>WBMY01018390.1:601682-661902 GCA_013397315.1 Donacobius atricapilla | reverse complement strand
AAAAAAAAAAAAGAACAAACAAGAAGAGATATTCCATTTCAAATATCAAGATGATAAATGCTACATAATTAATTGAAAATGCAAAATCTGTTAACTAAGACCCTGAAAAATGGGTAGGAAATTAACTTTTCTGCTATAAACTCTTGCTTGTGTTTATGATCTCACTGCTAAAATCAAGGACATTCTGACTTGCCTCATGTTCTCAAAAAATGATTCTTGAAAATATTCCACAAATCAATATCAATTTAATTATGGAAACGTAAAACTCTTTTAGGTTTATGCAATTTACTTTTAAAGTACCTCCTGTGCTAAATATAGCTAGATGCCTGTTCTTCTGACCTACTTCAAATATTTGAAATAAAAACTACCTGGCAAAGTAAATATAAATTCTTAAAATATGTGTTGAAAGAAGGTTTTGTAATTCAACCATCTCTCTAAGCTTCAGTTCAACTAAATTTTCTTAAAAAATGTTAAACGAAAATAGCAGATGCCACTTCAGTATGCCCCATATCTTCTTCTAATTTAAATAAAAAGAGGAAATGTTTATGTTTTAAAAAGAGGAAATGTTTGTTTCGTCATCCACCAAAGTCTTTGTGATACAAAATCTCATTTCATCACGTTATCTGAATTATAACACTACCTCTCCCTGCTGGGCCCCTTGTGTGGAATAACAATGTCAGCATGAACTCTTTACTGAATTTAGCTTTCTGCTCATGTTAGCACAAATTGGTTTGAGTACACAGCCTGCAAAAATGGAGAATGTCAAATCAAACAACCCTCAAAGGAGAGGAAAGCTTTAATAGCTTCTTGCCTGTCAACTTGTTATTATAAGATGATGACAAACAGCACTACATTGGTAAACTTTCCTAGACATTGGAACCATGCTTTAGAACAGATTAACTCAGGATCATATTTTGGTAGTCAGAGGTCTCAAAAGATAAAAATCATACTAGCAAGTCCACTTAGATTAGAAGATAATTGCTTTCATGAAAAATGAAACCTGATGATAGTCAAAGACTTCAAAAACAAGTTGAAAGCTCTGCCAGCTCTGGAGCCACACTGTTCTTGTGGTCTGGTCGTGCACTTCCTTACCCCAGTGTTAAAACTAAGGCAGTAATTAGTTTTCTTCCAAACTATGTCTTTTTTGGAAAAAAGTTATATTCAAAGCAGGCAACTGCTTTTCTGACTTCTGAGTTTTAATTTTCATGTTACATGGAAGTAATAAAAATGAATAGTGTAATAAGTGTAACAGAAATTCTGCATACGTGCAAAGTCAACACCAGGAAAAATGTATTACATTGTAGAAAAATCTCTCTTCTTTTTTCCTTTTAAAATTATAATATCTTTTTTTTTTTTTCTACAGCATCTGCAGAATATGGGCTCCCTCCAGTGGCAAAATTAACATTCAAAAATTCTCATGCTTGTTTATGTGTTTAATTGTATAGCCTAACAGCCAAACACATTGCAGGCTGAGAGTTTAAAGCCTTTTTAAGATAGGGGAGTTTATTTACACTTTTTTTTTCCTCTCCAATACTATCATATATAAAAAGCATTTTTAATCACTATATTCAATGCCATACAAAATCTACATGTCCCAAACAAAACTTTTCAACATTCTAGTTTCAAAACAAATTATTCCCTACAAAAAACTGAGCTGTTTAGTCAGGCTAGACTTTTTGGGATTTTTGGAAATTTATGAACCTTATATTTTATCATTTGCATTTTCAAAAAAAAATCTATATAGTGTCATATTATACAGGGGATGGTTAGCATCTCAGAAAGGTGTATTAAAAATTGATGAAATTAATTCTTTAGTGAAGAGGGAGACATATGTTCCAGTTTTGGCCCAAATTTGCTCTGTTCCAGCTCATCCCAGAATGCACAACATGCATGGTTGTATATTCTTAGAGCAATATCAGTTCAAGATACAGTGTTTAATTTACATGAGTGTTCTTGGCTTTAATTCCAGACACAAAGCAGCTCACAGGGAAGCTGCTACCTTGGGCTACACTTACCTCCTGATTTGCTCACTATGAAATACTTCTGTTTACATGCTTCACGGCATCACATCTACATTTTGCTTTCCATTTTATTTTATCATGTTTACTGTTCTCTCTACACTATACAATGTCCCATCTCCAGCAAAGACAGTGACTGAAATAAGCTAACTTGATGAACATCTGACTGCTCAGAACCACAGAGGAGTTAAGCTACTAGGGAGCAAATCACTTACATGTATCCTTAATTTTAAACAGTCTCTTAGTTGAGGATAACCTCAGCTCAGAACAACAAGATTTTGATCCTCATAACTGATGGCTGGACTAGATGAATTTCAATAGTCCCTTCTAACCCGAAGTGTTCTATGATTGTAAATCTAAAAGCCTGGAGCAGATCTTCATTAAAACTCATGCAAGACTCCCATGTAAGTGAAGTCATTAAGTCATGAAAATTAATGCTAAGCTGTCACAATCAGGGAGTCCTCTCCTGCAAGAGAACCTCAATGCTGAAGTGGTACTTCTTGCACAAGGAAATGGGAAGCTTGAGGACACAACTTCCTTTAATCTTATAGTCTATTCTTTGGCTACTATGAAGCAAAATTCTGGGGGAAAAAAAATAAAAATCTAGGGTATATTGGCATGATGCAATATCTATATAAGAGAACAAACTAAATACGAGCAAGTAAAGCAAGATACAGGTAGAGCTAATCAGTCTAGAATCTCAAGAATCATAAATTCAAGAATTCCAGCATTCCGAAATCCAGCATTCCTTGTAGAATAATGTCACCTCAGATGTGATCAGTTTTGTTGGATTGTTTCAAACAATTAGGCTCTTTGCTAAGGGGAAAGGGAACATAATGTCAACACATATAGAATGAATGTATCAGGAAACCAGCAGGAAGCCCTTTTATGTTGCTCACTTTCCTTAAGACTCCTTCTTGGCTTCTGCTCAGCAGGATACGTTCAGTAAGTACCTCATCAGCCTTTGAAGTTAGTGCTCAAATATCACTGATACAACACAAATATGAGAGCTGGCATTTGTTGGACCATTCTCCCAAACTTTGCCGTAATGGCAGACCTGATGCCACATAGCAACACCAGCAGTAAAATGGCTGAATAATCCCTTCCCACAGAAAGTCAAATTTCAAAATGGTTTTAACAGAGGGCTCCAAGTTACCAGCTGAGTGATGCACAACCAAGCAGAAAAATGAAGGTGCTCAGAAACTTTGTGAGGAATGTAAGTTTTCCACCTTTCTTTAGAACAATAAGCATGTGGAAGCTTCTGCAAAACTTCAGACAAAAAGAAATTATACCACGAACTAACTGGAGAGACAGAGTTGTGTTTCTCCTGCATAACACAGACAAGGCACAGGAGATTAAAATGCAGGAACATTCATAAGGCAGAAACTTAGACAGTAAAAGTGCAGTGCATACTGAAGCCCTCCGATGGTCAGGTATGGATCACTGCAGGAATGAAAGCTTGACACCTGGCTAAAACTGGTTTTAGGACAGCACAGAGAGAACAAAAAATTTGTATATGACGTATGCAAAATATCCCAAATGCTGTGAAAATAACAAGAAGGTATGAGACAGGCGTAGACTGTACAACGAATAAAAAGAAAGGAAGAACAGAACGGGAGGAATGGCTTCAAACACATGTCCTCCAGTAAAGAAACACCATACTTTCTTTTTTGGTGAATGTCTTTCCTCACTGTCAGCAGAGGACAATCTCCACTTTTTCATTTGTCATTTAGCACATTTTTTCACTGCAGGACAACACTCATCATTAAAGCATCCTCTTATGTATAGTGTTGGACTAATCAAATAAGAACTTTAAAAAGTATTGAATGTACATGTCTGTATTTTGCTCCTGTCTTCCCACTTTGATTGGTTTCCCAATACCAAGTCACATTAAAATTCAGCACAGCAAGAGATTTAATAAGAGCACAAATGTATTCATTCACTTGTGAAATACTTGGAGGTAACATGAGACTTCTCCCTTTTTTTCCAGTTTCCTTTGCTAGGAACTTATAAATCTCAGTCTGCAGCTGGGACTCCATTAGCATGCCCTTGAAAGAAGGACTGGTAGAAGGAGGCCTTGTATTTAGGAAATAACGTCCTGTAAGTCCACTTTCAATTTCTTTGTAACATGGCCTGAATGCTTCATGCTTTATGGACTTAGAACATGGAGAGCTGCAAGGGGATTATGTTTCCTGTGGTTCCCTATTACTTTCCTATAGCTTGGTTGGAAGGTTCAACCAGGAAAAAAGAAATAATGATGTAAAGCGAGCTTCTGTGACCAGAAAATAAAACCACTGGCTCATAGGAAAGACAGGGAAAGAATAGTCTATGAGATATATCTACCTGTGTAATTCACTGCTACAGGAAATCAGTGAGTAATGTAAAATTGCAAAAGGCTACAGCGCTTTATGGCCTTTAACATTATTTGCTGTATGTGCTGAAGTAATAAATGCAAAATCTATGCTTCAGAACAAAACATATTATTTCATTTTCATAAATTTTCGCTTATTTTGGCTTTTCCTTTGAGGCTCTTTGTTTGGTTTTGTGTTTTAGGGGCATTTGGGCAAGGTTGGAGGGGGGGGAGGTGCTTCTTTATTTATTTTTTTTTTTTGCAGATAATGCCAAATTGTATGAACTTTGTGCCAAAATTACCTCCATTAACTATCTTCATTAATTTTTACTGAATTCTTGAATTGCTTTAGTTTCTCCCCAAAATACAGCAAACAAATTCGAATACATATTTGTTAACTAGCATACTGATGGCTTAAGCACTTCTCTAAGAAGCAGAAGAGTACATTTTTTTTTTCCACAGAAGATGTACAGCACACAAATAATAAACCAATAGGTTAGAGTAAGATTTGGTGTAGAGTCATGTTAACTGCCATAACAAAGATTACTGAGGATACAACTTTTTTTTTATTCATGAGTTATAATCCAAAATTACCAACTTCTTCCTATATCACAGAAGCACTAAAAGAAAATTTAGAAGTTCAAATACAATTTTGTACTTTTTTTCACACAGGAACAACTGAAATGTTGTATTAATACAGTGTCTGCTGGAACTGAGAGACTAGCACTCTCTGTAGTGATTACAGTTATCAGTGAGGGAAGTCTGATTTGAGTCAAATGAGCATTTAAGTATCACATGAATAGCTGAATTGGAATTACAGGTGTTTTATTGCAACAGTACCCTGTATTAAAAAGGCATTAAAGATATCATACTCTCAGGCCTCTCAGGGGTAGAAGCAGAAAAACTCTTAGGTAGTGAATTCTTAGCCTGTGTGGGTGAGAAAGGCAGCTACGTGCTCTGGCTGTGGGCACTTAGGGGTCAGTGTAGAGAACCCTGTACATAAATTTATTCTTCATGTGCTCTCTCTATCTAGCCAGAAGCTGCGTTGCCCCAGTAGCACCTGATTCAGTACACCTCACTTATTACCTTGGGCTTTACTTCTATGCAAACTATGGCTCTATGACTTCTGTTTGACTCTAAAAATACACAGAACAACTTTCCATCTATTTGCGTTCAAAAATATCACAGAGGCATCCTACTTGGCTCCCAAAGCTTTGAGAACTCAGTGTGTCATACAAGAAGGTTGCTTTTAGTCTCACTGAAACCAAGAGCCTGATAATGTGATGAAACTTCTCTTTCTTTCAGTATACGGAACTGAAAAATCTATTAATATTAATGCAGTAGTCCATACATAAAGAGTAAGACAATACGAAGGGAGAGCATTCAAAGAGAGAATACAGGTCACTGATCTTACTGTATTTAATCATCTCATGGTTATTATCTCCTGACTACTTAAGACATAAAATCTTGCAGCTCACAAATGTCTTACAAATAAAGCACTCATTAAATGGCATTTATTTTTCTGTGATAAAATTCAACTGAATAAAAGACATAAAATTTTGAGTAGACAAGAAATATTACAAAACAGATTCCTTAGGTTTAAGAACTTCAGCCAATATTCCTACCATTCTTACTTTCAAATGCTATAATCTATTGCTACATAAAACTATAGAAAAAGAATCAGTTACTAACTAATAGTTACTGTAGGTTACGTTTCAATAGTGTAATATGTATGTACCGCATCACATATTTCATCCTTGAATGCAAATCAATAGGTGTTCAGAGTTTTTCATTTTAAAAAAATGCAAAGGGCATTGGTATTCCATGAAAGCCGCCTATTAATCCAAGGTAAAACCTCAAATATTTGCCTTTCTGAACACAGATTAGAATTCTTTCTTCTTGGGGATTAGCATTTCTGTTTTTTTCTTTGATCACAATGTAAATTCATTGTAGACTCATACCTCATAATGATCTGTCTTTTAAGCTTTTCTCTTCAGTAGCTGTTAAAATTAGGAGAAGATTTGTTGGTGGGTTATTTTTATTCACAGCCACATTAATGCAAGTCCTAAACTAATCAATTTGCATTATGTAGTCTTTCATGCAGTTTGCACAGATTTACAGCTTGGTTGCTTTATCTAGTCTCATGCCTGTGAGACAGCTGTTAGGCATTTAGCTAATCTAATTCTAATCCCCAGGGGATTCTGGTGTGTCCATTGAAAGCTAGATGCGTGGACCACAGTTTACCATCTGAAGTATCTAATGTCACTCCTTTTTATTTTTCTCTTTATGATTTTGGATTCAAAAATTTTCTGAAAAGGCTCATTAGAACTGTCTGAATAATCACAGTGTAACGGCTATTGGCTAAGGTTTGCTTCTCATTTTCATTTTCTCATGGGTATGTTTAACATCACTTTCATCTTTCAAACCTATCACGCTGATTTCAAGGGATACTAAGCAAAGATTTTTTAAAATATATTCAATCTACATAAAAGCGATAAAGCACTTTCTGCACAGTTGTTTTGTTTCTCTTGCCACATATTTTTTTCTTACCTTTTTTATGATACTTAGAGAAATAAGGGGAAAAGATTATACCTTTCCTTGTGATTATGTTCCTGCCAGCAGATTTTATCTGCAAAAGACCATTCAGCTTTCTCATTAAAATTCACAGCCCCTAGATGACTAAACTTAATTGGCACAAAGTCAAGAAACATAATTGTTTAAATTATGAACATTTCTAAAAACAGTGCATTATGATGAAAGTCATCTATTTATATTGTGCCATTTCATTATGATTGTGCTTTCAATGGATATTTTATCTTGTTAAAAAAGTAGTAAAGTGAAAGCCTGACAAAAATGAAACAGATTAATCTGCTGAATACTAACAATTTTCAAAGCAAATTTATTTTTGCATAGGAAGTGAATTTAGGGTTTTTTTAAAAGTTAAATGCATTTTTTTATGAATGTTATTTATATACTTGAGTGCACGGCTGCTTGACAGCTAATAAACAAGCTCACATTTATACAAGAAGCCATGATAAAGTACTAGCTCTATAATAATCGATAAAAAAATCTGCCTCTGATCTTCAGCAAACAGCTTGCTTTAATAATGAAATCACAAACTATAAATGACATAGATTATAGGCTGGCAGAAGACTGTGCTCCCACTTAAATTAATGGCCAAAGTGTCCAGACCATCTCTGGCCCCATCTGGCTGGGTCATAGCCCAGCCTTAATCAAATCTTACTCATGAAATGGCTGGCTTGAGCTGACCTCACACATTTTCCTTTGTAATCCAATGTGCCTAGTAAAGGTTGATGTCAGTCTCTGGCTGGTTAGTGAGGCTCTTAAGATGTGTATACTTGTTCTAAACCCTTGCAGAGATTTGTTCACCTTTGGGCATGAATTCAGCAGTGAGTGATAGAGAGGGCGATTTCACTCCCCTTTGCGCCATTGGGCAAGGGCAGCAAGCTGTGTCTGTGCTGCTGGGCTGCAAGATGTCTATGCTGGTTTGACCCTTGGAAAAAGGTTTAAGAGGATAAGGAAAAAGCAGAAATGAACCAGACAGTAGGCACACCAACTTTATCTGTCTCTTTCCCACAGGAACATGTCTTTGTTTTTATTTTCAGCTCTGCTTCTCATGGAAACCAGACTCTCTGATGTGGAGAGCCGCAGTAACCCGGAACAAAGCTTTCCTTACACAGTCTAACCAATGTTTTTTCTTCTACCAATTCAGACAAAATCTCCTTCCCATTTTCAAATATAGGCCAGAAAAACAACTGACCTTCAGTTAGTTGAACAATAATCTAGATGCACTTAGTGTTAGCAGGATGAATTCAGAAGTGGTACTCTGCATGTCCCAAATATATGGGCTTCAAAGATCAACATCTGCTTGGGATTTCAATAGCACTGTTAAATATTCCTATAGCTGCCTCCACTATCAGTGAGAATCCCTTACACCTGTGAAGATCTTCACTGTTTCTGAAACACTGAATGTACCCATCCCCAGACCATGCCAGTCTGCTGTGTTTCCTGACAAGACACAGGGCCAGCCAAACAACATATGCTACTTCTGTCCCACCAGTATTTGCTAACCAGATGGTATTCAAAAAATGCAAGTAAGCGATGATCTCTGCTCATCCATCTGTCCTGAAATTCTCACAGATTAAAATGACTACACTTTCCATCTCTAAGCATTACGATTCAGTGAAGTACAAGGTAGCTCTTCCAAAATAACATTAAGGTCAGGCATACACCCCATAGACAAGAATACTCACTAAAAAATAAATAAGTTCTCCCATCCTATATGTGATTTATTTCCGTGCATTACAGCTGCTTTGCAGCATTACTTAGCATTCTGAGATCTGCTGGATATTATTGGTGCTGGATTTTTATTTATGAGTTTACTCTGCTATACTTATTCAAAACAAGTAAAACCATCAAAATTATTTTCAAGGTAGGCCATTATGACTTACATTTTAACCCCTAAAACACTTTAGCTTAGCTTTACTTCCCCTTTTATATTGCTTAAATCCTTCAATCAGGAGAAAGCCAGGGATATCCATGCAAAACATAAAATTTTGTTTTCAAAAATGGACACATAGACATAATTCAGCTGGGCTTTAATCTCTGGGCTTTATATATGTTAAATAATAGAGAAAACATATTCCTCTTCCAAGGACAGTGTCTTCTACAAAAACCTTAGTTGATTCATATTTGTATTTATAATTAAAATTGTTGATTTTAACTTATTTCAATCAATCAAATTTGTAAATCAATAGCCAACTCACAGCAAAGATCTCCACACAAGAGCTGATTAACTGCTTTCATTTTGTGTGAGTTCCCAATGCCTGCTTCAGTTGACACCTGATCCTTAATGATCTTTGTCTTTGCAGAGCTTGGATTTCAAATTGTTTTAATGAAAAGATGGAGCTGTTCAGCTTCCTTTTACAAAACTTATATTAATTTTCCTTTCCCACCTTCCCTGGATCTGAAATAGATTTACGGGAAGAGAAACTAATAAATAAGTGTTACCTTTAAAAATTGCTTCAGCAATTTTTTTGCTCTTAATTTTTAGTGATTCTGTTTCAAGTCTCTAGCAAATAAAAGTGTTTTTCTCTTAAATTTTCAAGCTTTGTGCAGTTTCTAAGGCAAGTTAATGAATTTCCAATTGTCAAAACAAATGAAATATCTAACTATTCTTCAGCTTCTTATGCATAAGATGCTTTTCACTTCCTTTAGGTCTCTAAAGTTGTTTTTTTTTCCTTTTTTTTTTTGTTTGGAAAGATGTGGCATACTGTCCCCCAGGAACACAAGCAAATGAAGAACAGGTTTTATATCAGTCTGTCAGTCTGAGCACTAGAACATGAGAAAAAAAAAATTAGGAAAACAATTGAAAGAACTGTTTTTTTCTTTTTTTCTGAGATAACACAATTACTTTCTATTATTTAATGCAGCTGTGAAAATCTGCCATCATAGTAGGGAGATTTCATACTTCTGAATTTTCAGAGAATCAATTAAAGGTTTGAAAAAATCCTTGAGAAATTGGAATTTTAGTAAATTATATTCTAAGAATTACTGTGCTCACATGTAGGTATATAAAATATATGTAATTTCTATGCTATCTTAAGAGTCAAATATTTCTTCTTTACCATCTTTATGCTTTTACTTCCAACTATACTTGCAAAGCTAATTTACTGGTACCAATCTTTATTCTTTGACTAAAAAAGCACAGAGATGAAGAAAAGACTTAAGCAACTACATTTTACTCCAGAGATTCTCTTTTCATTCTCTCTTCTTCAGATCATCTTGCAGTCACTAGAAACCCTTATATTGATAAAAAGGGGCATTATGGAAAAAAATAAGCACATTTTTTACTAGAAACTATAGCATTTCTGGGGTCTAAAATGTTTACAAATTAAAGCCCATTTTTTTAATATATGAAAAAACCAGAAATTATGATACAGTTATTCATAAATATTTAAAGAGCTACAATTAACATACATGCATTTTTTAAATTAGCTTTTTACATATAATTTTGTTAATATTACCATTACAGCAGTGTGTCGGACAAACCATTACCATTGCAAATTCTTTGCTATTTAACCGATGCTCAGTTATTCACAGCCTGATGCTTTAATATGGGTATCCATTGGACAAGCAACAAAATTATCTCTAAACTGAATCCCACAACTATCTGCACCTGGTAGTAACTGGGAACAATTAACCAATGGGCACTGATTAGTTCATACCTCCAGTGACAGCTTTACCTGCTCTACAAAATTCTCTTTTCTGTAATATCAACAATTAGCACTGATCATTTCAAAAAACATGAAATTCATTCAAACCTCCATATGCACAAAGAGCTCAAGTGCAGAGAATATTACACTGGAGTGTGCTAGAGTACCCCGAAGAGTCTTCAGCAAATGGAATACAGTTTTCCTGACAGTCCAGTGACTGTAACAGGCAGTAGATTTTCAAACACTTTACCGGGTCACACAATGGTTTCACAGGAGGACATTCAAAGGAAAAATTTTAAAAATGCATTTTAATAGGTGATGCAAAATACAGATAAATGTTTTGCATAATTAACAAAAGGAGATAAGTTTGGTATAAACTGAAAGGCAGCTCCTTTTGTACTTTCCAAAGCATCTGAGTGTCCTTCATAGGCGAAAGGTGGACCTTTGAGCATTCAAATAACTTTCAAAATCTGGCAAAGTACCAAAGTCTGCCACTCTTTCAGAAAATTAAGAAGTGCACAGTTTGAAAAATCCTTTTCTTTTCCACAGGTAGTCATAATCTGAGAATTTAAATGCCCTGGGTACCTGTCTCCTCTGCTGGTAATTTAGCATAACCTTTTCTAAAGGATATTACAGGCATAAGTTACCTTTTCCTCTCAGTGCAGTATGAGCAGACCTTTGTATTCTCACAACAAGGAGAGTACACGTTAAGCACCAACAAAACCTTTGCTTTTTCATGATGTAAGAAAGAATTAACTTATTTTGAGCCTTAAATGAGGTGGTTATACCTTTGAAACCCTCCACAGGGAGGTAGCTACCATATATTGTAAGTGCACAGTGGGTATACTACTGCTCAAGATGTTCCAATGTCATTGCTAGAAGCAATAATGATATATGATGATGTATCTAAACTGGCAGCTGAAGAAGAGAGACAAACCCTTGTCTGTGCAATTTCTGTGCATGCACAACCTATGGCACTATATTACACATCAAATGCTTTGGTCTGAGCCAGATTAAGAATGATATACAGCTAGCATTTATGGTACCTGACAGTTCACTAAGTCTGTATTTTGGTCTTTTAAGATAACTGAGAGCGGTTTCTAAGATCCTGCACCGGAAATTAGGCAAAAAAGTTTATTCACTAGCAATTACCATTAACCCTTACAAAGGTCTATAAGTTGTTTTAGAGTATACCTGATGTTTTCATGGCAAACTGTACCAGAAACTCTAACCAAGGGCAAAAACCTTTCAACATTTTTACAAAAGATTAAATGTTTGGAAAAGTCTCATTGCTTTTCCCTAGCAGAGCTTTTTCAAATATTTCTGCCTAATGCTGAACATAATATGGGAGTAAGGGTGTGGTATTTATGTTAAAGGGAAGGAAAGAAAGTATGGATTAACAATCATAACCTGTATGTCAATACCTAAATTTCTGCAGGTGTATTCTAAATGGCTCACGTATTTTTGTATATTTTAATTTAAATAGATTTTGCCTTGATAGGGAAGGTAAGGGAAAGAGATCTAAGAAAAAAATTTAAATCAGATGAAGATAGACATTAGATGAGAGTTGCAAAATCTCTTTTAAGCTCACATATGCACCCCTTAATATATTTGAATTTGAAATACAAATACTCCAGTGATGCAACTAGCTTACATGATTATCTAAATCTTATGCAAAATACACAGCTCTACTTGAGGGTAAAAAATAAGCTGGAAAATGTCAAGAAGGCAGCTTCTGTCAGATAATTGTAGGTCTGCTGCTTAATCAGCAGAATAAAAAAATCAGGGCAAATCATATGCCTTCAAATTTGAAATTCTATTTAGGTTTTTGATTTTATCACAGGAGTAAACAGAATGCTTTTATTTCATTGGCAAAGTATACATATGCCACTAGCAACAACAGAAATATTAATCTTGTATTTTAAATATGAAATAAAAATATGGAAGCACAAGGCATTTTTTCCTATGAAAAGACAATGTTCTTGAGCATAATATGGCCTTTTTTCTGATGAAGAATATTTCTACAGAGGTAAGTACTAGGAGTGATAAGATGCCAATAAAATCCTATTTTACAAAACTTAAAGAAATTTCATTTTGAGAAACTATTTTATTCAATCAAAACCTCCTCTGAATTAAAAATCTTTTTTTTTTCTTGTTGTTTCCACAAATATTCATAGCTTTATATATTTGACTGGAATTTTTATGTGAAACAACTTTTTTTAATATGGGAAATTCATGGATACAAGAACTGTACAAACACAGATCTATAGGATCTCAATTATGTATTACAAGAATATTTTTATACTAGAGGAAGTGACAAAATGATTGATTTGACATGCATTTATAAAAAGATACAGGGAAATTTCCACACTTCATGTCATGTTCCAGAGAAACTGAAGACTTAATAGCATCACTCTCTCTACAGTAAGCTTGAGCAGTGTTTTTCTAGTCAAGACAAAAGACTACGGATTTTAAAGGAAAAAATAATTTAAAAACCCACAAATCTCAATGTTTCTTGAGAGAATTTTCCTAAACTTCCATAACTTTAATTGTGACTACTCCTTGGTATTGTTAAGTTTTATATTTTGTTTTTGGTTTCTTGTTTTTTTTTTCTTGAATTGAGCAACAGGGTAATCTCTACAAGCTGAAAGGCATAATTTTAATGCAAAAAGTCACAAAATCAGATCAAGACAAAAAGTGAAATGACTAAGTCATTGATATTAAAAAAAAAAAAAAAATCAGCACTGTTCTAGGTCTGGAAGCTCTGGAAGTTCTCACTGCAAGTACTTAAAGAGTTTCTTATTTTTTGAATATTTTATTCAGAAGATAGTGACATTTTATGTATTCAGGATTATTACTCAACCTTACTAAGATTTTGGCACATTGATAACCAGGTATAGTATTGTGAAAAGGAGAATATTTGGGATGCTATTTTCCGCCAACAACACCTGCAAATGACATGTTCTCAATGAATAGAATACACCACTGCTTTGCACAGTAATATACTTTTCAGATTGCAGTCAACAATTCCGTGATGAAGAGGGTGTATTTCATAGGATATTTTACAACCTCTCTGAGTGTACCACACCTGAATAAATCAAAACTTGTCATGTTCTGTTGTTTGGGTGGGCATTTGCTTCTTAAGGGATAAAAAATAAAGCCTTCCAAGCACACTGTGAGGAGTGTAAGCCAATACCACATTCTGCCTTACTGAACTCATCAACTGTTCTCTCGGCCTAAGAATCTTAAGCAAGTCCTTGACGTGGTCTCCCACAACATCTTTCTCTGTAAATTGGAGAGAGATGGAATCAGTGAGTGGACTGTTAGATGGACAAGGAGTTGGTTGCAGTCACATCCCTAGGGTCGTGGTCAAGAGCTCAGAGTCCCAATGGACACCAGCAACAAACTGTGTCCCTCACGGGTCCTTACAGTGTTATTTAATATCTTCAATAATGACATAGATAAAGCGCACCCTCAACAAATTTCTAGATGACAACAATATAAGTGGTGTCATTGGGACACCTGGAGGATGCAATGACATCCAGAGGCACTTGGACAAGCTTGAGAAATGGCAAGGTGCTGCATCTACGCTTAAATTTTAAGTACTGGGAGTGGAGGAGCCCCAGTTTTAAACTTTAACCTAGAGCTCTTAAAACTCTAACATTCAGTGTTTAGGAAGACTGGTTTAAGCTAGAGTTCCTAAAAGTAAACATATCATTCAAAATTAGTTATAACCAACTTTGATATAAAAAGCGGCATCAATTCTGTTTTAAATCAGCTGAAATTAGGATTGTAGCTATTATTGGTAGCATTAAATTTCCCTGCCTTAAATCCTTCTTTTGTGTGGTCCATCATTAGTACAAGGATCAACATAATTAAATAATGATCTAAGAGTTCACCGTTCTCTGTAATCTATATCACCTGTAAAGAGCAATTAGTGCAAGTACTTGGAAAAGAAAGTCAGTTGCTAATCACGGATATTTAACTGAATCCCACAACTTCTAAAGGCAAGCTCAGATTGCCAGCTCCATCTCACAGGCAGTTTCTGATGTAAATAACAGGTCAGGTACATAGAGCTGTGTTCTGTTTGGAATTGAACAACAGGAAGATAGATACTTGTGCCCAAAACATCATCTAACCTGCTAAGCTGTAGTATCACTATGCAGGTTCAGAAAGAGACAGAAAAACATACTGTAAAGCAGTATTCATAAGAAAAACAGGCTTCTCAAACAACATGACAAATTAGGGTGGGGATCTTTTCTTGCTTTATAAGGCTTCAAAAGGAAATAAAGTATCATGGCAAAAACAGAAGTCAGGCATAAAGAGATAACCATGTATTTCAGAAATTGAGGGTTGATTTTGTCAGACATAATTTTTAGTGGTTCATTTCCATGAAATAGTTTATCTTTCAATAACTTAATTACTAATTATTGCAAGAAATGCATTATTATTCCTTACACAGATGATAACGTGGGAGTCCTTATTGAATTCCCAGTCTTAGAACAACTCCTGATATATACAATGTACTTTCAAAAAGAAAGAACAAAAGAAAACACTCATCAGGATCAGAAACCAATATCTAATTTATTTTCTACAGCAAAATGGAACAATATGTATTTAAATATAAGCCTTAATATCTAGGTACTAAGGTATTCTTTTTTTCTAGAATTTATATAAGCACCAGTGGTGTCTTTTTTCATACTTCTACAGGCACAGACCCTAAGGCCTTGTATTATAAACATATTTTTTCCATATGAAAAATGGCCAGTTTAGTATTGCAAGACTCTCTGCCATTAACACAAAAAAAGAAATCTATCAATCCCAGAGATGATGATTTAACAAATTCTAAATGTTAGAAGCATCTGAACAATTATGGAAGGAAGTTTTATGTTAGCATATGTGCTTCCCGCTTATGCCAAGAACTTCTTGAAGAGGCAAATGTCAAATGGAGGTCTGATGATAACTAGGAATGTGTCTAGGACACTGCAAGAGTGCTCACGTGGTTTAAAAATGTAAAGATACCACAGACAGGATAGGCAAGGACATTGACCTCAGAAGCATGGAGTTCTCTAAGTATTATAGGTATGACCTGTAAGTCTCCTATCCACATTTGAAACAGGTATCAGGGATTCAGTTTATCCTGTGAGGACATATTTAAGTATGGGGATGGAACCTACGGCTGTGAAGTATTCACTTGGTCAGAGAGAAAGAGGCTGCCAAGGGATGAGGTGCTCCAGGAAATAATGAGGAATGAACAGCTGTGAGTAAGGAGCAGGCCTGAGGGAGTTGGTTCATGGATCAATCTGCTGTAATATTTCATCTACTTTAATTTGTAGCAGCCATTTCCTTATTAAACACATTTATTAAATAGGGCTTTCTGGTTTCATCATCACAGAATTTCGTAACTACAGAAGAATGTGCCAAGAACTTGGAGCTTCTGATCTCTACAAGAGTGTGAACTTCACTCATTTCTGCTCCTTTTAACACTTACCCATGGAGTACAGTCTGCAACAACATGTTTCTAGTTCTGTTCCTCCAAGAAGGTAATAAAATGCAAGACTTAATCACACAGATTTTCCCACGTCAGTAAATGCATTTCATCCCTGTGGATTCTAAACCTATCCCAGGCAGATACCAGCAGAAGATATCAGCCTTTACAAAGATAATGAGTGGCCAAGTCAAGGGATGCCAAAACAGAAATCTTTCATGATCAGTAAATTACAGTTTGTTAAAATGAAACTATTTCACAAAAACAAGCCTAAAAATAATCTACAACAGTAGTTGGAAATTCACCAGTCTTCTTATAGAATTACTTAATTTCTTTCCATGCTTCCATAGTGGCCTATGCAAGGCTTGTAGGGAGTCTCTCCAAGCTAGTGATTGTTGCGTCTCACAGAAACAGCTATCTCCCAAGTTCACATCTTCACCGGTAGCTGGCTCTTAATTTACTTTAAAACATTTTGATTCTACAAAGCCACAGATCATTACCAGAATCCTATTACATACAGAGCATAATGCATCTTCATATATAAAATGGTGATATTTGTATTTATGCAAAGCACAATAACTAAGAAACAGACTGTTACTGTGATTTTAGTGTGTCTTAAAATAAACAGCTCCACGGATAACCAGGAACCAGGCACTCCAAAAGTGGTGTCAGAATTCCAGGGAAGCAGCAGATCATTTAGTATGACATTTGAATTAAAAAATAAGGAAAAGCCAGAGATCAAGCAGGTAAAATTTCTAGAAAAAAAGCTAATATTGTCATATTACTTCACACATTACATCCACTTTCCTAAAAATACCTGCATGATTTGTACAAATCCATGAGGAGAAAACTTCTAATTTACTGCCAGCAACTGATTCATGATAAAATTTTGAAGTGCCAGGAATTGAATTTTTTTTTTCTTTTATGAGCAGTGAGAAATTTAACAAGGCATGGGGAAAAAAGTTCACTTCTGTCTACACTATGGTAATCAAAATGCATGAAAAACCTTTGTATCTATTGCAGTAAAACCCCTCCATATTCAGTAATACATTAAATATTGGTTTATATACATGTGTATAAATTGATAGATAGGAACTAATGGATCTGCAATTTGGAAGTACATGCTCCTTGGTAATACACAGGCAGTGCCAGAGACAAACACAATAGAAATCTTGTAGAAATAGTGGAAGGTTTATAACTGCATAAAGACCATTAGAGGCACACAGAAACAAGCAACCAACATATTTGTTCAGCCATTCAATGGTTTTATTGGTCACAATGAATTGAGGTGAACTCAGAGATTACTATGAGGATGTCCTGACCTAGGATTAGCGTTCATCTTAATTTTCCTATATTCAAGCTCTCCCTGAAATACTGATCCTAGAGTATTCTGAAATACACATTTGTTCAGAGTATCCAAAATCAGATACCCTTGAAAGACTGATGCTGTAAACTTGCTCCTGCATGACAATCAGTTTTGGACATGATCACAGCACACACTACCAGAACTTTGGGGTGCAGGACAACTCTGTTGTACATACTGTACAGGTACTTGCTGCATACACGTGAATGACAATGCCAACAGTTTCAGGTCTGTTTGTAATCTCAGGTAGCTTTGTGGGAGCCAGTTACGAAGCACAAAACCTGGCAACATCTGCAGAATTTTCGGAGGACCCCTTGATGCAGTGTGTGTGATGGATCCATTACTGTCACCATTCTCCACTAATATGCATTTGGTTTGCAAAAACAAATATTTTGTGTCTTTTCTTTTCTGGTCCCAAATTTGGCCTCTTAATGTTTCTATTTACAGGTGTTACAGAGCACCCTTATGAGCACAGAAAGTATTCATAAGTTTGCAAACAGATATTTCAGTTTTCCCTCCATTGCCACTTGCAAATGTCAGGCAGTGAGACCATCTGGTACAAACTCTGTTAACAATGATCCATGGCTTTGATTAACAGTAACTGCTGAGGCTCTGCGTGAGTTAAAAGAATATCTGAAGTTCTCTTCAAGGTCGCTGATTCTGAGGGTGCTTGAGAAACAATATATCTTAGAAATGTATCCAATTCAAGATGCAGGCAGAATGGTTGAGATATTTTGTTTTTGTGCCATGATCTGAAATACACTTGGGATGATATTCTAATCAAGGCTCAGAAAATAACTTAATCAAATGCCTTTGTTAGAAAATAAAACTAACAAAAGATGAGATTGATTAAATTTTAGAAACCCTGTTGAAAATTAAGGCTATTCAAAGTAACTTGGACACAGAACTCTTGAGATTGTAAATGTCAGCTTTCTGTAGCTAGGAGACTGTAACAACAAGATGTCTCTGTAGTAAAAGTATCTCTGATATATCAACAATAAAATGGCTTGATTAAACTAAAAAAATGAACAGTAATTAATACACTTAACAGTAAATAAAACTAGGTTCATTCAAGAGTCACAACAGTGCCAGAAACTTGTCCTGATGGTAGGTAGCTACCTGCAGTCTTAGTTTTCTTCAGAGCACATTCTCTAGCTACCATTCATTCCCACCTCCAGCAAGCCTACCACTTGTTCATATATGTATATGTACATATAAAGGTCATCCTTCTCTTCTGCCAGACAAGAAAGCTCTCATATAATTGTTTTCAGGAGACTAATTTGTATGTCAAAGTAATACTTGGAGGAAATTTCAGAACATACAAAGAAATTCTTCTCCTTTGTTACAGCTGCCAGATATTTTTGAACTTTATCTATCTCAGAACTGTGAGTAGGTAACAGCCTTCCCTTCAATCTATCAGCCTTATCCTCTGTAGAACCAAGGACCTTGGGCAGTAAATTTGATAGAAAACAAGCAATTCTTTCCTAGCACAGGCCACATTTAAAGCCAAGAAGTAAACTGTAAGAGGATTCAGTTCCTTGGCACTGAGCTGACACAATCTAACTCTACAAACCTATTTTGCTGTATAGGAAGACAGATGTTTAATAAAGTAGATTTAAAAAATCCTTTCCCAAATTTAAGAATATTATTTAAGATGCTAATTTTTAGTGTACAGATTGAGTAAGAACATACACACCAGCATTTACTAAAGTCCAGCAGTAACTGAGTTGAGCCATGGGAATGCTAGTAATTTTTATAGCTCCCAGATCTTATAGATTTCTTCAAATGAGTTACCTAGCTTTTAAAAGGTCAACCCACAATGCTATAATACAACAAATTTGTGCTATCTTATGAAGCAGGTGAAACAGTTAATTTTTTGTGTGTTGAAAAGTCAACGAAGAGAGACTATTAAAACCAGGTAACTGTTTACTAGACATGAATTAACACGGATGCTTATTAACTGCTTGACTGTTCATAGACGCTTGCCAACCCCATGAAAAGAAGCATTCTCAAGTGATTCCAGTACATTAATCCTTTTTTCAATTACTGTTATTGATTTAAATGGTACTTCTATACAGGTTAAAGATTTATACGGCTGTACCATGCAAGAGGTGCTGAACAGTCAGTCAGTCTAATGACAGGGACACTGAGGTGTCTTTTGTCTAAATGGATAGCATTCCTGTTCTCTGCTTTGGAAAAAACATAAAATAAAACTCTATATAGTGACATAAAAGATGGACTTTGATAAAAAGGATATCAGTTCTAGTATGAACAGATATATAGAGCATGCCAAATGGACCGTAAAAATGTACCCATTCAGGTCTAGCCTATGGAAACTCCAAAAGAAAATGGGCATATCATACTGCATTACTTTCAGTTAGCACAAGTAAAAGTAGCGTAGATTATACTTGTCTCCTGCATTCTCTCTTCACAGAAAGAAAACTGATCAATGAACTACTTATCAAACCTGAACAATATAAATCTGCTGAATTCAACAGAGCTGTTGTGAAAGACTCTTGAATAGGACAAATGACTGAGATAAAGATTCTCTGGCTGGTCACCAAGGACCTCCCATATCAGAAGCAATAATGACTTATCACAGATAAACACCTTGCTAAAATGTTTCAAGTAAGCCTGTGAGAGAGCTGTCTGTTGATATGGGAATGCAACTAGAGCTGTAATGCAGCTCAACATAACAGTGCTTTGAATTAAAGTTCTCTACAGGCCCCATGAAACCAACTATCAAGACCTGTCAGATCTAACTGTAATGGTTTTCTACAAAATGAAGTTCTCTACAGAACTTTACTCGTGAAAGAACAGTTACTCTTAAAAAGCAACTGTATGCATCTAAAAATCTTTGAGACATGTATGTTCTTTACATGAGATCAATGTATATAATATATATACACATAACTGTCATTATTTTCATCTCATGTAAAGGACTCAAGTTCATGAGAGACACATTTAATTTTTGATTTTGGTTCTGACTACCATTCCCTTATGTTTGAAACACACATTACTCCTTTTCATTCCCATTTGCATTGGCACTGTTCCTGTCATGTGGTAAAGTAAATAAGAGAAGAGCCTGACTGCAAATGTTAAGACTATAAACTATGCCTCTGAGTTATTTATGCTACCCATGGTGCATGGCAGTGCACGAGGAGAATGTGCAACAACAACTGCTTTAATATGCAGCACCAGAGGAATGAAAAGACAGCAACAACTGGCTGGAGAATTAATGTTAGGAGAAGCATAAAGAAATAAGGATAGAGAAACAGGAAAAAATAAGCAAAATATATGTAGAAAGGGTAGTTTCCAGATGAAGTTAAAAACAAATCCTGTAAAGCATCAGCCTGTTCGTAAAGGCTATAAACATTCTCTATGGAAAGCAGAGGACTGCTTGTAAAAGCAACATTCTCTGTCTTATACTACTGGTAAGAGTAAGCCAGGAGGAGCTCTGAAACAGAAACCTCAGTGCAGATCAGGAGCTGATTATGCCATTATTGGGGAGAGATGAAACTACATAAAAAGAAGTTGTATAAAGAACTTCCTTATTTTCAAATGCCAAGTTAGCATCCCAATAATATGCTGGAGTAATTTTGCTTTTTTGCAGTATTCTCTTCAAATCACAAAGGAACAGAATGCTCCAAAGTAAATGAATTTATGAAAGAGCTCCTTCTCTTCAATACAATACTGTATTGAACTCAACAAGCACCACAGATGTAATGACTTTCATTACAGAGGTTTCCACTAAATCTCTTGCACATGGTCTGTAAAATTTTTCCACAATGAAATTTTATACAGCGAGTTCCTCCCATATATTTGGTATTTCCACTGCCTTCAAAGGTAGTGAATCGTATCACAATCATTAAAACCCTAGTTTTCAATTTTTCTTAACCTGGGAAATTTTATGGTTTTGAACAATGGAAATATATCATACTCTTAACCAGCATTTTCAGCCCCCTACCTACCTTTCAGCAACCCACAGACTCCTCATTAACAAAGCAATTTATCACCTCCTCTTCCTTACAAAACAGTTCCCTGAGTTGTGCGAGTCATGAAAGGCAGCTCTTGCACAAGTATCCAACAGATGGGTAGAGAGCTCTCAATAGAAGCAAGTTTGAAATCTAGGTATTGGCATGTTCATGTTGTAGCTGAAAATTATAGTTGAATATTAGGAACTCTTTCCCAAGCTACTTGTCAATTTCTTGATTATTCTTTCCCTTCAAAGATGTGGTACCATTTGATGAGCAGCTCTTAGCTCATTGTGCAGCTGGGGACAGTGTTATAGGGAGCAGAAAAATCCTATATGCTGTATTTCAAAAATCAAGAACTCACTAGCATGTATAGAATCAGAAATTATTGCAAAGTGATGTTAAGCAAATTTAATCTCTTTTAATCATGTGAAGAGAGATAGTGAAGCAGCAATATTTTGTCATCTGTTATGTAAAATAAAGGATTTATCCAGTGCTATGTAGCCTGGAGCCACACTGACAAAATAACAAATAGCTCTAAAACTGTAGATGCCATCTCTTTGGCACCTAGATACTACATAAAAGCTTAGTTGTCTTCTGTGTGTAATATCTAGGTTGCTAATTCCCTCATGAAAATATAAAGGATTTGCTTGCATTTGAATAAGTTAGCTCTATTCAACATTCCTTACTAGTTCTTTTAATCATGAAAAAGCCTATTAAACTCAATGGATGTTTGAGTGAAGAATGCTGATCAGAGTCCTTGGAGACAGTTAAAATGGTCTCTACAAAAAAAAAATACATGTTATACTCCACTGAAAGGCCATGACAAAGATTTTTTTTCTATTGATATAAAATTTCTTCTAAAAAAATTGTGCAGCAAGGACCTTTAAAAGGAAGAAAAGAAAGGCCCACATTATTACTTGCAGCAGCAGAAATACACCTATCATATTCATTAGTTTACAAATGGCATCAAGGAATCTCATTGCATTTAGAGAAATACTTTCCAAAATATTTGAAATGCAGAGTAAGGTGAAATGAATCAGAATTACACTGAATACGTTTTGAGTATAGGTGCCTCTATGTCACTGCACACTACTGCAGGGTATGACTTCAAAACATCAAGCTTGGACCACTGCAGAAATTTTTCCCTTCTTCCCCTGATTTCCTCACTGTACATAGTGTATTACATGAAGCTAATACTGTGATAATTTGACTCTATTTGCCCTAAATGTTGATACTGACTTCAGTGATGTGAGAATTTTATCTCATGCTTACCACGGGATAAAAGTTCTAATGAAGATAGATCTAAGCACACAAGGCAAGGAAGTGGAATAAGTCAATGGCTCTGACAGCCTTAATTCCTGTTTCATAGGGAGGGCAACAGATTAATCACATTAAACTTTTTGAAATGTGTTCATGTGTTGCCTGTTGTCCTAGAGTGACTTTATGATGCCTGTATCCCCAGTCGTCTGTTCTGTATATCGCTTTGTACCTTTAAGAAGATTCTTAGAGTGCGATTTGTTTTTAAAACTGTTATCTGCTCACATTCCTCTCTGGGACTCTGGCTGTGCAGCTGCGTTGCTGTCTGGCTGTGGCAGGACAGAGAGCTCCTGTGCTCTGGTTTTTTTTTCTTTTTTTTAGTTAGTTAGTTTAGCTAGTTAGGGCACAGAATTGGGGGGGCGGGTTTCCCCTCCTTTTTTTTCCTTGGGACTGTTTGAAACTGCTCCGGACTGAAAAGCAGAGAAGAGCTGAAAGATTCTCTTCCCCCCCTTTGGGCCCTGGGACAGTGCTCCTCTCCAGCGCCGGAGGGACTGATAAAAACTGAGAAAGACAAACTGAATCTACGGCAAGGACTCTCCTCAATTTGCCATCTCACTTCAACTAAAGGTTTTATTGTTTCATATTGTTTTCTTTTGATGAATAAATAGTCTTTTCCACTTTTCTCCAAGAAAGTCTCTTTCCGGACCAGTTGTGGGGGAGGGGTCGTCTAGGTTTGTTATTTTCAGAGGAATCCCTTCGGAGGGTTCCTCCCATTCCTGGTTTGCCCTAAACCAAGACACCTGTATATATGTTTGCTCACACATGCTATACAGAGATGTTCTGTTTGTTATGCTAGGGAACAAGGTCTTTGAGCAATCTGGTAGAATTTGATCAACTGTGACTACCACCCCCATTAGACTTTCAGATTCAGCAAGAAGCTCTCCTTTTGAAATCACCAACCTATTGTAGGCAAAAAACAAAATACCAGCATGATCAACTGCAGGAAAAGACACACTTTCTGGACAAAACTATACAACTTCCATTGAGTAAGGGTCATTTTTAGGCTGTGATCTACACTAGCTTCCTCTGTCTTATAAAGGCTACAAAAATAGAACACAATTAAACCATCAAGCAGTGACTGTAGTTATCTGAGGGCTGAACAACTGTGTCTGGTAACATGTAGTAATGGGCATGCAAATGAAAATAAAACAGAGGATAAATATTTTCTTGATTAATTATATCACATACTGATAATGCTTCAAGCTAAGGTTCTTGGGAATCAAAAGAGCAGAGTTGTTGACAAGTGTGGCTGGAGTTAATGTGATTCTATAAATATGAAATAGTGTTGAGTTACATCTATCAACAGTAATCTCTGTTGAATATTTTAGAATGTCAAAGAGTATATTAGTAACTGTCAGGAAAAAAAAACCAAAAACTTGGCGTTTAAAAAACTCACACACTATCTGTGTACATTTCACTAAGAAGTGCTTTAGAAATCTTTAACTACTGGTTTACCAGGCAGAGAACTGTTGTTGTGCCTACCCTCTAAAACAAACAAACAAAATAATAATAAAGGAGAATTCCTACAGAGCTGTTCCAGCTGAGTTACCAGCATTTTTCCTAAGTCATTATTGTATTCCTTATATCCCAGAAAAGAAGTTTAAGTATGTGCTTGGGAACAAAGGAAAAGGCCAGAAACATGCATGATAGATAAGACAACAAAAAATTTAAAGTAGACTACATTTACGGATGATGAGCAGCAATGATTAGAAAGTTCAGAGATCTAGCTTACAGTAATCCTTTAATGACTGTTATCATTTACCATCCTGTTCATCATCATCTATGAAAACATACATGTCCTGCATGACTTACCATCCATCAATCTACCAGATATGAATTGAAACTGCAAAAAGGCTATCGCTAAGGCTAATTTATATTTACTATTTATTCTGCAGTGTTTACAGCAAATATTATGAGCCCAGAGTTTTCTGAAAAATTATAACAGTAAGGATGGTACAGTCTTATTTTTTTAAAAAAATGCTATTCTATGTATGTATCCATAACAATATTTACACATTTACTGTCACAACACAAAAAAGTATCAAAATGCTGAGATTCAAAATTAATCTTATGCAAATAACTACTTTATACAAAAGAAAGTATAAAACCATTTGCTAAACTTGGTGTCTTCTCAACAAATGTGCTCAATTTTCTTTAAAGTAAACGTTCAGAATGAAATACAGAGTAAATCATTTAATGGTAATTTAAACATAGAAGGTTAGAGCAATATAGTGGTCAAAGTAAGGCTCCCAGATTGATGCATTTTCTTCCATACAGATTTACAAGAATATCATTAAGTATTATTACATTTCATGACATGAAGTATGATTGTGTTGAAAATTCAATCAGGTTTCTTTGTCAGTCTAATAACAAGAATTTTAACATGCTGCTGCCAAAAATCAGTGAAGCATAGCATTGCATTCAAGAAACAGCTAGATTCTAATTCTCCGTCTGGCTGAAAACAACTGAAAATATCTCAAACATCACACTTTATTTTTCACTGCACCCCATAAAGAATAAATCAAGAAAAATGACATCAAAAATGTATTAATGAAGAAAACCCACCCTTTTTTTGAAATTCCTGTACTTTTCCTTTTATAGTCTGACATATTAACTTACCCAACAGCATTGCACTCAGTGCTAATGAAAAGAAAGCAGGCAGTACAAATCTTCTTAAGCCTCCCGTGGCAAGAAAACTATTACAAAATGAACAGAAGAAAGTCTCAGGAGCCTTTCCCTTGTCTGCTTGTTTTACAAAAGGCAGTAAGGATCACACTGAGAAGTGTCAAAGCTGAATAAACCACCAGCAATTTGGTTTAAACCCTTTGGGTAGTTAGTCCTTCATAGATGATGATTCGACTTTGTCCAAAAAACAGTGTGTGAGAAACAATGCAGAATCTACCAGAGGCTGTAGGCAATCTTAAAATGCAGACAAAGAAACAGTTTGCTTGTAAAGGTTTGCAAGGAAGGGCTTGTCACAGGACATTAATTCAAGCAAGCTGCTGTTACATCAAACCAGTGCATCTATATACAGTTAATCCAAAGCTTTTCATGTTGCGTTCAAGGTGTTTGGCTGGGGCAGATTGGAGCCCCTGGGTTTGGGGGGGGGGTGTGTGTGAAGAACACAAGAGGTCTCTTCTCATCCCTTTTACATTAAAATGAATATTTAGTATCTAGAAACCACGTGGTAAATGGTGGGATCTTGTTTTCAACCTTTATTATGATCTACAATTGACATCTAACATGGCATATTTGAATAAAACAACTCTCCTTGCCTTTGCTGTAGGTAAACTTACATATAAAGGAGTTTTAAATGAGAAAATATAGAGGATTTTCTTCTAAAACCATCACAAACAGTAGGGGGAGAACTTGACAATAAGTAGGCAACACTTGATTTTAATGACTACTTTAGGGAATAATCAAGAAGAATGATGGTAAATCCATATTTCTTTCATTATTTTTTCCATAGCATTGTACTCACTGTTAATAGCTCATGAATAAACCTGATCTACAGAATCAGCATTTGTCTTTGACAATTTACTGCATAGAAATATTGAGCATCTTATGTTCTTTTGAACTATGCAACGACAACTTTTTATAAAAGCCTAAACATTTATCGGCAATGCTTCAGAACTTCTCTTTTAACAGGACTTTACTCATTGAAATAAAGGTTTTGTTTACTTAAAAAACAAACTATAAATAACTATGAAAATGAATACAATACAGCCTACATATTATTAACAAGTCTTGACTTGTTAATAATGAGTTTTACTCTAGTCATGGATTTTCATTTTTCCTCCTCAAAGCTACATATATTTTGATTGTAGTCTAACATGATGTGATTTGAACCAAAGATGATATTGACAAGATTAGTCCATATTTTTCTCCCAACTTATCATAAAAGAAACTGAAAATGCTTCTTAGTGTTAGGTTAGGCACTTCCTGTACCTATCTCCTGATGTGCATGACTCTCAGCCATTCATGTAATACTTTCTGTAGATACTAATTGTATTTGCCTGTGCTAATAATGGTACTATTTACAATTTCCATTTCTGTTCATTCTTTGACATGTTTATAGAACAAGATTGTGCCTTTACCTGCCACACTGCCTTACCACAAAACCACATCTTAAAGTGGTTTTATGAATATTTAAAGAGCAGAAGCAGAAACTGGGTTATGCATGGATAATTTTCTAATTTAGCACTGGTCACTCTGCAGGGTTCTTTACAATAGCTACTTGCTAGCCAAGATGAAAAAGAAGACTACCAGTCTGGCACACATGAATACTATGGCAAAAACCAGTATTAATACTAACCCAAATATTGGTCAAAATGTCAGTTAGTGCAAGAATATTTTATGATAACAAATGATGGACTACAAATAGGAAAAGCTTCCATCATAAATCACATTCAATTGAGTGCCAGTCAAATAGTAATTAAGTTTCAGTCCTTATTTAATGTCTTCATAGCAGAGCGTGAGCGGCAGAGCTTATTGCAAAGGAAGTTGAACTATGCTGCAGTACAACAGAATGTGCTAGGGAGCAGATTCCAGCACCTTTGCACTGTAAAATAGCAATTTACTCTATGCTAAACAGTCATTTAAGCTGCTCAAAGCACATCACTTGTGACCATATCTCCTTTGTGCTAGAACAGCACAATTCCCGTTCTACATAATTCCTTCTGATGGACAATCTACAGAACACATATTCCCTGGTGACACCTGATAATAAATCATTGCAGGCAATATAGAAAATAAGTCAATCAAGCTATTCTATTATGTTAAATATATTCAAACATACAACATATTGCGCCATGAATGTTTTTAAGAGAAAAAGACATCAAACTAAAATGCAGATATAGAATATGGAAAAATACAAATTCTGTGATCAATTGATGCCACTGAACTTTACTTAATTTGGATGCAGTTTAAGTTTGGAAATGAATAATGTCTCATATCTTATTCCTCTTTAATTTAAATAACAATATGGGACATACAAGAAGGAGTGGGGAGTTCTTCTACCACTATTCCACCTGATGGAACAGGACTTGAAAGAAAAATAAGGGGACATTTTTACTAGGACTTAAAAAAAGCCAAATATTAATTATTTTTCTCTTAACCCAGTCCTGAAGATAGCCTGATGAAACAATAAACTAATTCATATGGCTTTTTTTGTGCAATCTTCCTGTAGCTAATTCATTCTGGCTGCTAGCTTCCCAAAAGTAGCACAGTGACACTCCAAGAAGGAGTCATTCTCGTAAACCTAAAGCTCCATGTGCTTAGTGGCTGAACTACTTTCCCCCAGATCTTTACAGAAGGAAGATTTAGATCCCTTTAAATCTTTAGATCCTTCATTACACCAAACTCCAACTGTTCTGCTGTTTGGGAAAGAACACATAAAGGACCCTGGGGGCAAGAAAATAAAAAGAACAGGAACAAAAAATAGTAGAAAATAGCTTAAGTGCTTTTTATTATTATTACGTTTGTTATTGTCAGCAGGGCTTGCACAGTAGGCATCAAGGCCTTTTCAGCTCCTCACACCACCCCACCAGCAGCTGGGCTGGGAGTGCACAAGAAACTGAAAGGGGACACATCTGGGACAGCTGCCCCCAAGTCACATTCCCTACCATACAGCTTCATGCTCAGTGTATATATAAGCTGGGGAAGGAGGAGGATGGAACATTTAGAGTAATTGCTTTTGCCTTCCAAGTAGCCACTACATGTGATGGACCCCTGCTCTCCTGGAGATACCTGAACATAAGCCTGCCCTTGGGAAGAGGTGAAGGAATTCCCTTGTTTTGCTTTGGTTTCCGTATGTGTGCAGCCTTTGCTTTACCTATAAAACTGTCTTTATCTCAACCTGTGAGTTTTCTCACCTATATTCTTCTGATCCTCTCCCGCAGCTGTGAAGTGCTTAGCTTCCCCATAGGGTTAAACCACCATATTTAGCAAGATATTTGTAGTATAGTGAAGGTAATGGCTTATGGGTAGTTTGCCACTGTGTGTGATTTTTGTTTGCACATCTATGAACGTCATTTTAGTATAAACACGCAGAACTTACTTGACTTAAATCCATATATGGGAAATTCATTATTCTTGTTAGCAGGTGATACCACATGCTTAGACTTACTTTTTAGATCTTTGAACTTTTGGATTAGTTATATAGTTAGTGCATAGACTCTCTGTACCAATAAGGAGGGACACAACAATCCTTTAGCATTATATTAAAACTGGAATCAGGTTTCAGTAGTCTAATCATTAAAGAAGCCTTGTCCCACACAAAACTCTGAAAGGATATTTGATGCAGCAGTTACATTTTAAAAAGTGCAAACCATGCTTGGAATAATGCATTTAATCTCACACAGTGAGATTCACTGTCTGTATTCTACATACCAATAGATCTCCATTATTCACCCATCACTTATATATTCAGAGATGAGCTGAATTTTCTAGCACAAGTTATATCCCCAAACCAAAAAGTTAAACACAATCATCAAATGGAAAGCCATAGAGGGCCAAATAGGTTGGGAGTATTAAATCAGCAAAGGTGCTGTTCTTTTTGAACATGTTTATCCAAAGTAACAAAAATAACCCTTCACAGCCAGCACCAATAAATAGGAAGCTAATAGCACTTAAGAAGCAAGCCTGTCCTGTTTTAAAAAGGAAAATAATTTACTAGCAGTTAGAGTTGGAAGACTCTTTTCCCAAGATGGATCTCATAGGGAATTAATTAAACAAATGTTTTTGTCTGCATTTGAATAGTCAGCATTTTATATTCAGTATGTATTTATCAAAATTGAGGAAGATTTTTAATAATAAAATGAGAGAGAAAGGGCTGGCTAAAAATCAACATCAGTTCTCTGAAGAAGGTTTAAAGGAAATAGCAAATTACATCCTTTGCAATTTTAAATCACCTTTCATGGGAAAAACACAATATGAATAAAAACAGTTCTGAGTCAATTCCTATGTAAGTGTTAACCTTCAGACCATATATTTGCTATACATTTCTTGGAATGCACTTATTAATCAATGCTTTTTTATCTCTAAGCCTCTTGAGAAAACCAGCCTGCTTTCTAGCAATAAACTAGATAATGAATCAAGTCCCCACAGTTTTTTTAACAACTTGAAACCATTGTAGAACAGCTGTTAGGACACATCATTTCTTTGATCTTACACAAAAGATCAGTGAACAAAAGAAGCATTATCAAATTAATCTTTAAAATATGTGTATAATGCCCCTCTCAAGTTGCTATCTGGACTTTTTTTGTCCCAGCTGCAAATTTAGGAAAAATTACTTCAAGGGCTAGAAACAGAGAGACAAAGGAAAATGGCTTCTTCACCATAAGAACATCCCATCACAAAGTGTAGTTTCCAGGACTTTCACTTTACTCATTATACTCTAAAATAACAGCAAAACTAAAACTTGTTCTTCTTGTAAAGTGGAGCTGGAAAAGACCACATAGCTTTTACTAAATCCAAAAAAATACGATGCATATTTTGGCCTAAAATTTACACTGATACTCTTTGATATTCTTGATGCCCTCTCATTCTTGGAAGATGATTCTTTTTTTTATTTTAAGTTTCAGAAAAGACACATCAGTTGCTTCAAATCACAAGGGTTGTTAGTTTACTGAAATAATTTGACTATTTCTTTCCTCAAACTGTATCTACTTCCTTGCATTCTGATTGACTATACATGTCTGATTTGCACAAGTTAATTTTTAAATAACTGCATAATGTGCTATTCCCTTTACTGTGATTGCCTAAAACCTATCATTAGCCAATCAAAGAGCAAGGATCTGCACAATCACACTGGGATATTTTTCAGTAACTGCTCTGTGAATATGTAATTTTCCTCCACTATGCAAATTTCACAAACATATTCCTAAGGCTCTGATTGGACCTGTGGTTCAGATTTTTCAGGTTCTTATCTATGGTTCCATACAATCTTTCTTATTCCTCAAAATTCTAAATGCTTTAGAATGTGAAAAAAGGGAAAAATAACTCAGAAAAAAAACCAAACCAAAACATAAAAAGAGTACTTCTATGCTTAAATATTAGAAAGCTCCATGAGAAGAACTCTTAAGTTCAGGCTCTCACTTACAAAGGATAACCACCAAACAACCACAAGGGTGTCTGCATAATAATCACTAGTGCACATGAAAGAACAGAACACAACCCATCCTACTACTCACTCTCTTAACAACAAAAACAAAAGAAAAATTAAAACAGTCTATAGAGAAACATGTTTTTAAAACATCAGAGGTCTCTGTCAGGTCCAAAGTTTATGCAGACTTTGCCAATGACTTAAACAGAAAGATCGTTATAGCTTTTCCTTCATTTTCTTCTCCCTAAAATTCAGCTACTAAGCTGGCCCAAAGCAACTGTCCAACTATGTTGACTTACTGAATTTTTAGCAGAATATATGAGACTATGTGGTCTAACAATTTACTTGTTATTTCTATCTAGTTGAGAGAATATCTCTAATGCCATTCTGTCAGCAGTTACCAGTTTTTGTCACGACCATGGATACTGAGCAGAACTTAAAAGCAATATTTTGGTATTGGGTAGTTGTATAAATTTGATAAAAATCTCAAACTCTCTAGTGTGCAAATATTTTACTGAAGCATACATAACATCGCATATTTATATAGCATGTTTACTTTGACATTATCCTAAACTTACATTAAAACTATTAGACAGGTGATTTGACAAAATGCTGGAAGAAATAGATAGGAAACTCTGATTATTAATGCCAGTGTTGATGCCTACAAAGGAACAAGCTGATAAAATGTACAGGTTAATAACTCCAGATCTGCAGATTTTACAGCTGGTTCCTGGTATATAAAGTGACAAACAACATCAATACTTGGAAATATGTGAAAATGAGCTTTTTCATATCAAGCCATAAGCATTTTGAGAACTGTTTACAGGAAACACCATGGCAACCTAGAGTACTGTAGTAACTGTTTCCAAATGCATGGTAGCCATGCCCTTTCACAAGGAGAACATCCAAACTGAAAGAGTGTTATAAATCATACCACTTTTAAGATAAAAATAATAAGAAGCATATTCCAGATTTTATGAGATATTCTGCTTTCACAACTAAGAACAAGCATAATCTATTACACCTAAGAGCCACAAACATTGACAAATGTGCAAGAACTTTGGAGCTTAATATTGCAACACACAGATCCATCCATCCTAGCAGCAAAAAATGTCTGCATACATTCATGGTAAGCACTTAGTCCAGATGAAATTCCAACAAGAAGCCTCATAAAATGAGGAGAAAAGGTCTGAGATTAAATTCCAAGTTTTCTGATTATTAATGCAAAGCTAGAAATTGCAGCTCAACATAAATACATGTAATCTTATAAAAAAAAGAAAGATGGACCCAGCAGATATTATAACAGATCAGTACCTAGATGGGTTGATACATATGTCTTAATTTGAAAGCTTTAGCAGGTCTGAAGACAATTCATTGATAGTATTTAATAACCACCCCATACGCTACCAGCCACTGAAAATGAAGACAGAAGGTTTTGACCTACACATGGAGAAGAACCAAATGCTAGAAAATTTCAAAGTTATTTGTGATAATTTCTTCTCCAGCTGAAACATTATGGTGAAAGCAGAGGTGGAATACTCATTAATTTTCTGTGGAATGTATTTTGGACTCTAATTTAATTCTAATCTGGAGTCCAATATTTACATTCTGATTTTTTTCAATGAAATAGAATTTGTGTTTTTCATCCAGGTGTCACATGCTTCTGCTTGCCTTAGGGACAGTCCAGATTAATTCAGTTCATTACTGAAGAGTCAAGTGTCTTAAAGTCAAGTTAAACTGGCAGTTACATCATTTAAATACTCACATCTTTAATTCACTGAAATAGTCAAGTACTTATTGAGGTCTAAAATGAAAAAAAAAATTGTTTTTACATTTTCTTTATAGGAAATCAATTTAATAGCTTTGCTTGCAACAGCTGTGTTATAATTTGTCATATCCTAAGGTTCTCAAAAAACGGAACTACTCATCACACTGGCTATGTATGCTTAAAACACCACTTTTGCAGAGTATTTGCAAGATACAACACTTTTGCACACTCTTGTCTATGTCTTAAGTTTTCTGGTGAAAAATTTAGTAATTTCCAATGTGATTTAGTAAGACTGTCTGATATTGCACAGAAATAGAAGAAAACTTGTTTCAAATCTCTCAAACAAGTTTTTGCTAGATATGTTGCACATCATGTTAAGTAAGGAATAGACTCTCAGTAATAATTTTGAGCTTTACTAGTTAGAAAAAGAAGAATTTGTATCTTTGCTTAGCCTCCATTTTGGCATACAGGGTCTGAGGCTGACTAACATCACAGTAAAAATAGTTTCAGATATTAAAGAGGCCTGCTGGTACAGTCAAAAAACCTTAGACGAGATAAAACTTGTTTTTCAGGATTATACTTATTAATACATTGAAGGAGAATGGAGAAAAACTCAGTCTTGAAGCCTTTTGCAGCATGTGGCACTTAGGGATGTGGTTCAGTCCACCACTGGGTGGACCTGGCCGTCCTGGGTTAATCGTTGGACTTGACGATCTTAGAGGTCTTTTAGAACGTCATGGATTCTGATTACATGAAATTAAGGCAACACTAGCATGTGAATTGAGCTGCAGAGCTTATACTGCACATATAGCAAAAAAACATTTTGACGGGTCAATTACTTTTATGTGAGCTTTTCTGATACTCATGAAAAATTACATTCTTTGTGATATTTACAAACCGAAGCAAAGCCCTTTGTAATGCATACCCTAACTACACAGTACACAGAGGCTTCACCAGTGATACCTTTATTTACATCTCTTAGAGCAAGAAAGACTTTTTCTTTTCAGCACTGCAGGTGGATAAGTTCCCAATGTACAATGCAGAAAATATGATAGCACATAATACAAGAACACATGCAACGTTTAGATAAAATGCAGAAGAGCCCACTGAACAGCAAAAGGAAAATTCTTCTTTTCCCCTAGTAAACAGCCACAATAAATTTATTTTAAGGCAGAGGGATATTGTAGAGGAGATGACCTTGTGTTTTTGCAATCACAAAAATAGAATAACATCAGAGGTCTTTCTATTATATTATCTGTAGTCATCTGTACTGTTTCATAACCTCATCTGCAGGTTAATGGCAGCCTATCTAATTCATCCCATTGCATCCTCCAGCCAGATTCAATCTGAACTTGAGTTCACAGCATGCAAAATTCAGTGTTATGTTTTTAATATAAATGTGTGTAAAAGTGTGTGTATCGTGAAGAAAAGTTATTCTTAGAACCTGATCAATAAACATAAACTACAAATTTTGCCAGCAGCACTAGGAGCATTCTACCACTTGATAAACTAATGTAAACATTAGGCCATCTTGTACTTTTATCTCCTCCACCAGATGTGCTAATTTATAAAACGTGTCATTTTATATTTTCTCTCTTTTTATGTTGTTATGATTATGCAAATCCTATTTAGAAAAATAGAAAATCCTGCAACTGTGTCAAAACAACATTACTAGATTTTAAAACTATGCCATCCCAAAGAAAATTTAAGAAACAACCATCTTTATGATTTTTTGCTTCAAATATGACTCTAATATTCTCTGCCAAGTTGGCAAAAACATGACATGAATTCAGAATTGCAAATTTATTGTAAATTAAAGTGCTTTCTTTCTTTTAGCAACACTACATTGCCTTCAATATTATTGCTTAAATAATAATGAATGTCTCTCCCTTTTCTGGCTCAGCTCTCCTGACTTCTTGCCATGAAGTCTGTCAAACTTCTCAAACAGGAGTGTGTTTTTGTTGCCATTGATACCAGAAAAAGCATTTGCTGGTTTAGTTAGAACATCACAAACGACCTTTCAGGTATCTGATGAAATTATCTTCAGATTTTCATCTTTTCATTTCCATTTTGAATTCAAAATGATTCACAGAGGTTAAGTACTGAAGCATTAACAAGATGCACTGTAATCTATCACTCTGCACTATGCTGCAATTTTCTCTGCCAATATGCCATCTTAAAATTACTCCCTTGGATTTTTCTTTTTTTAAAAAAACTGTGACTGTTATTATTCTTCTCTCCTGCATCAGTGCTACAAAAATTCTAGCACCTCCGTGTAAAAATCACTTCCATTGCAACATGACAAGTCTACTAGAATATGATTTTTCAGGCCTTGCAAGTTTATCTGAAAACAAAAGTTAAAACAAGGCGCCTCTCTCCTCTGATGTCATGAAGAGTTCTGCCAGGTCCAGTCAGGAGTTCAATAGGCAGCAGAAAGTCCTCAAATCCTTGCAGGACTGAATCTAAACATGGCAGAAAAAAAAGTACAAGAGAATGGCTATGGAGTAGATTCTTCCCTCTAAGAAGCTGTTTCAGGACCTTCACTTTAATTTCAATTACTATTTATATTGCTGTACCATCTAGTGTCTTTAATCAAGGCTGTGGGTCTCTTGGGAGTGAGTCTGTAAATAAAGTCAGTCTCTGTCCTGAACAAAGACAAATGATTTAGTTTGAGACAAAGCACCAAGGAGACAGGGACGAGAGAAGTATGACAGCGCAGGAATGGGAAGAACCAAACTAACTGTGCCTGTATAGAATAGTAACAGAGATACAAGTTCATTTTCATGGCTCACAACTGTTTGAATGTTCAACTGTTACTCTTTGAAAAGAAAAGCTTCTTATAAGCAAGCCTGCCTATCTCCAATAGGCTGTTAATTTAGACATCTCCTTGGTAGTCAACTTATTTCAGATCCAGACAGTGTTAAAGGAAAAAGATGGAGGAGGATCAGAGTAAATGTTGTACCTCTGAGATCACGCTTCAAGATGAAGCACCTTTTTGCAACTAGATGCAGATGTAAGTCTAAAATGGATAGAGGCATCCAAGGTGAGTAGAACTTATGCAAATGAGTAGGCAAATAACAGACAAGAGCAGATACACAATAAGCATATTTAATTGTTAGAAAACCTCCATAATGACGATGAAGAGCAGGAACAGGAATAAGACCAGGAAATCAGGTTTGTGATTAAAATAGAGGAAGACATGCAGCAGTGAAGGAAGAGGCATTAGATGTTGTAGCTGGAAAGGGTTGCAATATTAAATTAAAAGATAATAAGGAATGCATGTAGGGATAAAGGCCGTAGTTTAGAATCTTTCGAGTCATAAACCAGATAATCAAAGTATTCATAGTAAGCATGCAAGTAAGTACAGTGAATATTTGGGGAAGAGAAAAAAATTTCTAAGCAGCATGTACATTCTCGCTGTGCAGCTCTGTTGGAGAGATGATTTAGGCTCAAATCAATGTATAGAAGGACAAAATTTCAATATATCTTTAATGAATTTATGTCATAACTTCCTATTTAACCTGTGCCTGAAATGTGCCAGTATTTTCTTTACTTAAACAAGCCTAGGATGTAATGTATTTGGTGCAGGACTTTTAATCTTTTCCAGGATATTTACTGCAAAAGTGTTTATCTCCCAGATCTCTCCAAAATCCCTTCCTCCTGATCCCACTTGATGGAGCAAGCATTACTGAAATGTCACAGGAGACAATAAAAGCCCTGGAGCTGAGGACATATAGGGCATCAAATTTAAAGTCTTTATCTTCTGTATACCCTTTTTGATGTGCAGTCACAAGGTGACTACATTTTCACACTGTGCCATGCTAGACCACTTGGATTCTATTATTTGCAAACAATAATATTCCATGCATTCACTGATTATTCTGATTTTTTTCAGGAACTTTGTAACTTTTAGCCCAATTATTATCTCTATCTCACTGCAGCCCTCTTTTTTTTTTTTTGTAATATTAAATTGGATCTATGTGTGTGTGGTGCACATTCATATTTAACAAATATTTATGACTTAAGCATAGGAAACAAACTGAGATTTATCAACTTCTACCATGAATCTAAACATAATATGCTTACTTAAAGAAATAAAAGATAAGCCCCTGAGCCTCCTTTCCAGAACAGTGTGTCACACCAAATAACAAGAAACCAACCAACAAATAGTTTTATTGGGTAAACTGAATTTTGTATATTAATTACTCTATCTAGGCCAGTATGTATAGTGTGGAAGACTTGATTACCACAATTTATGATATAGATAAAAAATATTAAAACACAAATATAGTCATATTATTATACCTTTCAATTAAAAGCATAAAACATTCAGTGCCAAACAAGCTTGCATAGGTGTAAATATTATAATTTATTTTACAAAGATTCACTTTTTTCTTCTTTAGTTCCTTATGAACAGGTGTCCAGGGTAGCTATGGACAAATATCAAATCAAAGCATAGAAAGGAATAGTGGCCCATTTATTAGAGTTCATGCAGTTGTAAAACATCATTAAACATTTTAGAATGTAAGATTCCAAATTTCTGCAAGTGACAGCAAGGACAGTTTAGGCAAGGACTATAGCAAGTACCTCTAAGTATATCAAAAGCGCAGTAAATACAACTGTAAATTGCTCCATGTGGTTTGTTGCACAAGTCAGATTTAACCAACCCTAATTTTGACCACTATGGTTACAATTAAATTCTGAAGTGTCATTTATGGTGCATGGAGGTATTTATTTTTCTAACTTGTGACTGTTTTAAAAACTTTTATTGGTTTATAAATGTCAGGTGCCTCATTTACAGTTTGAATTATCAACCTTTGCACAAACTGTTTAAAAGAGGAGGCTAATTTTTGAAAAATACCTTCTTGAGTCTGAGTGGGCTATTGGCACAGTTGTACTTACTTGCAGCTGTAAGGATGACTCAATTATTTATAAAACAGCATTTATACATAGATTCACAATTACTGTGCTATAAATAATATCATCCTAATGGGTAGTTTTGCACTGCTTCCTCATTCATTGAAAGTGGTGGACAACAGAACAGAGAAGTTCATGGAACACTTAGTTCTGCAGCTGAAATATTTTAGTTTAGTTAGTGCTTAAATTATAATAAATTTTCATTGGAAGAAAAATTTAAATCACCATGTGAAAAGTCTATTTAATTCTTTACAACAGCAAAACAAATTGTCTTTTTTCAACAGTACCAAATTTTTTTTGGTACTCCCCACAAAGTGTGAGAATAAAAGAAATAAGGAAATGTGTCTAGTATAATATTAAAGAGAAAAGCCAAGTAGATTACACCAGGAGCCCTGAAGAAACCAAGCAGTTTAAACAGGAAAGTCTGTGAAGTTCCTCTGAGAAAATACAACATATGATTTTTCTTTTTTCATTAAGATGCAGTTCATCTGACAAAATGAAAATCTCCCTCTTTTTCCAGAATGACAGACATTCTACTTTATTTCCAAGTATGGGCTTGTTAGGGATTTAAATTATCAGCAGCTCTGTACACATTTTTTATTTTAAGGAATGACACCATGCATTTTTTTTTATGATTGCACAAGAGGACCTCCTTTGCCTTTCATTACTCAAATGGACAGTGTGATTTGAGGCTGTGCAAGCTTGAACATCAATATAATCTTTAAAAATATTTCAAAGAAGACTGTAAATCAACCCTATTTTTGAAGGAAATTATTTACACCATTTGAAAGACATAAACCGCTACATATATTAACTATTGATTTTTGTATATGATTAAATCTGTCCTTTTAGTTACAATAAATATAATTCTTCACACACCAAAAAACAACACTAAAAAGGACTGCAATATTTTCACTGAAAATCCTTAGGTTTGCATTTATAATACAATTGTCAATATGACAATTGTAATACTATACTGCCATAAATTCTGAAGCTGTCAGCAGTCACAAGTGAACCATTAGGCCCTGTCACTAAGTGGCTTTAAGCACCTTTTTTTTGACGCAATCTAATCTGCAGATTTTCCATATCTCTGTGAGTGAGCGCTTTTTTTTTTTTTTTTCTTATGGCATATTCTCCTAACTATGCTGATTGTGCCTTCTGATCTGGCTTGTTTACCAGAAACATATTTGTATTATTAATTCTCCTCTCAAAAGAATTGAATGCAAAATAATTTGCAATTCTGAGATAGTAAAGCTGAAATTACTACAAGAAAGCCTTACTTTAAGTTTTGTATTTCAGTAGCTGGAATATTTCAAAGCTAAATAAACTATCTCAGCCTTGCCTGATAATCATGTCATGTCTAAAGCCTTCTTTGAACAAGAAATTGTTAAGGATTTCTCATCTGTAGTTTTCTTTTTGTTCTGTTTTCCCTCTACACATCCTCCTTATTTTCTAAACCTGAGCCATAAGTTTTAGTAAGATTTAAACACCACTCCTTAAATTAAGAGCCACAGCAAAAAAAAAAAAAAATAAAAAAGGCATGTGATATTCTCCATAAAACAACCAAAAAGCACACTAGCTTAAAGAAAATTAAACATGTATCAGAGTTTTAGCACATCATGATGAGAAATTAGAAAATTCAAACACTTTCTAAAAATAAATAAGGCATTTAATTCACTCTATCAATTCTTTTTCTCCTTCTATCAGCTAGTTGAGGGGTTGGGTTTTTTCAGTTACACACCTTAAAAAGCAAATGGCATGTGTTCCACTTCCCAATCAGTACAGTTGCAGTAATTTGATAAGAAAAAATCATTTTTGTTGTGTGGGTTATAACAAAAATAATCTCATTTGAAGTATTTTCAATCATAAAAGAAAATAAATCAACTCTAACTTATGGTAGAAATGTAGTACTCCTGAATATCAAGAATAATGTTACTTTAGAAAATAATTTTGGCAAACGGAACACCCAGTTCTTCTAGGAAACCATCTCATCTTAATTGTCATTCTCTAGCCACGGGCAGAAGTCCAGCCCTTCAGCACAGGTGATATCAAAAAATTTGCCACTGCAAACACAGCGGCAAACACACCTCAAAAACCAAGCTAAAGATGTGGCCAAGACTTTTGCAACATGCTAACATGGCTGCTCAGATCACTCCTCACTATGGGTATGATTACTGTCTACGTGCTGTGAGAACTCATTTTTTGTCACTTCCTAATAGGCTGAAGGAGTATGCTCTCAAATCTATATTCGGTGATTTCACCTGAAAGTCTTCCTAATGCATTTTGTATTTTCACCTGATGCATGTTTATAGGTGAGATGGAACTTAGAAGAAAGCCTAACAGTGACCTCAGTAGCTATAGAGTAAATTATTTTCCCCATATCTGTGATCACATTGTTACACAACAGCTATTTTGACAAACAGTAAATCAGTTTGAATAATGCGAGCTAACCTGAATTATAGGGTCATGCATCCAACTCCACCCACTGCTCCATACCTTTTAGAAATTACTCTAACATTTCTAATGGCTGAAAAGCATTCCAAAGGTGTCTCATTCTCAACTCAATGCAAAAATACACTGACTTCCAGAGCAAGGCTCTGCCCTTTGCTTAAACATGAATCAGTCATGGCTTTCAGATCAAACACTTTAATACGTTTCATGGCTCTTTTGTCAGTAAACCTATGTGAAAACTGTCATTGTCAATTCTTTTCAAAATCTCACAGAAAACCGAGTTCAGTTGAAGAGCAGGAAGATTTGGGACAGGACCAGTTGAATTTTTTGTCTCCATTCTCTCACAAACTGTACTAGACCGCAGAGCACTGGGTTGCTCTGGTGCCCATTCATCTTCACCAAACAACCTGCTGACCTTTTCCTCATGATCCTGCCTGACTTCTTGAAAGCAAGACTCCACATTATGCTAATCTCTCTCTCATATGCTTATCACAGTCTCTCATGCTTCCTCCATGACAACTACATATAATTTTGACATGTCATTATAATGCAAAGAATTCCTTATTTAAAGCATTCTATTTTTGTCAAAATTTCAATCACATCCTACAAATTTTTTTGTGCTTTGTCCTTTTTTAAAACTACATAGGTATTTTTAAGGGGTTGTCACTGTAACCAGTGCACACAGGTGTTTCGGGGTTTTTTTAAGCTTGGAAATACAATTACAATAGTCCTTATTACATGTTACAGGAAAAAAAGTCATGTTTTTCTTTACTAAATAGGTACATAAAATATGGGGCATGTACATGTGTGTAAAGGTTAGGATACCTACATATAACCCAAAAGTGTTATGATAAATACATCATACCATGTAGCCTTTAAAGAAAGTGTTGACATTCACACTACCAGTATATCATAAGATTATAGCAAGTATATAGATTTACATATAGTAGTTACTATGGCAACATCTGAAATTAATTTAGCCATATGAGCCTGGAAAACACTTGGACTCCTATAGAAAGAACTCTTTTGACATTTTATGGGCATCTAAATTGGGCATCTAAAATCATTTCCACACCACTAATTGTTAAAGTTTCTCTGAGGCAGTATCAGCCTGGAAATAGGAAAGTAAACTTCTAGAATACAGTTTTTGTCCTAAAGAATTAATATTTTTTAAGATTGGAATACTTGTTTAGTTTTACTTTAGACTTTTATAGAAAAATCATGGAACTATATTAAAAACACAGCTGAAATAAATTTGTATCTAAGGATAATTCAATATAAGCCCTGAATGAGGTAGGCACAATGGTGATGATGCTTTAAATTTTAGCTTTCATATTTTCCAGATTCTGTACTGAATTAGTATATAACTCTGAACTTCGTATAAAATGTTAGCAAGTTCTCTTCACAGTTTAGTTAGACCAAAAAATCCTTTTCCAGCCTGAGAACCAAGGACACTGTTGCAGCTTCAGGCCCAAGAAGTGTAAACAATGAATTGAGGTGAGCAAACTGGAAGGATGGGACTTCACAACCTGAAGCTGAAATCGGACAATTAACCCCAATATGTAAATGGATCAAAACTTATATGAGTGTAAAAACTATTGACCAGTCGTCCATCTTGAGTCCATCTTGGCTCCATCTTGAGTAGAGCCACAGCTGAGGGCTTGTACTGCCCAAGGTGTATCCTTTGAAGGCCTTTCAATAAATACCTGCTTTATTCATTTAACACCATCTAACCTCTGTTCCAGGTAGCCTCTCTAGGCATCAGTTAAAATATGAATCTCAAAGTACCAGTATGAATGCTAATTAACAGTGTGAGGGAAAAATCTCATGTTTCTTTCCTACTCCGTTTTTTTTTTCCTGTTTTTTATATGTCAGTGGCATATCACTATGTTCTATATTCTTCCAGCTAGTTTCATTTGTTTCCTGAGAATGTCTGCTCCAGGACTAAAAACATGCATATGCACCATTCTAAATTGGAGCTTGTGAGGTTCTCCTCCTGTCTAACTAAAAAAAAAACAAACCAAAANTAAAAAAAACAAAACAAAAAAAAAAAAAAAAAAAAAAAAACAAAAAAAAAAACCACCAAAAAAAAAACAACCAACCAAAAAAAAACCCACCTCACAATTCAGTAAAAGTCTTTGTATTCAGGACCATACTTACGCACATCCCTTATAAAGCAAGAATTTCAATATTTCAGTAGCATAAAAACCTTTTAGTTCAGTCATATCCTAGTTCTGAGAATGTTTTGTTTTACAGCCTCAGCACTGCATGCATCATATCCTTTATACCAAATCCTGGTTAATAGCAAACTGTTTTAATTGCTCTGATTCCAAGAGAAGTAGACTGATAAGCACCAGCCCAGATCCAACCTTTTGCTTTTAGGGGTTAGAAAATGTATTAAGACTTGATTTTCTGGTCCAAATGGGAGTAACAGCCAAGCACAGGAGGGAAGAGACGAAGCTAAAAATGTGTTCCCTGGACACATTTTTTGTATCCAGGGAATACAAACAAGATAGTCATCTATAGATTAATAACTTGGGGTTTAATATATGACATCTGACTCCAGTGAGTCAGAGTTTGCTTTTTTGCCTTTCTTTTTAAGAGAAAAGTATTTGTCCCTTTATAAAAGATTAAAGGGGATAGAAATGTTAAACGGAATATTTCTGTTTCAAAGTTGTACTAAAAAAGGTTTAGTCATCAGTACAGTCATGATACTTTGTTTTCCACAGGTTTCAACAATGAATCACATCCTAATAGTTCCCAAGAGCACACTGAATATTTTTCGAGTTTTGATTTATTCTAACTCAGAACTGCTATAATTTATGATAGATTCCATTTTGTCTGTCCATGCTATAAAACAAGCTCATATAAACAAAAAACCCTCCACAAGACAGAACATCACAGTGGGAAAACAATTTGGAAAAGACAGTTACTTTATAATGGCTAACCTTTGTGAAGGATGAAAGAACACTACAAGAAGAAAGAGAAAAATAACAGGTATTGCAGTTACTACTCAAGTCCTCATTTTTGTCTTATTGTCACACGGTCTAGTGACACCAGATAGTCGAAAAGTTCTGCAACTTGAAAGCCCAAATTTCTTCAAACAAGGCATCACAGCAGAAGGTACATACACACTGGATTTGTCAATCAACACGAGCTAGGACAAGAGGTCTTTAGTGCAGCAGTTACAAAAAGAGAAAGAGAAGTAAAGGATTTTCTTTCAATCAGGCAGATGCATAGGGAGATGGGAAATCCAGACAGTAAGACAAAGCTTCAGATGAAAGTATAACCATTATTAAGCTCCATATGGATTGTCTTCATTCTGCCAATGCATAAGTGCATTAAGCCTCTACCTCAACACTGCATGTCATATCTTCATGTGATTTGTTTGACTTGTATACAGGGAGGCACACCTCCATCAATGACTGAAATAGAAGCCTTCTGACAGCAATTCACCCCATGCAGATCACCCTTCTTTTGCAATCCACAGAACTAGGCAGTGTCCTTGGCATACTACACTACACCATCGGTTGCCATCAACATCCATCTCTCTCTATTTCATGTGCTAACACAATGCTAATAATCAGAATCGTGGCATTGCTTATGTTGGAAAAAAACTCTAAATCATTGAGTCCAATAGGGTTAACTTGGGGTTAACACAGAGTTTAGACAAATGCCTGTTCCACACCTGTGAGGACAGTGCTTTTCCTGGCTAATGGCCAAGAGATAGAAGAGTTATCTACTTACAATACAAGATTCTTTCTGATATCCTCCAGGAAATGCCACCTGTCAGTTCACTTTTGTTTCTGACATACCAGGGTATTAAACAGCCAACCGAACAAGGCTTAAAAGGAGCTCCAAAAATGGAATAAAATTGGCAGAGGAACATAATCTGTCCACCAGGTTCATGGGCTACAGAGAAAAGGTGAGCAACAAATCCAAGTGTACAAGTTGATCTGTCTATGCAGGAAGACTTTCCCCATACAAAACTGCAGTTAGCGCTATGTCCATCACTAAGTAGCTAAAAGCAGCTAGCTACTTCTCCAGAGCCAAAGGAGCAGGAAGGGAAGCAGCAGTCCCTTACACACACACAAAAAAAAAACAAACCAGACACCTTCCCCCAGTGTAGGAAAAGAAAATCTAATGGATGAAAGAAATTTTTCCATACTTTCTTTCATGAGTATCAATTACACTTCTCAGCCATCCAGAAAGCAAAAAAAGTTATGACCAAGCTTTGGTATTTCTTTGTGTCCTGAATCATTATGAAATGATGATCTCAAAACACAGACAAGAAAGAAAAAGGACACACAGAAAAGGGAAATAATTAGGGATACAAGTCCATGATTTAATGTTTAAAACATTTTGGACTTGATTTAGCCTCTTTCTGCCATCATTTCTCTTGCAAAAATTCAGATTTCAGCAGGCCAGAGGGAGATCTACTCTGTCTTCAGTGGCTTGAGGACTGTTTTTTCATTGTTTTCCTGTGGATCAGTTATGGCCCATAGATCAAGTCCCACAAGAAAATCAGTTAGTCCTATGAGGTAATTTTTTTAAGCTTTGAGGCAAATAAATGCTCTTTGATTTTCAAGAGGATAAAGATGAGACCAGAGTCTCCAGCTGGCATGCAGGTGTAGTTCTCAGCTTCCGTTCATATATGGAGATCGCAAATTTTTTGCTTCTTTCCTCAATTTCACTGGAATAAATGAAAATATTTTCTGACAAAAACATTCACTTGACTAATTGGTGTGAAAAACACATTCAGGAAAGGATCGCTGAGTTTTGAAACAAGATTTTCTGGCAGTCTGCAGAAAAGAGACAAAAAACTATCTTAATCTCTGTAAGATAAAAGCATTAGAAGAACAATAAATTCATTGCATGGGTTTTTATTTGGAAAAACACATAAAAAATCGGTAAGACTTTCCTAGCTTTTGTAAATAATGTATGGCTCTTATTTGTACACATCTGTATGTAAGTATTTAAACATACATATACATTAACTATAGGTATGTGCTTCATATGTACACAGAGTATCTGTCTTACTAAAAAAAGAAATAATAGTTCAAAACATTTGTCTGAGAGATGAGTGAGGAAAATGCTTTTAATATTCAGTCATTCATTCTGAAATGAACTTTGCCAGAGCACCTAGCAGACTACAACAAGCACTGTATGATCAGATAGTGATAATGAAGCCTGGTGTTGAAGACCACACTGCAAGAAACTATTAGCCTGTATGGGATACATAGTTCTTAACTGCTGCCTCTTTTTTTTTTCTTGGTTTTTTTTTTTCTTTTTTTAGTTGTTAGAAAGTACCTTTTCAACAAAGACATTGATTCTGATTATAAATAAAAACACTGGAACGTAAAGAACTATTTTTCAAAAGTGCATTTAGATGACAAGTTGAACTTTGTATTTCCGTCTGTTTCACAGTACTTAGAAATTTATTTTCTATAGAGATGGTATCGGTTGATCACGGACTGTGAGTGTCAGTGCTGTCAGGGAAAGATGCAGACTCACACCTATGTGTCTCTTTCAAATTCATTAACCTACATTTAAATTATCATAATTATTTTTATTGTAACCACCTTGGTGATTTTTTTTTCAATTTGCTTTTAGAGTTTTAATTACACTATTCAGCTATGCTTTATTATACTGAAAATAAAAGAGTACCTTTGGCAAATGGACTTGAAAGCTCACAAGATTTCCAGCATTGTCAGCTTTCTCCTGTTCTCACCCAAGAAGTTATAATAAGTGATGTATAAGCAGGAATTTTACAAAGAGTATCTTCAAAAGTCCTAGACAGAAGAGTTATCTAGAACACATCAGTATTTCTACTTTAGAAACAAATAAGTCTTTGTTTGGGAAAAGGGGGAGGGTGGTGGTGGAACCACAAAAAAATAAGATTTGTTGTATCCCCATTAACTGTAAAACCTATCTGGAGAAAACTTTTCAGAAACATTAATTATAATTTTACCACAATGCATTTGAACTCAGGCCAAGAAAGATCATGGCCTGATAGCCGTGAGTGATTTCTCCAATCAAAGCCTTTTTGGTTTTCTTTTCTATCTTATGACAGAAATCTGTGGCATAAAAAAAGGGAGGAATTCAAGCACAATTCTAATAACAAGAGAAAAGAAAATCAAAAAAGTGAAGGATGAGAGAGAAGACTCATTCAATAGCCATCCAAATGGATATGGTGCTTCAGGAAGAAGAAAATACCAGAACAAGAAAGGAAGAACTGGCCATTTAGAATCAAGTGGACTGCTATATATTTATTCAGCAATATGATAATGCTATCTTAGTCCAAGAATTTATCTAAATAAGGAAAAAACCTCACCCTTAATTGTGTTTGTTGGTATATAGAGACTTGGCCAGAATACACGAACCTTTTTAAGTTTTCTGACAAAAATAAGAAAGCTTCTGTTCACATCAATCTAAAACCAAACTCTTTCCAACTTTTATTTCAGTGAGAAAAAAGCGTTTCAGACCAGATTACTTATTTGACCTGAAATGTAGCATTTCATAATAGACACCTGTACTAAGAACAAAGGAAATAGAGGAATAAATTCACATTAGTGCTAGAAGAATGAGAGACCATCTCCTCTCCCTCTTTCAAAAGATGTAAGGCAGGTTACTCTCAATTTAACTTTCAGCTTTAACTGAAAGCTGTTCTGCCTTGATTGAAAATGTCATCTGTGGAACAAGAGAAGAAAAACAGAACATCATTGTATGTCATATTTTATTGTTCCTCAATGTGGAGCCACAACAGAATCACACATTCGTATTTCAGTTAGCTTTTTCTCATGCTGTAACAATAAAAACTTACTGATTTTTAAATTTCTCGAAGGATTTGTTCAGATTCTTTGAAAACTAGCTTGCATACACTTTTGTCAGTAGTTTTCATTGGCTCCTAGCTTGGGAGAGAAGGACAACAGGAATTTTTATTCCAATTCCTTTTTTAAGTTGAATGATTAAGAAAAACTTCTTAAGAAAGAGAATTGCAAGTAATTATGTCTATGCACGTGAGACTCAACTTTGAATCATTTTTCAATCAAGTCACTGGTAAATTGCATGATGAAGATGGCACAAACTGCAGTGCAAAAGCAATACATAGACATTATATTCAATACTGTAGAAGTACTGAAATAAAATCAATGCACTACAGCAACCATATTTCCAAAGAGTTCATAAAATGAAAATATATTTATTCACACTGCTAGCATGATTCATCTTTCCAAATATATGAACCTTCAAGTGTTTTATAAAACAAACCAAGGGACTCTCATGATCACAAAAAGCTTGGAATTCCATCATCAAGCAGAGTACTTCAGAGCAGTCATCTTCCTCATGGCTCTAGACTTGGAGGAACATATTCATATTATATTATATTATATACATCTTTCATGTAGACTTCTATAAAATCCACAGTGAAATAAATGGGAGTTTGTGTAATTTTACAATATATATAGAATAGTTAAAGTTTGTATACTGAGGAAACATTTATTTAGTTGATGCAACTACAGCCAAAGTAAATCCTACATGTTTTCTGTATGGTAGATTGTTGATATTCCAATGGTAGTGTATTACAAACAGTCCAATCAAAATATTTCAGGTTATCCTAATACTTCTACAATCTGCTTGCTATTTTCTTCTGCTGAAAGCCACTCAAGTTCAATCATTGCAAATGCTATAAAAACACTTCAGATTTATTTCTCTGATGGGAAATTCAATAAAGTGACATACAGCTTGACATCTAACACATCACTCAGCCAAGAAACTAAAATCCTGACAACCACCCATTTCAATCCTGAAGGTCTAACTTGTGGAGATATCTACTGTGGAACGCTGTGCTTCTGGAATTAGTGCTGAATTATAAATAAATGAATAAATAAATAAATAAATAAAAAGGTTTGAAAACCAGAAAAGGTATGAACAGAATAGGACAGGACTGTACCAGCTTGGGACATTGACCACCCTTCCAGAAAGACTATTCCAGTGTTTGACCACCCTGTTAGTAAAGAAATCCTTTCTCATGTCCAAGCTGAACCTCTCCTAGCACAGCTTCATACTGTTCCCATGTGTTCTCTCCCTGAATCCCAAGGAGGAGGAATCAGCATCTTCCCCTCCACAGGAATCTGTAGAGACCAATGAGATCACACCCCAGCCTCTCAAACAAGAAAATCCCAAAGTACTCAGCCGCCCCTCACATGACACTCCTTCCAGGTCTTTCACCAGCTTTGTTGCCCTCCTCTAGATGTAGTCAAGGACATTAACAACTTTCTTAAATGCTGGGTCCCAGGACAGCACTGAGTGTCCTTGGTGAGGCCACACCAACGCTGAATGCAGTGGGATGGTCACGTCTGGCTGGTGATGCTGTGTCTGATGCACCCCAGGATGGCGTTTGCGGGCTGGGCTGACAGGGCTCACTGCTGAACAGCATCCCCAGACCCTTCCCTGCAGGGCTACTCTCCAGCCACTCAGCTCACAATTTTTCACACCATCTAACTCTGTCCCAGGTGTGTAACCCAGCATTTAAACGTAACAATTTCATCCAATAGGACTGTCCAGCACTCCAATCTAACTACATTCCTCTGCAAGGCATTTTGTCCCTTGAGAGAGTAAATAGAACCTCATGATCTGGTGTCATCAGCAAATTTCTAATGGCACTTCAAACTCTTTAATCCAGATTGTTGATAAATGTATTAAACAGAATTGGCCCTGGAATTCAACCCTGAGAAATACATATTATGTATTTCTATGTGCATGTGAATATGAATTCATATGGTCATTTATATGCATATATATATTAATATATCAAATATATGAAATTAAATTCATCTATTTATTTTCCAATATATTAATATAATGCAGATATCAATTGAGTTTATATTCTGATGCTTACATCCTAGTCAGTCATTTTCACACATAAAGCTCCTATCATTATATAGAAGCTAAGAGTATTGGGTTTTATTCTTTCTAATGTCTCTCAAACTCAGCCTAAAGACTGAGCAAAATAAGCATTTTCCTGGTTAGAATTCAGTTGACAAGTGTCTGGGCTGTTCAAATTCTGACTTGTCTGTCTATAACCAATTACGCACTGTATGATATAAAACTATTCCTCAAAGACAGGAGTAGTCTGTGCAGACATATTCTGTGCAGACAAAGGCTGCACAGGTGGAGATAGCCATTTCATGAGCATGTGCAGTTTCACTGGCTGATATCCAACAATACATTTCTCTACTTTGGGATCTTAAATTTTAACAGCCTTAAATAATTATCTTAATTATTAATTATTTTAGCTAATTATTTTATAACCATAATTAATAACCTTAATTTTTATAAGCACCTCTAAAATTTATGCTTGAAACCTCAAAAAGAAGTCAAATTTACTGTTTTAATTTGAATTTTTTCAATTTTTTTCAAGCAGTATTTGAAGATTCCTTATAAAAGGCTTACAATGTAATATGCTCATTATTTGGTAGGCAGTAGAAAAAGCATATGTACACAATGTTTCCTCCAGCAACCTTGCTTTTACCTCTTAAAATGATAAAGCCCAGACTTGAGTCTGATTTCTGATCATTAGAGACACATTTTCTACCTTTTTTCATCCTTTTCTCTTTCTGCTATCAGATTAAATGCTAACTTTTTCTTCCTTTTTTTTCTTTTACATTTATGGCTCTTCATATATTATCATTTCCTGTTTAATGATGAAGGAAAAATACCTGTTTCACATCATCAAGTGATGTTTTTTTTCCTTCATCCACTGCTTTAAACCAGAAACATGCACCTTTGTCACCCTAGTGGGCTCAACTTTCAAATTACTTCTTGAACTCTGCTTTAATACCTAAAAGAGGAAGCTACTTGATCGACTCATCTGCTGAGCCGCAAACTGATCTTTAAATGTGTCTTACAAGGAATGTTACTTTCCTTTATTTCTATAGAAATGCTTCCTGCTAAGACAGTCCTAAGGGGAGTTAATTTCTCTAGATTTCACGACACATGTGAAGTACACCGATAGAAGGACAACACAGACCCTTTCCCTTAAGCAGAGGTGTAGAAATGCTGATCAGATAATGAAAGTGCAACATTTTTCACCACATATCAGGAGGAACACCTCTGGGGAGAACACTAATGTATCATTTAAAAAAAAAAAATCAATTCATGGTTTCTGGCTTGCACTGCTAGAAATATAAATAAAGCGTTATTATATATTCCATTGTAACAGGAAAAATATTTCTTTCATGGTCATTTTGTGGCCAAAAATAATCCAAGAGACTTTTCTGAGGATGTACAAGTTTAATGCCTAAAGAGATTTAAAATCTAAAGATATTTTACTTGGGAAAAGATATTAGGACAACACAGTCCTATCTTTAGAGACCTTTAAAAAGGATCAGAGATGCTGACAAAGCTTTGCCTAAAAAGATAAATGTGTGAGAGAGCTCAGCCTGAGAAACACATTATAACAGCAGGGTAAAGGTAGATTACAGCAAGACTGAGATCTGTAGTCAAAGAAAATCAGAAATATGAAGGTCCTCTGCAATGGCAAAATCATACAAACACAAGTTAATTTTGCTCACAGTAAAGCATTTTCATTATAATAAGGAGCTAATCAAGTAGCCCCAAGTTCTTGTTCTTCAGTACTGTAACAATAAGCAAAAAAATATTAATATATATGTTTCCAAAGAAGCTTTTTCCACGTCTTACAAAACCAAACCTAGGGAGCCAAACTTGTTCATATGGAACAGGCACTCACACAAGCTCCATGTCAAGCCTGGAAGAAGTAGTTTTGTTCTTTCACGCCTACTGGATGAAGTTTCATGCCTTTATTTACAGAAAGCCCAGGTCAGCTAAAACTCAACTACCATGGCCAGCTGGGTTCTGACACACAATTCTTCTGTCACTCATTACTTCTGACAACAGAATTTTCTGGGGTTTTTTCAAATACTCTCAAGCAAAAGAGTTTATGCTGATACAGCAATAATAAAAATTTTAAAAAAAGTTTGAGGCAAAATAGGCAAGATAGAACCCTGTAGCTTCCCACTTAATTTCTTACTTCCCCCTTAAGATTGTCTTTATAAATGGCAATATAGGTTACAATTTTCTTTCATCATTATTTTGGTACAGGTTTCACTAACTTGAGACATCTAAAATATATGTACTCAGCTGTTACCATGGGTCCCTTCCATTTCCAAGGATAGCCCACACAGCTTTTTAATCAACAGCTTAATATTATTAATTGCATAACTTATTAAAATAACAGTTTCCAGCAGTGAGCCGCTTCTTAGTATGCATAGGTTTTTCCCTGAAGTAGACTTTTGGATATTTTTTCACAAGCGTCCATTTTTCTCACACTGAAGGAATCCTAGGAAATGTTATCAAAATACTAAAATTACTACAGAAAATAAGCAGTTTAAGACATGCAGACTACAGATTGAAAATGATAATACATCTTCTAACACTCTCTTCTTAAAATCTCAGAATGGTTTTGGTTGAAAAGGATGTTTAAAGGTCTTCTAGTGCAACCCCCCTGCAATTATCTGATACTACCAAAATTGTCTGGGAATTTGTCATTTCAGAGAGAATCAGAACAGTTTCTTGCCTGTCCAATTATTATTTTGGGGATCTACTACTCTTCATAACAATGATTATCTAAATCCAGAATCAATACTACTGCTACTGACACTAATACTTCAGGAGATCTGTTACACACCAGAAAATCAAGTTATGCATTTTCAAATTATTCTTTCCATTCAAATATAATCCTAATAACTAAAAAAATATATCAGCCAATGTCCCCCTCATAAGCCACTGCAATTAGATATGTTGTGTACCATGGGTGTCTGCAAGGTGACAGAGCAGAATGTATGACCCTGAATGATGACTGAAAGACAGCCCATTTGGTTTTCTCAAGAAGTGAGTCTGCAGACCTTGAGAAGCCTAAACTTTTCCCTATCATCTGAGATTTTAATTAACAGTGAGGTTCTCTAAGGTAACCTCATCACTTCTCCATAAATTTCTTGAAGCAAACACTAATGTAGTCCAGAGCTATGTTCCCTGGTGTCTGCGACAGTAATAACCATTCACTGGGAATATCCTCTGTATGCCAGAGCTCCTGGGCTTGGTTTGAAAGCCTCCCACTGAGAGATGAAAAATGACAGAAGTGAGTAGCTCTGGCAGCATGTTCCATAGCATAAAGAAAGCAATGACACTAATATTTAGAACATGATATTGAAGCATACGTATAATTAAAACTCTCATTCCATTTTCCTGCTTGCCTCTTGCAAGGTGGGACAAGAAGATGGCTTCAAAGTAGACTGCCAGCCATTTTTGCCAACTGTTTCTGTGAGCTTCAGTTCAGCTCATCATACTTTTAATCAAGTAAGATAGCAGGAAAAAACCCTGTGATCTGAATGAATTTTCATACCCTTAAACCTCGGGTGAGAACAGAGACAATTTTTAGGACAGTTTCCCCCTGGGAAGAAAAACAATGAGGGAGAACACCTTAGTGACTAAATACTATTGAGCTAGCATCCGTTACTAAAATAATTATAAGCCTTGTTAGAGGAAGCAGGACAAACAGTGAGAGGGTCAGTGAGTTACCATTGGCAAAAGAAAGTCTTGCAGTATATAAGGATGGACAATCTTGATGAAATCAGAAACATCAGTTAGATACCCCAAGGAGGAAACTGAGACAAAAAATGCTCAGAAAAACTTAATATTCCAGTGAAAAAAGTAATTTTTATAATATTGCTGTGGACTACAACAAGGAGTCCTTTTATAACCAAGTCTACATTTTCCTAATGAACATTTATTCTTCCCCACAGGATTTCTCTGCTCTCATTTTCTCCTTTCCTCAGACGCCTTTTCAGAAGCCCTCCAGGAAACAACACTGAAGTCTATTTAAAACAAACTTTGATACTGTAAACTTTATATTACTACAATATTCACTGCTACCACAGACCATTTAGTGAAAAATTAACAAATCCTCCTCCAAGATCAATCTGTTGAACTGAATTTGCTCTACACAGTTCTATGATATTCTTCAGTCACAATAAGGCTCTTTAGTACTTCTGAAAATATCTAGGAAGTCAATTAATTACCATTAATTTTATCACTTATTCTAAATAGTGTGTTATTTCAAGCATTCCAGCTGCCATAAGACCAATAAAATAATTTCTGACTCATGTGTAGCTTGCAAAAAAAGATAATTTTATATTTTTTGTCCTGAAAAATTTACTGAAATTTTAAATAAAAATTAATATAACTTGGGAGAGTTAGCATTTATCTGTTTAAAATTCATGGGAAAATATTGTTAAAAAACAGAACTACTCTACACACTGAAAGAACATAAGAGTACTGGCTATTTGTAATAAAACTAATTGTAGTTAGATTTCTGTTTAAGTAGCAAACAATAGAAATAAATAGGGGAACACAAATCATCAGCTATTACTAAATTATTAAAATAAAAGCAAGAGTTACTAATATGCAAGACAGTACTGGGAAAAATCAAAGAAATTTAATTAATCAGAAAGATGGGTCAAGGATTTGAATGAGGATTTGGCCAACAGCAAAAGAAATTTAGAGTTTAGCACAAGCAATTATCTCAAGCTCAGAAGTTTTATTATCCAGTTACTGGAAAGTGAATTTTTCTACACCTCTCCAAATATGGAGCAGATGTTCCAGCACCAGAAACAGTGTGAATTAGTAGTGAAACACAACTCATGACATATTGTACCCAAGGGCACAGAAATCCTTTGATTAAGCAAGTACTTTCATAGCAGCTGTGCAGAAGGCAGACTAAAAGTGTCTTCACCGAGTCACACAAAAGTATCCTAATTTGTTATGGTTTGGAGGAAGTCAATGACTGAGTAGCAAACTGAATTTCAAGGAAGCTACTATGGACAAAAAAACCTACAAAAAACCCAACAAACCTTCCAGTTTAGATACAGTCTAAAATTTGTTGCTAAAAATAATAGTAAGAGAATTCATATTTAAGAAAAACTATTATTGTATCGCTCTAGTTATAGTAATTTGTCTGAGGTGAAACAGAGTATGGACTATTTTTAGTTTGGAACATGTAGTTTTTAGCTGTATCTTTTTGAAATGGATAAGAAAAACTTTCAAACCCAGTTCCCCTAAAAAAAATGTGTTCCAAAATCAGTATTTACAAACACTGGCCAAGGAATGGCCTTTCAAATTGATCAACCTAATGCAAGCTCTTGTCAATTGGGTAATCTCAAATTCTATCAGGCCACAAACATCCAGTAACAAGGATATACTCCTAATTTTAATTTGCCTGATCAAAATAGAGATTGCTGATCTCAAATTACACTCTGGCCAAAAATACAAGTACTTCTTTCAAGGTGCATGAATTTTCAATGATTATTAAAAAGATGAAACGTATTTTGGTACTTCTGATCTTTCCTGCTTACTAAGGCTATTTCTGATTTATACATACTTTTCAAAATCTATAATTAAAAACGTTTCAGGAGACAGAACAAGCTCATGGGAAGTTACCACATTCATATTAAGAGCAGATTGGTGGAAAAGAGGAGGCAGTGAAGAAAAAAGAGCTATAAATGTAAGCAAATCACAAACATTGGCTGCACCACTATATCTAAGTCAAACCTACTATGTTTCATCAAGGGCAATGATGCCCATGATCAAAAATGTTCCATCCCCATTTAGCATCCTTGTAACTTTAACATACATGAAAGCACTAAACACATTCTGAAAGCAAAGATTATATTCAGAGTCAGTGTCTAATGTGACTCTTAAGAAGCATTTTTTGCATTGAATTACTTGTTTTATGTTTTTCCTTTCCAATTTACTCTGATAGAAGCTGTTAAAGTAATGGCAAACGTGTAGGCATATTGAAAGATTCTTGGCAAGGAAGAATGTGCAAGTTTGTTTTATATCTATCTTACTTCCTCAGTCATTTAGATCATCATTTTAAAATTTATCTCTTTCCATTCTTTTATGTTTAGGGACATTAATGCCATCCTGCCAGTGCTTTACAAATAAACCCAGTGACACTCAATAACATCTGTAAACAGTATTTAACAAAGGTCTAGAACTCAAGTGGATAGCAAGGAGATAATAAAATTCCTAATACCACTTATAGGTCACACTATAGGACAGCTTATTTTAGCTCATCTAAACAATGACATGGTACAGCTAATACCATTCTCTGTGTCCTTAGTCATAGTTTTAGAATTTGTAACACCATCAAAGTTGGTTTTAGTATCTTCTTCTAAGACTTCACAAGAGCAAACCGCCTTTTCCTTCTCCTTTTAAGCATATATATGAAGCTCAAGCAAGCATTATAAGTTTAGAAATTGGTTTTAAATTAAAAATCAGACTTGATGATAAATATGTATTTAATTTTTTTCAAAAGTCTTTATAGACGCTCTCTCTCTGGGGGTGTTGGTCAACAGTTGGCTGATCATGAGCCAGCAGTGTGCCCCAGGGGTCCAAGAAAGCCAGTGGCATCCTGGCTTTTATCAGAAAAAGCATGGCCAGCAGGGCCGGGGCAGTGATCATTCCCCTGTACTCAGCACTGCTGAACTCAAATCCTGTGTTGTTTTTGGCCCCTCACTACTAGAAAGACTTTGAGGTACTGGAAGAATTGCCAAATAAGGGCAATTAGGCCGGTGAAGGCTCTGGAGCGCAAATCCTATGAGAAGCAGCTGCAGGAGCTGGGACTGTTTAGCCCAGAGAAAAGGAGGCTGAGGAGGACCTGACTGCTCTCTACAGCTGCCTGAAAGAAGGCTGGAGTGAGGTGGGAGTCAGTGTCTTCTCCCAGGTAATGAGAAACAAAAAAATAGGAAACAACCTTACGTTACACCAGGGAAGGTTTAGATTGGATATTAGGAAAAATTTCTTCACAGAAGGTGTTGCCAAGCATTGGAGCAGGCTGCCCAGGGAAGTAAGTCCTCATCTCTGAATCCATTTAAAAGGTATGTATATGAGGTACTTAGGTACCTGGTTTAGTGGTGGGCTGACAGTTGGTCATTTCAACTTAAATGATTCTATAATTCTATAACATTGCATGATTGTGCTATGCATAGGAAAATGAAAAAAATCACAGGGTTTAAGCATCTCCATTTCATTTTGTCTGAATTGCATATATCCCACAGCCCAAAGACTTACTAGCAAAGACAGTGAAATGATAGATAATTAACGTGCTTGCCATCGAATACATCTCTGTACAACTAAGATTCATGATGATTTGATTAAATACAAAAGCATGTAATGGGTTGCATTACACGGGCAAGGTAAAATATCCTTCAAAATTAGTTTTGATAGGCTGAAGAGCATCTCAGTGGATGTCACAAATTGCCTGAGCCTTTACGATGCCTTCCACAGAAAATGATAATTATTATTTAGGTACAATTAGAAGTTTACTAGGGAATTTGAAAGTGGAAACAGTATGTTACAGGTTTCACAGGAGAAATATTTTCCCTGAAGAGCCAACACTGTGCTACATTCTGTAGTCCATCTGGAAACTTGCTGAATCGTAGAAAAGGGGGAAAAAAACATTAGGTGAATAGAATGTCAGCAAATCTTCTCAAAGCTCTCATTCACAAGTTGTTCAAGGAATGAACTAATGGTTGAACTGAAGGATTTAACCTCAAAGTAATCTGTCACATATTTCTGCACAGATAAAGAACTATTAATACAGCACCAACACCATGAAGAATTCCAAGATATACTAAGCATGAAAAAGAATTTTCAAGACCTGTTAGTGATTTGGGTATCTCAGTTTCTAGGAACTCTGCACACATCAGGTAGAAAGAAAATAGGTTTTAGAAAAGCTGAGACACACAATTTCACAGCCATATGATTTTCCTTTAAAGAACAATTTACATCGAAATAATATTTGTTAAATAATTCAGATGGATAAAAATATGAATGGTAAAAATATCTGAAGTGTAAGATTCCTTGCACTTCATCAGAGACATGGCATTCCCATGTTTTGGCAATGGCTTCATAGGCTTAGCTGGCAATGACCACAAAATAGGGCAATGGAAATAAGACCCATACCTGATAGCTGGTGCTCAGACATATCTCCAAAGTGCTAAGGGCAGCACTTGCAGATGTCAGAAACTTTAGTTCAGAGAAATCAGATTTTGGGTTGTCAAGACTGACAGAAGAGTTATATACCACGTAACTACCCACAGTCCATTGTGAGACAGGCACTCCTTTTAGCACAGTCCACTAGAATGAGTTTGTTAAAATGGTTTTGACATTTAGTGATGAGCAACCTTATCACCAGGCTACAGAATTGTTCTCTGATCGAGGAAAATATTTACATAAGATTAAAAAAACCCACAAAGTTTCAAATTATTTTTAAGATTCTCTTTTGAACTAAAGACAAGTTTTTACAATCTTTCACATAAGCAGCTAAAATGAAATTAAATTAAATATTCCAATACAGCTTGGTCAATATTTTTGATAGGAAACTCTTTAAATAGCTGAGTGAAGTTTGAAGCTTCACTTTGTAAATATTTTGTAAAAACTAGTATGGAAGGCACCGTAAACGCTACAAATGAATTTTGAAATAATGTAGATATGCATCGTGGGTTAACCTTGTCTGGTTGCCAGGCACTCACCAAAGTTTCTCTATCATTCCCCTACTGAGCTGGACAGGGGAGAGAAAATATATCAAATGGTTCTGTCAGATATGGGGAGGCTTCCAGCAAATCCTCCTGGAAGCCAGCCCCATAGCCCTCAACTACCAAAACCCTGTCACGCAAACCTAATAGAATGTGGCCCTTAGGAAAATGGTTTAGTGGTTGACTTCACGGTATTGGATGTCTGATCAGTCTCAATTATCTCAAACGTCTTTTACAACTTACATGATTCTATGAAAAGCAAAACTTGCTTTTAAAAGACAATATACTGCCCCATGGCAATAATGAATTAATGTGGTGATTCACCAGAGAAAGCCTAAGACTTTCTTTTTTCTCATAAAAAGATAAAAGATCTTCTATATGTTAAGGTTTCTTGGCTATGACAGAAGGATGTTATATCAAAATGATTATCCTTTAAATTCAACTGTAGTGTCCTTATGTACTGTTGAAAAAATAATATTAGATGACAGTCATTAACCTCAACAGAAAATGTGGTTGACATTTCCTTTCAGCAGTATACTCTGAAAAATTATAGAAACTGAGTTTGAAGGACCAGCCACCGAGGCTGAAATGCCTTGGAGGAAGAGAAGAAAAGCACTCGTGGTGAAATTGTTAGAGGAAAATATCTTCTGATTTTTAAGGCTTTAGGCTGCTCAAGATCAAGGACATGATCAAATATGTAATTACTACCCACACACGAAGAAAATTTTAAAAATAAAGTCTTATTAAATAGTGTCTCTCTGATTGGTTTAGCATTTATTAGAAACTGTGATTGTTCTCTTCACAAAAAATACGTACTGGGAATTAACTCAGACTATTTTCTAATTATTCCCTTCTCTGGATCATTTCACGAACAGTTTCATTTCTATGTCAAGAGTATTCTTACATGCATGAAGAAGTGCTTGTTCTACAAATTTAAATTGCTGTGGTCTGTAGCTGCAGGGTTGGTTACTATAATCTTCCTCTAATCTCTCAGAGATGTTTTTTCTAATCTTAGAAAATTTATGCTCTTCACCAATCCTCAAAACTACAGTGTCAGCTTTTGGGAGATATGTAATCAAATTCCACTGAGACCTTGGCTTCCGGTAAGTAGACAGCCGTGTCCTTTCACGACGGACTGAAATGGAAATGTATTTGCAGTTTTTCTTAAAGCATCCATGGCCAGCAGTGGCACAGAAACACAGAACAAACTTCTGCTACTTCCATGCCATTTAAAAATGATAGTGATAAAATAATGATAGATCTATAGAAAACTCTAAGTTTTTATTATTGAAACTTTTAGATGAACCTACTCTAACTAACAATTGTAACAGGCCCAAATACAATTCCTTCAAGTCTGTCATTATTCTTGCTTCCAGCCACCCCTTTTGGAACTGCTCTTTAATCCAGTAAAACCCCCATTTTGCCATTTGACAACTTCTGCAGAATGTTGACTAGAACACAAAAGGAAAGCTCCTCTCTTAATCTTGGGGACAATTCCACTGTCTTTCTCTGGCCTGTACTGCTTAGAAACACTGTGAACTTTGTAAGCACTTCTCTCCATAGTAGCCCATGAAATCTCTCTCTTAGTTTCTGCTCTATTGGATAGGACAGTCTGAATGAATCCATGCGTACCTAGTATCTAACCAAAAGATATAATTTAGCATTTTACTAAAGTAGGAAAATTTAAAATATAAGAAATGTAGGCCTGTTATATATCCCACCATCCCTACTTAATAATTTCCCAATTACTTTTTCCTCGTGAATACTTAATGTACCTCCTCCTTTTTATGTCACGAGTGTCCTTGCATACATCAGCTAGTTAAGCCTGCATTCACTCTACCTTGAGCAGCCATTTACTTACATAATTGCAAACAACTTATTTTTTGTGACTCCTACATGTGCAACTTCTTTAATATAACACTATTTTCCAAGTATTTATACAACAGTCTATATTCAGGCAAGGCCACTATAACACGATACTCTCAATAAACTCTATTTTAATCTCGTGACAACTTTATATGTCAAAAATATACAGCTTCTTCAAGAATTTTTATAGCTGTACAAGGAATTTTTAAAACCACCTGTTTATGTTTCTTCAGAAACAAAACTCAGAGCTGTAAATGCTGAAAGGGGAACAAATAACTACATTTGTAAACCAACTAAAACTATCTTTTAATGTTAACTACAGCAGTTACTTTTACTTCTACTAAAACATCATTTTGAATAACAAAAGCTCAATATAGGATTGTCTATACCACAAGTAATTTAGGAACCTAAGTGTATTGGTTTGGCATGAATGGTAAAAAAACAATTGGTAATCTGCTTTGGAACTGACAGCCAGGTTGGCCAATCAGGTAAAAGTGTACACCCCTGGGACACACAGCTTAAATACAGGAATCTTGGGAACGTTCTTTCTCTTTCTTGCTGCGGGCACCATGAGGTAATTCGGGGCAGGAAGCAGCAGGGCCCGGCTCAGGGCCCGCTGCCCATGTGGCTGGGCCAGGGTGGCCATACTGGGGCTGGGATGGGGCAGCCGGGATGGGGCTGGCCCTGGGGGAGCCAAGCCGAGCTGGGGCCCTGAACTCGGAAGATGCCGCAGAGAAAGGGGAGCCACGG
>WBMY01018390.1:534895-601512 GCA_013397315.1 Donacobius atricapilla | reverse complement strand
TTTGTGGGAACTGGAAGCCACAGACTGTGTGTCTTGTGGAAAGTTACCAGAAGAATCAGGAGGGACTTGTCTCTCTCAAAAGACTGAATGAAAGACTATTTTATAAGTGCTACTGACTTAAGAGTTCTGATGTTTTGTCTCTTTACATTGTTTCATAGAAAAGTAGATTGTTGCTAAGGAGGAGGGGGGTGTCTTTAAAAAGGTTTCATGGTTGGTTTTTTTTGTTTGCCCTTTAGTGTATGTTAATAAATCTACTGTTTCTATTTTTAAGTTGAGCCCGTTTTGCCTTTCTTCTAATCCTATTCTGTAGTAAAAAGATAGATCCCCACACTACGTTTCACAAACAAATTCAGCAAATGTGAAACCATTACATTTTTTGGTGTTTCCGCCAGGTTACGAACTTTAACTCTTTACACTAAGTCTTTATGAACTTAGAAAAAAGGTCTTCAAGCATATAGTGTTTAATGATCAGACTGCATCAGAAACTGGCCAGATACCTGGACATTTTAAAAGTATTTTAAAAAATTAGACCAGTGTAAGAGATGAGCTATTCATAGAACAAGTTTCTTATTAAAAGAATATCAGCTTTTTTCTTTTTCTTTTTCCTTATTCAAAAGATGTTATCAATTCTGAGTGCTTCTTATCTATTGCAGGGTACAGATGTTGCTTCTGTTATGCTGGAGGTACCCTGAGAGAGCAATGGCTTGAGGACCAATGCAGGACTCTGCTTCCAAATGGAAATGTATCTTCTAGAAGTCAAAAAGCCTGTCTCTATACCCAAGACAAAGAATGAGCCACTACTGCAGATGCTACTCTGACATCCTAGAGCTGAGTGTTAACTTTCTGCTGCTAGCTTTCAGCAAGATACTCAATGGCCAAATATGACATCAGTATTTAAAAAACCAAAATGAGAAGATGAGAGAATTAGATAATTGTGTGCTTTTGGAAAGTGTATTGCATTATTATCATTATCATTATCTGGGTCTCTGGGCATCTTAAAAGCTGTGACAAAGCCTTTCTCTGCTTCTACTTAATAAAAACCTAATTCATAGTGCTGTTGCAAGGACACCTGTATTTATAAAGGATTAGAGTATTTACCTCTCTTCCTATCCCAGGTATCCAAGATACAACTTATGGGCACAATGAGGAAAGCTTGTCATTCCTAAAAACTGTACTAGAAGTTCAACTGCATCTTCCAAAACAAATATTAAGACCTTTCCAGGGAAGCAAGCAGCAAGATTGAATGAAAGAAAATACTCCTACAATACAGAGTTAAGCAGTTGAAACTCTCAGCCTAGAAGTGTTGTGGATGCTTAAGGATTTCATAGGTTCAAAGGCGGACTGAAAAGACCAACAGGGAAGAAAAAAAAATTCCTCTGAAAGGTGCTCTACACCCAGAAAACAACTGTGACTCTGTCAGTCCTTGAGCTGCGAAGTGTCAGAGGATGAAAAGTATGTGTGCTTACTGTGTTTTCCAATGCATTTTTTTTATTCAAACAATACTTCAGTCCCATGTACAGTACTAACGCCTATATATCTGCACAAAATCATTACCAAACAACATGAAGTAAGAATCTTTTCTGCTTGGGCCAATTCAACCTCCATTTTAAAGTTCAACTTCAGTGTACCAAATAAAAACATTCATGGACTCTTTTTATTATTTGGACAAACCCAAGTGCTGCCACATCCATTCCTTGGCATGGTTGCAATAAGTACACTAAATTAGGATACAAGATAAAATTAAGCACTTTGGCAATTGAAGTTGTATTATCTCAGCACTGAATTCATTGTCAGTAATGGACACAGCAGGAAAAACCAGTGTGAAATACTTGCATTTGAGTTCACAAAAGTACAAGCAGCTGTCTGCATGCAGAGCATCTTCTGTTGTGTCGCAAAACAAAAGGAGTAGAGTACCTTAATTGTGGCAGCATAAAAATAAGTAAAACAACTGACAAAAAGAGGAATATTAGGGGGGAAAATAAAAAGGAAAATGCTGCAGAATCACATCTACCCATATTATTGCAAAAACCTTTGTACCACCGTTTATCAAAGCCATGAAAGACAAAGCTGAAAAAAAACCTAAAGAAATCAAGGAAAGGATACTAAAACATAATTTAGATTATTCTTTTTGATAGCTTTAGTTTCAATTTAATGATTCAGATACACATACATAGATTTTCAGCTTGCAAATGTCAGATAGAATTACTTTTGTCCTTTTGGAGGGGCTTTTCCATGAAACTGGGAAACTGGGAACTATTTTGTTACTTCCCCATAAATACTACTTGCATAAACTTGAATATATCTCCAGGGACATGAACCAAAACGGTTGTGTGAGTGTTGTCACGAGTGAAAATTCACTAGTTTCACATCAGTAAAATAGCAAAATATAACTGATAGAATTTCACATTGGTAAAATAGCAAAATATAACTGTGATATATTTTACTGTATTAAAAAATGCATACATGTAATAGAGGAACACAATGGGAGGCTAAACAGATAGACCTGTAGTTCTCTGATCCTCAGTAAGATATGGGTAAGTATGAACAAAATGACAAAAATAATACCGAAGTACAGAACTACTACATACAAATATATTTTATATCTGGTTTAGTAGGAGTATTCTTAAGAATTAAGATTCAGAGGTACATGATACAAATGTGTAGGAGAACCCAGAATTTCTGAGGTCCTAATTCATATGGGTACTTTTCCACAGCCCAGTAAAACTCATGGGGAAAAAATTGTTTCATAAATATTTTTTTAATCATTGCTAAGTCATCATTTTTACTAAGTTAATTAAGTAAAAATTTTTTGTAGTCCATCTTCTAGACAAAAATTCTTTTTAAAGAACACTATCTCAAGGAAATTTAATCCATCTGCAGCAGGTTGCAATTCCTCTTCCAACATTTGACTGCAAAATTTTCATAGAAAAGGATTTCAGCTTTCAGTGACAGATTTTGTTTGTAATAACTGAAGAGGAGCTGAAACCAATTCTCCATTTATTTCCTATGGGAAGACAAGAAGAGCAAAGAGAACTGGGAAATGAGGCCTTGAGGTAAGCATACAGGTTTCAGGTCAGGGAACAAGAAAATATCACGTCCTAATCTTAAACTACTGGACAATGAAAATCAAATTGGATCCATGCAATTAATGCATTAAAAGATTTTCACCCAGACCAATTCTATCCTTTTGCTTCCACAATAAATAAAAATCTTCTCAAGAAACCACAGGCTCTAACTGCTTCCAAAGAATGGTGGTAGGTGAAAGAGCCAAAGCTAATGATGTCGGTACAAGCAGTTATTTCCACATTTCTCATCTGTAGGCTCCATTAATGTTAGACAGCTTTTGAATTTTTGTCTAGTCCCATTTTATTTTGTGTATCTTTTAAGAGAAGTCAGCAATTTAATGCTATTAGTGATGTACCCTCCCAAGCATGCCACATAACATAATGCCAATTTAGAGACTCAATTGCTCAGAGGACAAGTTGAATAAAAGTAAGTGTTTGGAAGATGTGGGAAATATGGAATATTACCCTGACCATACTGCTTTTTGGTTTGATGTCGATTTCAGGCTCAGGGGAACTCTTGGGAGCTGTGTTAAACACTGTGCTGAATTAAGCAGCTACCGGAAAGAGGCACAGTCTGGACTCACCTCCTGAACAGTTTCAGAACACTTCTGTTCTTTTCAACAGCTCAGTCATACAGCATATTAGATTTGAAACAAATATTGAACTGCAAAGCTATGCAGCAGCATAACAGAGCTCAGCACAGGCCAGGGCAATATAACCCAGGCAGGTAAAATGCTGGGGAAAGCATACTTTTATAGGCTTTGATTGTGCATGGAGTAAATGAGAAGGTATTTAAGCTCCATTTAAATTCAGACCCTTTCCTCTAGATTTTGAAGACTCTGCCACAACTTTAACAAAATTTTACTTCCATTTAAGTTATAAGTACACTGCAGGTGAAAACAAGGCCTACAATATTAATCATACAAATTTGGGAGCACTTCCTGCCCTGGCTAAGCAAACAGCAGGGCAGGGACTGAAAATTATTCAAAGAATCTGCGTATGGTTTTTGCTGCATTTCAGCAAAAATATGTTGGATTTGCTACTTGAATGTATTCCAGAAAATAAAAGGGTGCTGTCAAAGGTTTGTCTCAAATATTACTTCCCTCCTTTTCATGGGATATAAATCTACTATGCCACAGATACCTGCTGCCAATCAATTTTACTAAAAAGCAAATATTCAAGGATATTAAAGGCTAAAATTTGCATAATAGCTACTTAGTCTAAAGTTCCAGCTGGATCAAGGTGCCTTTGAATGAAAAATACATACACATACAACAAAATATGGTGGTGGACACTTCAAGGAACTGACAGTCTAAATGACTGACCTAAAAGATAGGTAAACATGTGACAAACAGCAGGAAAAAAAAAATGAGATATATAAGATAATATGAGAGGGCCCATGGTTTTGTCACTGTACATGGATGCAAGAAATACAAGATTTGCTCATGATGTCAGGAAGAGACATTTTGCTCTTGCTCATCAACCAAATATTGGATTCAACCTCTGTGAGTCAAAGGCAAGGCATTTGCACACGGTTTTGGACAGCACATTGCAAGGTTAATTCACAGAAGGAATTAAGCACATGTGAGTCTGGGGGGCAGAACACAACATTAACCTTACTGATTTGCTCTCAACCTCTTCATGCAGCTGTTAATGAACAACTCGCCAACATAGGCACGAAAAACAAAGTCTGAAGCAGAATTTGGTGACACCTGGATTTGCCTTCCAGCATTAGGACTTGGTATCTATTAACCAGCGTAATGCATTTATTTGTTTATTGTGAGCAGACTGTGCCCAGAGATATTTAAAAATTACTTTTTTTTTTTCAGGCCATACACTATTCACACAATTTTAAAAACTCAAGTTATTCATGCTTCAGTGCATGAAGACCTTGAGAGCCATTCCTTTCTATGATATGTGTTTGTGCGCTATCAAGATATGTCATTATTAAATGACCAAACTGTTTGACGTACATGGTCACTGGCTGCTTAGGAACTTTTTATGCATTACTAACAGACTCATCAATACTTTTGCTATACATAGTCTAAACTTGAATACTGAAAATGTTGATGTTATTTTGATCTTTTTGGTAGTCTATAAATGAAAATTTTTCTTTGTAGAAATAATTCTAGGTTTTCCCTTCCAAATTTCTGAAGACACTGATAACTACCATTACAGACATCTTAAAATCTAAGTGTTGCCAGCATGCTGACTGTTTTCCATTAAGCATTGGTATGTGAGCTACAGTGTAAACAGCAGAGTAACAGCTATTATCTTCATGTTATAAGGAAATCTAGTTCTGAACAGGAAACAAAAGCAATTCTTTGCAAACTGCTAGTCTGGGGATCGCTGTGATACTGATCTCTCCCGACTATGCCACAGCTAGTAATAGCATACACAGAACCAATGTGTGCTCTTGCTTTAAGATTATATTCTTAAATGCTGTTACATGGCCCGAGCACCCTGTGCCCTTCTGACACTTTCAGATGCAGTTTGTGTCTCACAGCCTCTCATCCTGCAGAAAGGACAAAGAGCTATAAAATAGGCTTGAGAGTTGACTGAAACCTCTCAGGCAGAGCAATCTGCTGAGAAGGATCACTGCCATCTAGAGAGCAAACTGCCTGCCCTGCCAAACTAGCTCCTGCCCATTTCAGCTTCTGTTGCTACTATCATAATGAAGGGTAAGGGAGACAAGGAATCCCATCACACTGGGCCCGAGGATCCTGAAAACTGGAAAGAAGGGACTGTCAAGGGCTTTCTCCTGGACATGAATGCCCTGCACAGAGATGCCGTTCTCCCCACAGACCTTGCCATATTTCATTGTGCTTTGTGAGTAATTAGAAGCAGTGCAGTAATCACAGAATAGAAAGGAGACAATAACTTTTGAGAGAGGTCAGAGGCTGAGTGAGGAAGAAAAACAATAATGTCTGGACAATGAAATGGAAATGCAAAAGTTCTAGAGCTGAAGGAGCCTGCAGCAACCATCTGAATTCTCAGGTGACTGTGACAAAGTTTCATTTTTCAAGTTTGCTCCAGTGTTATCACCTGTTCTTTTATTTCTATTTAATTGTGCTGCTCAACCTTCTAATACTTACTGTTATAGAAATGACACAGTGCCTTAATCCTTTCATGAAATAAGTTTTGACAGGTACACAAGTATAAAATGACACTGACCTTGGAGTTAGACACATCACTCCTTTAAAAAATGTTATCGTTCCCCACTCCCACATTAAGAGGTATTTGGTTAAAGTCCAGTGATATTAGTGGGTTTCAGCAGCCCTTTTTCTTTTTCCTGGAATATCAGGGGGCCAAATTATCTACTGGCATAATTTCAACAAAGTCAAGCAGACAATTCCAACAGGGAATTAAGCCATGGGCACCACAAGACAAATTCTTTCTGTCACTGAACCACAAATCAGGGCAGATTGTTAACACTGCTTTCCCAAAGTTCTGTCTAAATAATTCAGGACTTAATGCAACCCAAAAACTATCCTAAAATAATCAGTTCTACAGCATTTAATCAGTTGAGAAATGAGTAGTTCATTTTCTTGGAAAGATAAGATGCTTTGTAATTTCCTGTATGTTCCGGCAAGTATCACTTGTTAGCAAACACTGCATGTTCTCCTTTAGTAACAAGGAATAATTACTGAATATTATTTTAAGTATAAAAAGGAGAATTATCCCCTTCAGAAAATACATATAAAATACAACAAAAGATATAAAGAGAGAAGCTGTGTTTAAAAACATCATTTTAAACATGCTAAAATTACTCTTGAGGTCTCCAAGTGAAAAAAAACCAAAACCCAATGAACAAAACAAATTTAAAAAAACCAAACAAACAAACAAAAAAAATCACAAAACCCCAACCCTCAAACAAAAAAGAAAAAAAACCTCATAAACAACAACCAGAAATTCAAAGCGTGTTTAATTGCACAGTCAACTATGATTGCTCTATATTGGACTCATAATGTAATTTACTCATAATTTATAAAGGAAAAGTATGCAAGTCACCTGTTCTCTGAAATGTGAGCAGCCCTGAGAGAAAGCTCACAGCTCTGCCAAAAATATAAACAGACTTTGAAAGCTGCTTGTTAAGAAAAGGATGAAAGGACATTTGCAAATAAATCTTCATAGACAGACTTCTTCAGACAGCCACATGCAACTGCTGTAGCATATTTATAGAAGGTTGCTTCATGGTCACAGAAATACTAAGTATACTAACCAATGGCAAAGCATTGCCCTGACACTTAAGTCAAATGAACTCTGACAAAGACAGAAGTATCTGGGCATACACTTCTGCAGAAGACTACCAGCTTGATTAGAGCATCTGAATTAAACTTAAAAGTAGAATATGAAAGAATTTCTTTTTCCCTGCTTCTTCAAAATCTCTCCCTACCCTCAACTATTTCTGCCAGAGACACCACTAAAGCCTTTCTTTTGTCTTTGTCTTTGAGAAATATGAGACAAAAGAAAAATCATTAAAACATTCCTAGAGGAAAGGCAAGGCAGTAGTCAGGAGAATAAGGCAAGATTTAGAAGACTGAGGTTTGTAACTCAGTAGTCTACCATGGACCTCTCGTGAGTTCCTCACAATACATCAGATGACCATTTTCAAAAGGGTATTAGTGCCTATCTCCCTATGAAATCAATGGGATTCAGATAGTAGGATCCCTTTGAGGAGCTATGTTGAGGATACACCTGGTGCAGGTAGCTGGGCTCACAAACTACAGATTGGGATGCAGATTGAGATGCAGATTTAGCTCTGGGTGGGAGCCTGAGACAGGAGGCCATGAAATGCCAACCCATTGGAATAACAAGGAGAATGAAGATACATCTGGCCAGGTGACTGGACACTGAGAGATAAAGCAGGAGCCGGAAATTGCCGATCTTTTGGAGTACAGAGTAGATGAAGACCAGTAACACCAGTGAGCTGGATGGACATGGGGGAGAGTAGGAGCCAAAGACTCGGAGGAGAAGCAAGCCTGGAGCACAGAAAAACAGTGAGGATATAAAATCCTTGAGATTCCTTTGCTGAGGGTTCTCCCTGGAGGCAGTAGCTGGGGCTGTTTCTGTGTTGCTGCGCCATGAATAAATGGCTTCATGGAAAGAGTCATCTGAGGCTCTGCTCTGGGAAAGCTGGGCTGGATCAGGGAGGGAAACTTGGTGTGACTGTGTGAGTGTGGGCTGTGCAGGGAGTCAAGCAGGCACCTGTTGGGTCACTGGATCCACCCACAGGGAAGGGGCCTCAGTCCCAGCAGTGAAAGTCTCTGAGCTGGGAGTGCGACTGCCAGAGAATCCAGAGACTGGGCAGACTCAGAGGTTAAACAGCGAGGTCTCAATTTCTTTGTGTCTCATTCCCTTACCTATAAAAAACCAGAAAATTCCCCTCTCCTACCTGACACACGTTGCATTTTGAGTATTTATGGAGTGCAAAGAGCTCAGATGCACTACATCTGGAAATCCCAACAAAGAAGTTAATGTACTCAACCAGATATCTCTATTTTCACAAGCATAAAAACTTAATACATACTCAACAGAGCAATCATTATTTAGGGAGAAATTGCAAAGAAAACATGAAAGTATAACCTAACCATGTCTTAAAACATTGTCCAGAATCCAAATGATTTAGCACTCAAGCATTCACTTGGTAGAAATGACAGACTTTTTGCACAGTCAAGGCATCCCCTTGAAAATGCCTAGAACAAATTTTTAAAAGGCAATCACTTTCCCTTTTTTGATTTGAAAAAGTGATTCTGTTTTTCCCCCTTTTCATAAATATGAAGAAGAAGCCAGAACTAATGGGCTTTAGCAGAATACAGTAAAAAAATATATATACAAACTCTTGTTATGGGATTCCTTCTATCAAAAACCTAAGTAACTTTTAAGGCTACATTGGGGGGGGTTTTTAACACACTGAATAATCTTACTCTTGACCCCATGCTATACAAACTAAATTTTCTTCAATTCTGAGAGAGAGAAAAATAAGTTTTCTGAAACCTATTTTGCTTATTACTATTCCAGGTTCCTGTGGAGCTTGGATTTTCTTCTCCAAGCAAAAGAGTAATGTCTGGCTTTTCCAGTCCACCACCCTTAGATGCTGAAAGCCTGAGTATCTAGAGATGTCCTCAGTTTTATTTCTCTTAAGCTGGAGCAGTAAGTTCCTCTTCAAATAGACTCAAACTATCAGATAAGCCCCTTGGCACAAACAAGAGAAATGAGCAGAAAAACAAGTACTGCTGCAAAATAAAGATTACACTGGTAGTTGAAGGCACTTTCCATTGTCATTATACTTACACGTAACAAAGTGAAACTGCAAAGCTAGTGCTGCACTGAGATCGGCACCATTTTAACTCTGGGAAATAATTGTTCCAATTAAACAGTGGAATTTCATGAAAAAAACTATTCATTGTGGCCCTTCAGATTGCTACTTCTCAGCAAGGGAATTTTCTCTGAAAAAATTTACTTTTCTCCTCACAGACACTCTTACCACTGGGCAATTAAAGTCTCAACAGGCTTTTTTATTCTACTGGTTTGTTCCTAAAATTGTTCAAAAATTTTTCCTCAGGAGAAGAGTGAACTAAAGAAATTTCAAGTTGAAATTTATGTATATATCATTCTAATATATTACAAGCAATACTCATCTTTAATAATCTCTGTGTTTTATTACAACAACACAGCATGCTGCATTTTAATGCAAAGAAAGCTAAAATAACTACAACCAGAAGTTGTAAAGAAGCAGTCTAATTGGCTTCCATTCAACTTTGAATAGAACCAATAATCTTGAATTCAGTCTTACACTTACATTCAATTACAGCTAGCGATGCTTTGACATATTCAGTACAAAACATGTGAGGAATATATTTTGTATTATCCTCTTTTCATCTTATATCATCATTTCTTGTATTGCAATACAAAATAAAAAATGTGTTTAGTCCCTTGCAGAATTAGGGATGCTGAACAAACATTCCACATCCTGTTGGCTGTTTCTATCCAAGCTTTACTAATGATGACAAACCCTTTGAAGTTACTATAGATTTGGGAGAGACAGATGGTCCTTATGGAAAAGCCATCATTTCAGAAAAAAAATATTTTTTTCTTCTTGATTGGATCCAAATTGCAAAACAAATTCCTGATTTAAATCTGCTGGTTATTCTCCAGTACCTCAAACGTCAAGTTTTTATTACAGACAACCCTGGGCACTACTGCAGTGCTAGTAAAACTCAAGTTGAAATGTCAAGGATTCTGGGATGTACTGGATGAGACTATTCCAGTAGGAATGAGCATTCACTTAAAATCCTGTTGGGAAAATGCAAAATAAAATTTTATAAAACCCTCCACACATTTTTGATATGTAGAGCCAATAAATAATAACTTATTGACAGCAATCATCTATTCCATTCTGCCAATTTAAGATTTGTGCCTTAATATATTTTGGAGTTTTATCTAATCCCTATTTAATCTAAATATTTCCCATCAATTTCTTCTAGTACTATCACAGAACTAAATACATTTCAGTCCATCTAAGCTTTATCTGAAGTCCACATTATCTGCACATCTCAATCATTCACGTCAGAAAACTTAATCTTAAAGGTTCTTCTGAACTTTTTTCAAACTTTAGCTGCTCAGATAAAATCATTGATGGAATTTTACTTCCTTCCTTTACTTTTCTGCATTATTCTGCTTGGACAGGACACAAAACTCAAAACAAGTAGTCAATTCCGCAAGTACAGCAGCAGGCTATGCAGAGACACAGACTACTCAAAGCATAACTTCTACGTGCTCCACAGACACTGACTGAGTCAAGATAATCTCTCAATAATTTTTGGAAACAGCGTTCCAACTGCTACAAGAATGCTGATTGATCAGGAGGCACCTATATCAAGGACTGCACTGCTGCAATTCATAGTCACAGAGTACCACACAGCAGTGTTGTACAGAATGAAAGCACTGTGAAAAAAGTGCTTACAAAACTGAAGTAGAAGAGTCTGAACAGGAAAAGCAACCCTGAAGTAAACCACTGGAAGATAAGCCAAAGATTCTAGGCCAAAATTGGTAGCATTTTTCTGTCAATAAAGAAACTATGATGTTAGAAATATACTAACTTAAGGAAGGGGTTACATACACTGTTTTACACATAAAAATACAAATGCTTATTCTTAAAATCAAAAGTCCACCTTGGTTGCAGTCAGCTATATGCAGAAGAGTTTTGCCCTCCTCTCTACAGTACTAACAGCACAAGAGCATCAGCATATACAGGAAAATAAAAGGAGACCCCTCACCTTTATTCTGTTCCCCTGCTCTCCCTTACCCCCCCACCAAAACCTGATAGTATTTGCAAGTGAACAATCCACTCCTGGCATGGACTGTGGAAGGCACCATGGGTTGGGATGTAGGTGGAGCTCTGGACACCCTCTTACTCTGCTCCACAGTCAGCAATCACACACACAGTAATAATCCTGTGCTCTTCTATCTCACAACTTCAGCACTTTTCATGCTGCTATGCCCTCCCTATGCAGTGCAAATACTTTCCAGCCTCTGCAGAGAAACAAGGCTTAAATGGTTTGAGGATAAAATTGCTTCCTTACATTCTGCACTGAGTCCTGCTAGGCTGAGTTTTGAGCAATAAGAGAGATTTCAAACTCCTGCTGTCAGAAACATTCTCTTTTGATGGAGAAGTAAGATTCCAGAGCTGTCAATCTGGCACCTCTTGCCTGCATAGAGTTTATTTTTTAGGACAGTTGTAACAAATGTAATATAATAAGGTACTAAATCAATCATCCATATATTTGGCTCCTGTTGTTCACATGCTAAGCTGTTATAAGATAGGTGGTTATATAACTACAGTTTTAACCCTTAAACCTCCAAATGAGACCAACCATAGACATGAGTAATCAGGCCTGAAGTGTCTTATGCTACACTGACAGTCTAATTCTACAAATTACATTTATGTTTCCTGCCAAGTGGAAAATGTTCCCCATGGGAAATAACTTAAACATTAACTTCCTTTCAAAATTCTTTAGATTTTTTTTTTAATGTCAACTATTTTGCACTGGATCTTTACATTTTTGATCCCCTTCCTGCCTGTTTCTCTTATTTCTACATCAAAAAGGAAAAGTGTCATGCTTTAAGAAAAATGCAGGGATGTAAGACAGAGAAGGACATTGAGAAACAAAAATGAAAGAGGTTAACAACTCCAAAATGTTATGCCCCCCTGCGTTTAAGATTACTGAAGTTTACTACTAGAAGCTGGCATCCTATTAATAGCATGGGTAATAGAAGCTAGTCAAGGAACAGAGACGAAAAGTAGCATCCAGACTAGGAGATCAGTAGAGACCAGTAATGAACACAAGTGTGCTTGGAACCACCTTGGTTGTAGCCATCTCCCCATGGAAGAGCAGCAGCTCTCAGAAACCACTTCTTGTGGTTTCTTCACCATAAACATGTGAGAAGGAATACTGAAGCCTCCAGGACTTTCGACCACCTCTACAGACACACACAAATGCAGCACAAGGTGCTATAAACATGGAAATGTTCTCTGCTTAACTCATTTTGATTACTACTGGTGCCTTCCACTTGTTCCTCAGCTAAAAATGGCCATAAATCACACCTCACCGTATCAATTGCAAGCAGAAATTGCAACAAAAATTACAGAAGTCAGCAGAAGGGTATTTGGTGCCCAGTGAAGCCCATTATGTCTTCCTCATGACATCTTTAATTTCTTTTTGTTGTCATAACAGCTGGAAACCCTTGGCACCAACAACCTGCTTAATATATTTACACCTCAAATTGACCACAGTGAAATGTAATTTCTTTCTCAGAAGCCAACACAATGAATTGAGCCCATAAATCATAAATTCCATTTCTACTGGAGGCTCACAGACACAACAAAATATACAATGAACCATGTTCAAATAAGTTAAAGGCAAAAACTAGATGTGATTTGATCTTGGTATTGTTGTCAAGTTTGGAATGCCTGAACTATATTGCTAAGCATGTTATTTTAAAATACTATCATGTCAAATGGGAAAAACAGTGAGAGTTTAGTTCCTTTTTAAGTATAAGCACTGCTTATCCTGCTACTCTGAAGGAAGCAAAGGCCCTGGAAAAACAGAACAAAATACAGGTTCGTGAAATTAAGAGTTAGTATCATACAATTCATTTCAATGAGGCACAAGCTACAAGCTCTCAAGAGCTGGGTTTTATGAACTTTTAAGGTTGACCTAGGAGCTCAGACTTATTAAAAATCTACATTTTTACTGCATGTCAAATGGCTGCATTAACTTGCTTCCTACATGTCATGTATGCACTTGCATTTGGGTTTTTTTATACCCCAAATTGTAGAAGTGAGCTATTACTACTGCCACAGCACTGGTTCTAAGTTATTGTTTTCTCTGCTTTATTACTAGCGGCCTCCCCTCCTAAAAAAAATCCCCAAACTCATGCAAATTGAGGTACATAGAATTGATAATTTTGAAGATATTTGTAGAAGAGATCAATTGCCATGATTTTGTATTGATTTGCTCTGTGTTTACTGATTGATTCCAAAGTTTTTATACCATTAGTAAACTGAAATAAGTGTTTATGGAGAGGGGCGCGTTGAGTTAAAAAGGAACACTAAATCAAATGAAAAATTAGACTTTGCATAATTTATGTCTGGTTTAAACCGATCATTATTTTTGGTATTAAAGTGGAGAGCCAGTCTGACATGTTATAATAAGCAATGAAAGCAGCTTCAAACTAAAAATCTTATGCATAAGAGTCAAAGAGAAAAAATCCCATATAAATTCATAATTCATTAAAGTCCATATGAGAAGCAAACACTGATGCACCTTCTTTTAGGGTATTAGGCTATCCATTTAAGAGCAGATTACCTTATCACAAGATTAAAGGATATGAATAGTTTCTGTCTACAGACAAAAACAGAGGGATTTGTTCCACTCTAAATGATTTTCGTATATCAAATATTTGGTTATAACTGCTCTTTCTAGATGTATTATACTTGGCATATGTTCATGCAAAGACCATGAAACAGATTCAAATAAATCAGAGACAACCAATGCACCAGTAACTAAATACATGAAAAACAGTCAAGTAATATTTTGGTTCCATTCTCTAAGAAAAAAAGAAAAAAATTGCAATAAACAACAAACTCTTCTCCTGTATCCAGGTTAGCCTGAGATTTGAGGGTTGTTATGTTTGTTCTCTGAAGTGTTCTTGAAAGAGTGAACTGCTGAGGTCATACCTAAATCAATTCAACTACCTTCTCAAAGCAAGAGGCAATGCTTTTGTCCTCATTTTCACTTCAGCTGTTGGACACACCACACACTGATGGCAGGACCTCTGAAGTCACAGCACACTGCACTTCACTGACAGTCTCACGGCTTTATTTCTGCCAACCCATACAGCAGTTTAAACTTGCTGTTGCCACAAAATCCCAGGGCTCTGTAGGACCTTGTACACTAAGGAGGAACCTGGGAGCATTTAAGAAAAATTCTCCCAAATATGTTCCTGAGGTTTTGGTTTTTTTTAGAGAAAAGGATGATGTTGTCCCAAAGCTAATACCCAACAGTGATCTCAGATATGCGTCAGCACTTCAAACATCACAGAAGAATAGGAGCAGGATCACAACAGTACCACTGTAATGGGTGCAGAATAAAATCAGCTGGCAGAGTAAAAAGAAGACCACAGATACAACTAACAAAGTATTTTGCACAAGACATCTAATTATACCTAATAGACTAGAACTGGATCAAACAATAAATGAAATTCATGGCACATACAGGAATAGACGAATTCAACAGGGAGCTACAGCACTCCATAACCATGCTGAATCAAGATGGTAATAGTATAAATAGTAATATAGGGCTACAGGTAAACTCAGAGTGCTTTGTGACCACTGATTACTTCCTTTCATCTTCTAGCAGAAGGGAAATGCAAAGTTATTTCACCTGAATACGAAGGGTGCTTTATACTGAGCATAAGCATGTAATTATTCCTTGAATTTAAGAAATAAAGCCATTTAATAGGAGAAGAATGGAAAAATCCATACCAAACTGTTTTATAGCATTTTTGTGGGAAAATATTTTCTCAGTCATTTTACTAGAATACAAAGGAAGTTACACATATCTGTCAACTGTACTAAGAAATCTCGAAGCTTAATTAAATGGTTAACTCAGATAAGGTCTAATACTATATGTAAACTGTAGATGTGCAGCAAGCACCTTTAAAGGCTTCTTTAAATATAGAATCCACATTTAACATAGAAATGGAGCTGTTATTACGCATAAATATGTTTTGGACTATTAAAACAGAAATTAAGAGTGTCATATAGGACAGGAAAGAGCAAATAAGTTGAAGAATTATCGCACACTAATTGAATTTTCCAGTAATATAGAGTCCATTATATAGTCACTATCAGTGGTATAAGGTCTAAATTATATTACACTAGGAAACTATCCTCTGAATTCAGACTTGGGAACTGAAGGATCTCAACAGCTTTGTGACATGAAGAAATTTGCCCATTTAATCAGAACCTCTTTGTCAGACACACAAAAGTGGTCAGAATCTGGTGTTAATATTGAGGGTCAAGAAATCAAATTAGACTATTTTTAAAGATGCAAAGAATTTTTATGTCTACCCCCAAACCCAATGAGAGCAAAGGGATTGGAATATGTAAAATAACATACTTATCCAGTCTTGACATGAATTTAGGATCTCAAACATGAATAAGTGAAATTTTGCTTTATGGACACATTATTGCACCTCCAGGGTATTGTTTGGCTTGTTTTCACTTTCATCAAAATGGTTATGACTCCGTTGCGCTGGTTTTGGCTGGGATAGGGTTAGTGGTCTTCATGGTGAATAGTAGGTGGCTGTGTTTTGGATTTGTGCTGAACACAGGGGTGATTATGTAGAGATGTTTTTGTTATTGTAGAGCAGGGCTCATGCAGAGCCAAGGCCTTTTCTGCTTTTTGTACTGCCATGCTGGGAAACAGACTAGGAGTGAACTCATCAGGGGAAACACCTGGTACAGGCGATCCCAATTGACCAAAGGGATATATTTCCAACCATACAGCATCATGCTCAGTCTGTAAAGTGGGGGCAAGATGGTGGAAGTGGGCAGACGTTCGGAGTGATGACGTTTGTCTCCCCAGGCCACCATTGCATGTGATGGCATCCAGCTAGTAGTTACATCCTGGGGATGGATGAGCACCTGGTTTCCCATGGGAATCACTGAATTAATTTCTTGCTTTGCTTGCATGTACAGATTTTGTTTTCTCTATTAAAATGTCTTTATCTCAACTCATGAGTTTCCCAGCTTTTACCTTTCCAATTCCCTGCCAGATCTCACTGGCGGGGGAGAGAGTGAGCTGCTGCATGGTATTTGGTTGCTGGCGGGGGTTAAACCACAACAGCCATTTAGCTGGGGAAACTTAGTTATTTAATTATGTAGAATCATTGATTGGATGTGATAACTGAATTCAGAAATTATTCTACCACTAACTCATAACTGTAGGTAGGTTGCAATTAGGGTGTACAAAGTAGACTGTGACAGGTAAACAAGATCATTTGTGTGAGATAAAACTGTTCTTTAATAATATTAAATATTTCTAGTTTAATAATCTGGAAGTATAAGCATAAAATCCTTGCTATGTGGGCAGCATCATTCTTTGTAACTAGGGAAAAAATTGTTTCTAAAACAGGAACTGAATTTTTATAGCAGCTATCCCACTCTAACGACAGTCAGCATTTGATACTAATTTTAAATACAAATTGCATTCTGGATTGTAGAAGTATCTTGATGGGAGGCAAAGACGTGACCTTCCGCATAACATCCTTTTTGAAAGCATAACTGCTTCCACAGACATAGTGTCAAGTGCTGCTTATCACGATCTTGGTTTCAACACCATGCCATAGATTCCCCATGTCCCATTAGGGACACTCATTATGTTTTCTTTTAACCAGAATGAAGCAGTTATGACATTAAATCCTTTCACATTTAAAATGAAAATAAACACAAAATATCCTTCCCCTTCTATTTTTTCCTCTCTGGCAACTACTCCTTAGCCACACGGCTCTGCATATGAACTATTGTTAACAGGCCGCTCTGAAGACAACATTCTGAATGGCACACTCAACAAAGCGATCCATGGTAAGTATTAGAGACACATTGAAGAACTCACCCTGCTTCACTTCCTTTCCCATAATTCCCTGACCTGCTGGAACTGACAGCTTTTTATAGCATTCTAAACTACTTTCTTAAAATGTGTTAAGCAGTGATACAAAGCCTTCAATTATATATACTTTTTTTTTTTTTTAGTGTTGTGAATTGTGGAACTGCAGCCACTTCTTTCCTATTAAAAGAGCCCTTTGTATGCCCAAATCCAACAAAGAATGAGGCATCAAATTTAGAAGAACAGCTGAAAATGTCTTGTTTGATTTACTGAAGTTGTCACTGAAATTCACCAGCATTCTAGAGAACACTGTATGATAGTTTAAAAAGCCCTGCAGCAGCACTAACAAAACACCTCTAGGGTATCCCTTCTCAATTGAGCTATATGACAGGTTATACAGAAATCCAGCTCTTACAGCAAGACAGTCACGGTCAGTGGTTCCTCCATATTCCCAATATAATAACAGTTCACAGAAATCAAAAGAAAAATGGACGTGGGAAATCTATTCAGAGGGAACAAAACAAAACAAACCCAAAAAAACAAGCCACAAAATAAGAGAAAACCCACCTCTCCAACCCTCACCAATCAATACCTAGAGCTAAGAAAGAAGAAACAGAACGTACAAATCTACAAGAAGGTGACTGAACCTGTGATTGGGAAACCTGGAAGCAGCCTCACCCTCTTCTGGTGGGGGTGGTTGCAGCTGTGAGACACACGTTGTGCTGCTTTTAAATGCAGATATCTTGCCCTGATCACTCCATAAGGGATTATAAAATTTCAGCTTCAAAACCATGCATGAAATTCCTCTGACTGGCATATTTTGGATGCTTCTGAAAGAGGCTGAGAATTAATTCTTGGGGTAAGAAAAACAGCTTCAGAAGAGTATATTTCCTTCTTGCAGTTAATACGAATTAGCTATTTTAGCAAAAGAAATATGAAAATAATATCCCATTACAATGATATGCAGTGACATAACATTTCAGGTTTTGCAGACAAATACCTTAAATACTTCCTGCTCTGCCCAAATTAATATAAACACATACAGAAAATTAACTGGCTGGAACAGAGCAAGAGTGGCACTATGAACAACAAACACAGACGTTTTACCTCTTGAGAGACAATAATGTGATTTTGGGGCTTTTGTGGCAGTTTACTGAGTCTGCCAAAGGACTGAGTCTGAGGGTAGGGATCAGACAATTTTATTACATTAGGGTAATAGGAGCAATAACAAAATTTCCAGTATTTTTACACAGAACTCTGTTTCATACTACAGAGTACAGCAAAACCGGTAGTATTACAGGTCTAATAGGATTCATGAAATCATATTAATTAATGTTATCCAGAACAGTGTGGTTAAATCCTGTAACCATTCAGTATCTGCACCACATTCCTAATGGAATCATGAATTTTCTTTCCGACAGTAAGAGCACCAATCTACCTTAAAATTTTAAAAATCCATTTCTGCTCCCCAGTGATAAAGTGGTTATTGAAACAGTTGGGTTGGTGTGTAAATAACACTCTGATGACAGATATCCTCACAGCTCTTGAAAACATGGAAGTCCTTTAAGCTTCAGCACTTTAACCTATTCTCTGGAGAGCTAATACAGGAAATCAGAAGGGAAAAAAAATCTGGGTAGTGGCTTCAATTGCACTCCAGCAGAACTTTTTAAAGCCCCACTTTATGGAAACTGATTGTGCCTGACACTGCTCTGGCAGCCCCTTGGGGTTTGGAGACATGATATTATGTTTAATTTGTCCATGTAGAAAAACTAGTTCTACAGGTGCTGCTATAATTTAAACTTAGAATGTCTGGATTTTAGCTTTTGATTTTAAGACTGCTCTGATTCAGAAAGAATAAGGAAGAGTGAAAATCACTATTTTATTCTGCCTGTCAATGAGTTAAGGAAAAAAATGTGGGGTGGATGCAGAGCATTTAATGCATTCATTTCACTTTCACTCCCATTAACTCCAAACTTGACACGGTAAGATAAACTATTTATATATATATTCCTAAATAATGTCAGTGTCCAGCAATACAAAAAAAAAAAGGTAACAATAAACCTGTATAATCTTCTGATTTTTATTTTTGCAAAGTATATCTTAGCATAAAATTACTGTGAAGTGTCCGCATACTTTCACTTTTTCATATTTCTCCAGATATAAAAGTCACTTCCCTTGGTTTTGGAATTTAATAACATAGGATACTTAGCAGATTTACCTGCAGCTATGTCTGTAAAGCCATGCTGCTTCTCTCAGCCTCTCCATGCAGCTCTTCTCCACATCTGTGCCACAAGCTGCAGTGCCCTCACATGGACACGGAACACTTAACAGGGGAAGGAATGAAACCACCGCCCAAATCCGGGCGAGCGCATGACTGCACCCACCCAAGACCCATCAGGTCAGATAGAAAGCCACGACAAGGGAAGATCCCATAAAGGCAGCTGACTCCTATCTGACATCACTCATTAGTGTAAATGTTCAACTTCATATCCACAGTCATTACTGAAATCACAGAATTTTAGATAAAGGCAGTGTTTCAAAAATGTTCTAGGGTAGTGATTCATGGCCAAAGCTTCCTCCCAGAAATTTCCGTTAGGCTAATGCCTTTAAAGAAAATTTAAAGTTTAATAGTAAGTCTAGAACATAACAAAATTTTAGTTTCATAAAAAATTGCAAACGTAAAGTAGCAATCGCTGGTTTGGCCTCTTCACTAAACTGCATATGTTGCATCTCTCACAAACCACCAGGATATCAACAGAACAGGGTCACCTTTTATAAACATTAAAGTGTTTCATTCCAGTTTGGCAACACTGCAATAACAGTTGTTTAGGAGTTCAGAATTTGAAAGTAATAATTTTCTACAAAAAAATTAAATTTAGTTACAAAACGTTTAAAGGTATCAAAGCACTTAAGAGAACAAAGGGAGAGCACTAACATAGTTGTACACTGAAAATCAGACAAAATGCTTTATGAGCCAACTATTACAGTTCTTCAGATAATTAATAAACCCTCAATAGAAGAGCAAATGATAAAGCAGTTTTTCTGTAATTGATAATTTTTCCTGTGATCTGCATTATTATAAAAACATGAACTGGGCAGCTCCACAGGTAGAAAAAAGGTGATCTGCTGTTTGATAGCAAGTCAATCATTTGGACCATATTGTCAATGCAGTACATTTAAAGTACCTCTCATTATACTCAGAATTGGAAATATTTTTAAGAATTTTTTGAAAACTGAAAGTTTCTGACCTGATAACAGAAATACATCTACTTACTCTACTGGTTAAAGAGAGCATCTGGGACTTGGTTGAGTAAATTTAAGCCATTTGAGCAGCCAGTAAAAGGATGAACAGCTGCAAAGGTACAGGATGTTTATCACAGCATAGGCTACTCTTGGGGAGTACCACATGCAAATTCAGGTACAGTTATTCAGTGTGCTAATTTGCATTTTGTGTTTTGGCATAAAGCATAGAGCAACACATAGAATGCATACGTGAATGAATACAGAGGTATTTCATTTATAACTGTGTGTGTGTGCATGTGTGTGTACACATGCATATAATGTGTGAAATATGGTAACATTTAGCAAAATTTTTCAGAACAAGGAGGACAATACTCGCAGTTTGAATCAGAAAGTCAATTGTCTTCACTTCTAGACTCAATCAAAAACAGAGCAATTAAATCTCACCTTTAAACTTGTTTATGGACACTGATTTTATGTTTCCTTTCAACACATATTTTGCAAACTAATCAAACATAGGGAAATTAAACTATGACTTTCTAGTAAAAAGTTCATATTAAAGTGTAACAATTTGAAGCACTATTATCCTAAGTAAAAGAACTTTAATTGAAGTGAAAATTTTACTGTCTCGGTGTGGGGAAATTACAACTAATGCTACGGCATGATTATTTTCTTTTTTATGCAATGACTCTGTTTTCTACATTAAAATGCAAACCATCTACAGCAGGTGTTAATTAAAAAATAAGTAAAATGCTGTAAAGAAGTTAAAATTAAAATTTTCATTTAATTCTATATTCAGGAGCCAAAGCCAAATTCACTAATTGCAATTAAAAGATCTCTTTCCTTTGCATGGAAATGAACCATTCTTGGAAACAGACTCAGGGAAGGTGGCAAAAGTTCAGATAAGGAAAGTACATTTACAGCAGCTGAGTAGAAATATATCTAATCAATTAGAAAAAATATTAAGACAATTGTCTGCCATACACACACTTGAAAGACAAAATGTTACACAATTTTCCTTTTCATCTATCAAAATATAAAATCTTCACGTGAAATTATGGAAAGCACTGTAGGTTTAACTAAATTCCACATGCATAAAACCTAATCACGCAGTACCTATGTGAGTTTTCATTCTTTTGACCTTAGGTCCTTGAAACCACTTTAAGGAAGTCCCAATGAATTGAAAGAGGAACCTTATTAGATTTGAAAGACTACAGATTTATGGGGAAACAGCTAGAAAATTATGAAAGAGTAAAGAATTTTTTACTGCCCAAGGAGGTATTTATTTTGCTTTTTCAGTATCTTCCACTTACAGCATTTACTCAGAGGTGGCACTTACAGAAAGATCAGATTTCTAACACAGGACAACAGATTGAAACCTGTAGTACATATTGGAGCTCATCTGGTTCTCCATAAGACATTAATTCCTAAGGAAAACATTTCCCACAAGCAGACAGAAAACCACATCAGACACCAAATATCTTATGAGTGACGGCGGGGGGTTCATTGTGTGGGAACAGAGCACTGAAGATATTACTCACTCTAGTATCTGCATCTAATTAAATTTGGCTTTGAAGTTAAAGAGAACAACAACATTTATGTCAAATGCTGGTCAGTCTGAACTTATTAAATGTGAAACTTAGTTGAGAAAGAGAAATGGATTTGGATTTTAGGTAATGAAAAAACTATATCCAGTAGACTCCTTAGGAGACTGCAAACAGTTTTTCAGGCTCTACAGATTTAACAGGTTCCCCTAATGTCCCCTTGATGATACTTAATACTATATTCCTCAGAAAAACATATTCTCACTAGATTAACATTTTCATCCCCCACTGGAAGCATTCAAGGTAAATGTTATGCTGTGGCATAAAAAATAACTTTGAAAACGCCTTCAAGTATACAGAGCAAGTGATACTCCAGCAAAACCTTTCAAGTATTCCATGGACACAGTATCAAGTGACTTCTCATAAACCATGACCTAGCCTTCACATGCTCCTCATATTGAAGTTGCTCTGAAAAACAAACCAGGCAAGGCAAGTTCAGCATGGAGTTCCTCTTACCTTTCAAAATCTGACGCAGAGCTCAATTCTTTAGCCTGATCCTATTTCTGTAATGTATCATATAAGAAATCACTGTGACAGATGAAGAAATGTTCTGGAAATGTGGCAATTTTAGTTCCCCAGATAAGGAGGTTTGAATGTTGGGGTTTATTTGGTTGTTTGGGTGGGGGGAGGTTGGATAGTTATTTTTATAACTCAGTGCCGTCTCTGGGAATTTTGACATTCACAATTCTGTTAGCTATACACAAAAAAAAAGTAGTTCTTAAATGCATACTTTTGAAAAGGTAATTTCCAAATGTACTAATGGGGAAACCACAGCTTAGCAAAAACATAAGTATAGCCTTTATTTCAGAAAAGCCTTTTCTTAAAACAGCAACAATAAAATAATATTAATAAGAGACCATAGGAATTCAGCTATAATATGTGAATGGATCCTGTCACAAAATTAAAGTATAGTTCAAGACAGAAATCATCTTATGTATCCATTCATTTCTACAACTCCTAGAGCAGAGGTGAGTAAAATAAAGCTCTTAAACTGCAATATTTATTCTTACATCATCTTTGAAACTTGGAGAGGCAAATATTAATGCCAAATTCCAAAACAGCACACTTTGAATGAAACCACACAGGGCAGACCTTTGTGTAACAGTGCAAAAAATGTGCAGGACTCCCATGAACCCACCCACTCAGTGCTGCTGTGAGAGATCTGGTGGCAGGAGAAGATGGGAATCTCTGCCAAGGAAGGTTATTAGATTCCTCTGTAATCAGGAGTAATGCTGGCCAGGAAGTATTAGCACATAGGTCATCAAAGGTTTTCTTTGGAGGGGCTTAACATTTTTGCTAGATAAGCCAAAGCCAGCCAAGACAGTATTTTCAAGCTGTTATATTTTACTCCAGAAATGCATCTCCTGTTCTACTATTAGCCTTTCAAATGTTTCAGCAAGAAAGGCTTCTTCTCTCTGGTTTTGTCATGGATTATTTGGCTTTAGATGATGTGAAAACAGACAGCTTTCTCCTCAAAGCAACATAGTGCTAAGTTTGAGATTATCAAGCTTCTTTTGATCCTTTCAAACAATAGGACTAGAAAGTAGAACTGTTGAGCACTCCACCTGTCAAAAAAAGCTAGACTTGTATTTTAGTGCAGTCTGGCTAGTACCTTAATATAATGCATCTGTAGATCCCCCAAAAATGCAGGTCAGGCTAGAAGAAGCACTACAAGTTAGCATCTAATGCCAGAAACGCTGCAAAGTCATATTTAGAAAAACAATCAACCCTTCCTTCAGTGTTGATGTTCACTATCAATAGCTGAGAATATTAAGGTAAGAAAAGTGGCAACATCTGATGGTATATTCAACAAGGTATCCTGCCACAATACTTCTTTGCCTTTCAGAGAGATACATCTCCTGCGGCCAAAACAGACAATATGACTTGAAAGGGAGAATTTGCATTCTTCTGTCTTTTGGATAGCAGTAAAAATAAAATAAAAAGTACTAAATCCAGAAGCTTTATTACCAATAATATTGAGAAAGGAACCAGGGGAGTTTCCTCAGCTGAAGCAGTACAAAGCCTATCAGAGTCATGGCTGTAAGCTAAAAAGCTGGGCTGTAAAACAGCATTCTCTTCTTCCCCGTGCTCTGTCTGTAATGCTGGCATTTCAACCAGCTACTTAACCAGAATGCACAGTCAGAGGATTAGTTTTGGAACTCAGACAGAAATTTCTTGGGTTTCTACATTTGTAAAGCCACATGCCTAAGAATGGTTTGTAATTAATCTTACCCAACCAGCACACTGAAGGTACTGGAAGAAACACCTATATTGTGGTCTTGAAACAGAATCTCCATTTAAAGCATCATATGCTCTAAACAGAGTTTGTCTCCAAACATGACGTTTTCCTTAGATCACAGTCTAGAATACACAGTCCTGCTCAAACAATAAGATGTAAAGCCTGTTTGTGACCTTTCCTCATGCCTTGCCTTTCCAGAAGAAGACTTTACAAAGCATTGAACAATTTAGAAATTCCTAATGCCAGAAGAAAAATACTAGAACATCAAATAATATGCAAACAATAGCCTGACAAAGTGGTGAGATGCAAAGGAGGAAGGATCAATATAACTCTATTGGCAGAAATGCCAAACCTCCTTACAGAGACAAGAAACTATGGATTTCAATTTATTTCCTATTACTAAGTGCTTTAATTACAATCAATTTAGCTTGTAACATCAAGAACTAATTTAACTGGCATAATCATCACTGAATGATGAGGGTTTTCAATTGAAAATGTTATATTATTCCTCACCACAGTATAAATGGAAAATAGATTGATTAAACTACCTAAAATATTAGATTAAAAAAAAGAATGAAAAACATCTTTGTTACTTGCTTGGAATGTTAACCAAGCATCTACTAGAGCATGGGAATCCTGTTTCAGTCCAAGAAGAATGACTCTTGTGGAAGAAAAGATGCTGCTAAAAACATTCAAACTTCCACACTTCTCCTTTTCTTAGATACTGTCCTTATGAAGACTACAATGAACTCTATTTTTTCTCTTAGGGACCCGATCCTCTAGTTAAAAGAGTTAAAATTGACATCATTGTACCACAAATGTCTAGAAAAGCAAGCACTTCAAAGAAAACTACCCAAGTCACTCTAGAATGCAAAAATGGGCAAATATATTCTATTATTCCAAACATACATAGCACCATTATTTTCAGCCAACTGTTTTTAAAGTGGTCATTGATTTTTCCTGCATATCCCAAGTTTTAAAATGATTAACTGAAGGTATTTCCTGCACAACAGCAGAGAAATGCACATCAGGCAAAATTCTCCATGGATGTGTAAATGCAACAATAATCTCTAATCATTAAAACCCATATATACCTCTTAAGTTTGTATAATATTTTAATTAATTAGAAAGTATTTCTATTACCTAGATATACATATCATACATCAAATAACAATCAAGGAGAAAGCACACTATATGACTGGTGAGGAAATTGTTAAAATGCAAGCATTTTTAAATCTCCCAATAAATATAGGCTGAGTACAACTTTAACAGTAAATAATTTCTTCTAGTTTCCAGAACACACATACATATAATTAAAGTAAAAAAAATTGGAGTTTTTATAGTAACACTCTGGTGTTCTGGTAAGGTCTTGACAGAAATACCACTAAAATAAGCTGTGTTTATTTTAAACTGCTGACACAGAATGTACACTAAGTACTTTCTCTTAAAATTCGAATACTTCATTGGACATTTGCAAAGGATTTTCTTTAAATTTATGACTGACATTTTCTGATAGTCAAATATTACCTAAAAGAAGAAAAAAAGGAAATGTTACTGTAAAATTAAATAGGAAGGAAGTAAATCAAAAATATTTCTGCTCAAACAGCTGTTACCAAAATCTTGTGGAAAGACACACACTGAAAAATCATATTAATAGCAGCTGCAGATGGTTTTAAAATCCATCCATCCATTACAGCTAATTGGGCCATGTAAAACTGACTACTACAAACAGCAAAAACTAACTACAGAGACAGAAGCCTCCATGCAGCAGCAGATCTTTAGAGAACAAAGCTCTGAATGGCTGATAGAAGTCAGTGGAACCATAGCTCGTTGGCATGAGCCTGAGTATTTGACCATGATTCTTTGGCATGTACACTTCAGCCTCAGATGAGTTCACCTATGTTTCAGAGGAGTAAAGTAATTTATGAATAGGAATAAATTTCCATTCTTGTTCTCTGTGAAATTTCTCGTAATTTTATGTTATTATCCTTATAACAATGTGCATAGCGTAAAAGAACATTGAAACTGTAAGTTATTCTGATATCCTAAAAAGAGTAAAATGATTAACTTTTACTACATAAAAAAAAAAATTCCTTAACTATAGTTCGGGATTTGTCCAGTTTGGGATTGGAAGAGGTACATGGGTTTATTTTGTTGGCTGTGGTTTGGTTTTCTTTGTTTGGGTTTTTGTTGGTGGTGGTTTTGTCATTGTTTTAAGAATAAGAAAATCTCAAACTAAAATTCACAGAAAAATTAGCTTAAGCAGACATGCAGGTATTCCAACAAATCATTCCTGTGTCAAGGTTTGGGGAACGAAACATAGCTGACTATTCCATTTGCAGTCCTAGAAACACATCAATACAACCATAGATCTCTGCAGAATTTTATGACAGGAGATCTGCTAAGAAAACAAAGTTTAATATATATTACAAGCCAAACAGTCAGAAATCATTACCAAATGAAACTTATTAAAGGCTAAAAGTCCCTGAACAAAACCCAGTTTTACACGACTGCTTTTCAAAATACTTAATTAAATATATAATTGATTCTCATTAGGGAGCTGTGGATAAAGAAAGAGAAGTACTACAGTTTGTGATGAAAATACTTAGACTGCTGGAAATGAAAAACTGAATTACCTGTCAGATTTGGACTGTAAATGTCAGAGAGGCAAGCCACGACCACTGAAACCTGAATCATATATCCTTCACTCAAGTTCTGGTTGCCAGAAACTCATTGGAAGATTTTGAGCGAGTCAGGACACATGAATGTTTCATATTCCACACCTGCATTTGGGCTGGCTGAGAAATTTTATTTAGTTACTAATTTCCCCACTGGTATTACAAGTAGGTGAAAATGCCTGCTGGACTACTAGATAATTTGCCAGATGAGAGGTTGATAAGAGCTATTTCTAACAGCAGAACATTGAGTACCTGCAGTCTTTACTGCCACAGTGCTCTCCCTTAAAGCATATGAGTAAGCAGTTCATAAGTAAACATCCTAAAATGTACTAAATTTTTAAAGTGATTTCACTGTAATGATTGGTGTATTAGAAATGTCAAGGCAGCCATAAATCCATGATAATTAGCCATCAAAACCAGGCTAATTTAAATGCAGTTATTAAATGTTGGGAAAATTATTTAAGCTTAAATGCTAAATATTAAAACCTACATCTCTAATTGAGAAACAGAAATTTGGGGTTCATTCTGCAAGCTCTGCAATAAGAGACAGAAATCAGGTTTTGGGAAGGTTTCAATTCCTGAAAAGCGTGGCTCTATCTTGATTCCTTGAATTTACTTTGAAGAAAAAATAAAATAAAGCATGGGCTGTAACATCCAGAGTCCTAAGATATTAAGACTAAATTCAGTAAGTTGCAAAGGAGAATTATCTGGGCTCTAGTCCTCATGATTTTTAAATGGGCCATTCATCAGTATAAACCTCTATGACTTGCAAGTTAAATGCTAGTTTAAACGAGTTTCTTTAACAGACAATTTCTATTTACTGCTATTGTCAAATCTACTAAGAAAAGAATTGCTAAGAAGCAGACATTCATCAGCAAACACAGCATTCTACAGCAAACAAGAACTTGATACGATCAAAAACTCATTGCGTTTGAAAAGAAGCCACTGAATGCTATGGAAGAGCAGATTTCCAGATTTAGAAAACTTCTACTTCAAAGTTATCCAAACTTTAAATCACCTTTTTTTCAGGTTTTATCTTTATTCCACCTTGAACATTTTTTGTTTGTTTGTTTTCAGTTTTAGCTAGGAATCTGCAGCGTGAGGCCAGGTCATTGTGCAGACTGATATGTCAGCTTCATGTTTAAATAACCTAAAAAGCATAGTGGTCTCAAGCAATACTTTCCATGTTACAAAAACCATTGTTCATTCTCTTAACTCAGTAGGAAAACAGAGTTAGAGAACCCACAATGTATACATTTACTGAGGCAGAGACATATTTAGAACCATGGGATAGAGATTTGGCCCCTTAAGAAGGGAAAATAAATACATAAATATAAAGCAAGTTTTAGACTCTTTGGTATCCTTTTCTTGGCAGCAGAGTGTTTTCTCAATCATTTACTAAGTAGCTGGATAACACTTAATTAGATCATATTATCACCTGCTCTTTAGGTTATGCATAGCAGTAAATTAAGAATTCCAGTCTCAAACTGGTACAAGTCAGCAGTCCTTTCCAGTGCCCTTTCTGTGCTTTTGTGAGAAGCCGAGATACTGATGCAAGTCCATTGTTTCATTTTACTCTTTGATCTGAGCTCTTTAATCTGAACTGAAAGAGGTAACCAGCATCTTACAAGATCTGACCTGTTTCCTAATCTCCATGTATCCAGGAGTTTACTCATGCTATGAATGCTGATTTGAGTTAGACTTTTCCAGCACCAGGAAAAGAGGGTCTAACCAAATTTGGCAAGAATTGTAATAAGCATTACAGTTTAATTAGCCTATTTATTTTCACTTATAGCTCCACAAGAGACCAAAACACACAATTAAGAAAGATACACAAAAATTTTCTACCAAATGATTCATCAGCACTCTCTAATGGGAATATTTTCAAATGTAACATTTCAAAAGTTAAGCATACTTACCAGAAAATAATGCCCATTCCTCCAAATCACTATCCTAATAATACAGGAAATATATCTAATATTATAAGCACGAAAGAAGAAATGCATCTGTTATTAGCCAAAAGCTATTTAGTTGTCTTTAATGAAATAGTACGTTTATTATAATACCAAAACAAAGCTGGTTTAGCAAAGAACTGTTAGAAAATACATTGCACAGAAAAGGGAAGGATTTGTACGTTGGAGAAAGGCTCACAGAATGGAGACAGAGAAGAGAAATAATGGAGAGAATGATGCTGGAGAGGAAAATAAAGTGGGAAGAAAACAACAGAAGAAAAAACATTGTTAAAAGGATTTCTGTTCAAGGGTAATACCACACACTTGAATGGATATATCTTAGCATAGTTTTCAAATCTGGGCTAATTTCCATACACTGGAAATGCAGAATTAAAGGTGTCCTCGGCACGTTTTCTTCAATCTCCCTCCCTAAGTACTTTGCCTCCCTAAGTAAGCTCTGAATTAAACTGAAACGAATTCTTTGATGTGCAGGAGAGAAAATGCCACAAGGTCAAGAGGCAGCTTCATTGTAACTGCTTCGAAGAGCACTATGCTTCTGTGTTTTCTTTTACAACATAATATTAATTTAATACTACATTTCTCTTTCAGAAATAGGCCATTCAGCATAGTGACTGCAAAGCATCTACTGAGTAATGGGAAAACATGCCACTCTGAGTTCCTGTGTATTTATAGGACAATGTGAACTTATGACCATTTACATCCAAGATTCTGGACTACAAGTTCTGTAAGGATCATGAAAAAAAGTGCTGAGAGCATTTGACAAAAATCCAGGATATTTTTCAAATCCTCACACCCCATTCAGCAGATAAATTCAACTACGTTCCATTATAAGCCTGAAAATCTGATACACTGGCCATCTCCATAAAGCCAAAAAAAATAAATCCTTTATTGTGGATCTTTTCTGCCCTTGCTTCGCCCCCAAATAATTGCTTTCTTTAATACTCTCTTGATCAAAAATAAATGGAGACTCAGCTTAAGCTGAAATAGAAGCCGAACATGGCTTGAATCTCTTTCCACCTCCCCCCCTCCCCAGCTCATCCAGAGTTCCTGTGGTAGAGCCCATTAGCAGTGCATGAAAGCAGATAGCTCAAAGCCCACATAGTTATTCCTGGATTTAAATACAGATTGGAAATGAATGTCCTGTGGATAAATGTCTGTGAAAAACACAGAGGAGAATAAGTGCTTGGGAGATTAAGAGATTTATTGTAACCTCTGTGAAAGCTGAACAGTTAAAGGGCAGGAATTCTTCATTTTTCAATCAGCAAATTTAAAAGGGCAGAGATTTATACATTATCTCAGCAACTAATTAAAACCCTCTGTATGGGTACACATGTGGTAGATAAAGTAGATACTTTTATAAATCAGCAGATGTATATTCCTAACAGATTATGAGACTATTCTGGTCAGCAACATCAATATAAATGTTAGATTTCCTAATTTGTTTAAATGGCACTTTGGCTAGTTCATAAAATCATTTCAGTTGGTAAAGACCTTTAAGATCGTTGAGTCCAACAATTGTCTATAATTGATCAAGATCTCTGGCTGAAGACAAATATTTTCTTCTTATTACTAGAACAGTACATCCTCCATTAAAAAAAAAAAATCATCTACAACTTGGTTGTACAATTCTCCCCTCTTTATGCTCGCTTGATCATTTTTATTACCTAGTGCTCATGGGAAACCTAAATGTAGACATGCTGAGGAACTGCTATGACAAACCTGTCAGATATTATTGCCATTTTCTTGCCCTATTCCTCACTCTAAAGCAGGAAAATTGAAAGAACGCAGAAGTTCAAGTGTTCAAATGACAAAGATTTTCTTCACACCAAAAGTTAAATATAATAGTCACATGCCTGAAGATCCTGCTCTCCAAATAAGATGAGGCCATGCACGGACAACAGCATATACTGAATCCATACTTTGTGTGATTAATCCTGGTCATGCTTTGCTGTTTCTGAAATTATGAACATTCAGGAACTGTAATACACAAACCAACCCCTGAAGTGGAAATGTGACTGCTGAATATTGCTCACTTTCCTATTTTGCTCGAGTGCTATGCATCAGAAAGGGTATCCAGACCTAGGACACTCTCAACATTCTCTATGACCACAGTCACCAGCTTGCCTACCCTTCATCTGTCCCTGTCCTACATTGCTCCCTTTCAAAGTGTAGCCAAGGGCAATATTCTCATAAATATCTTTGATACAGCAAATCCCTAAGGATTCTAGCAGTGGGATTCATGTAAAAAATAAACACAATCACATTCTTATGCATCTGATCTCACCTCCCAAAGGCATTTAAAAAATCACAGATCGAGCCCCCAAGCATTTACTCAGAAAAAAACCCTTCCAGAATTTGCCAGCAGCAGCTTCAAACACCAATGCGCTGCCAGGTAAATTAAATACCCATCAGGGCTTTTTTTACTAACTGCAAAGGATGGTAGAATCTACCATACCTGTGGGAATATTAGGTCTTGTATGTTGACAACCACTGAACAATAAAAATTTGTTACTTTGATCTCCACAAAAAAGAAAAGGTATTTAAAAAATGCTGTAAAATTCTGAGCAATTCTATAAACATCTTGAAAACATAGCTGCCAACACTTTCGGTATTCATACAAGGAGTTTGTAATGAAGCTGAAAGGGAGCTTCTGAGGGAATTATTTCTTTGAAATTTAATTTGATAGAAAGTTATGTCTGAATGCCAATGTTCATCAACAAAGAAAAGCAAGGAGGAAAAATGGCTGCATATTACAAGGAGAACTTACTAAAAAACAAACCCAAAGCAATAAACCCTAATTTTTGATGCTACCGGTATTTTGTGCTATTCATAGGATTAGTCTAGGGTCTTTACATTTCTTCTGCCTTACACAGTGATAAGAGTAACAGAATCCCCACCTCAAGGACAGCCAACATAACAAATATAATATTACAATATGGTATTAAAAAATCCCATACACATCATGATCTAATTAAACTAGTGATAGAAGAACAACTGATGATACTGGAACACAACAAATATGCCATGGGTCTTTTTATACTCTAGGAGACTTTTTTCTTCTAGTAAAGTACAAAGAGTGATGTATGTTTTAGTTTCTATGAGAAAAATTCCAAGGCTCACGCGAGGCTTTCTTATGCCAGGAGACCTGGATTTCTCAGAAAAAAAAGTGTGATACACTGCTCAGTACTTCAGTATTAAAAAATAAATTAAATAAATTGGGATAAATCTTTATTGTGGTGAGTCAGGTGGGAAGGTTGGTTTTGCATTGTGTTGTCTTGCTATTATTTATACAGGGTAAAAACTACAATGCAGAAGTACCTTTTCTTAAAACACAGTTACTATGTAGTTCCAGTTACTAAGAATTTTTTTTTAACTTGTGTAGCATGGAAGCATTATTTTTTAAATCTGAATTTAAAAAAATCAAGCAGAAAATTAAAATATCATTGAATCCAGAAAGTTGAGAAATGCCACAGTTGAACTTTGAAGTCTTTATTCTGCTCAAAATCAAGCAGTCCTCAAATAAGCATTTCACTGAAGCTTTCCTCAGATAAAGACTATGAATTGACTTCCCAGGGTTCCTTGAAGAGGAAGGAAGAAATGAGAGAGTGGCAGATCAGGGGAGAGTATTGGGTTTGTCCATATGTCTTTCGCTTTGTCAGCTTGCAATGAAAGAACATTCCAACTTCTGCTGGGTAATTTACACCAACCTGCCGGCGTCTGGCAGAAGGAGCCCACCATCTGAGGAGGAAATGTATGCACCAGGCACTCAAATTAGTGTGACATATGAATTATATGGAAATTTATGCTAATTTCCTTAATGACTTCAAGATGGTCAGGAAACAAAATATATTCTATGTTTTGTCAGGTTTTCAATTACTTCAACATGCAAGACAAACAGTTCCCTCCCCTATTCCGCAGTCATCCCCACAGTTGTTCATTTACTTATTGTAATAATTTCCTATATTTTCTTTTACCTCTGCTAGTTAATCCTGTCCCATAAAAACAAATTTTCATTATTAATTTTCTCATCAAATCAGGAAAAAGCACTGACCAACACCATCCAAATCCTACTATCCCCTCATTAGCCAGTCTCATGTCACAGCATTGATTCCATTTCATTCTGCATAAATGTAAGTTTGTTCAGGGGTTCATGCCACTGTTCACAGGGGGTTGTGAAGGACATTTTACTACCAAAGAGCACTTCTCCACAGGAGCCAAGGCCTTCTAAAGTTTTCTGTGAGATTAAACAGAATGAGCCTAACCTCACATATTGTTACAGCAAAATGGTCTAGTAGGAAGCTGCTGTTGGCCAGATTAGTGCCCTCAATATGGGTGATATGGTGTCTTTCCCATAGGGCTTCTTTGGGTCACCGTGGGTATTTTTCAACCTTACACAATATCAAGAGAAAAGGAGACTTAGGCTCATTTTAACACAAAATAAACAAACTGCGCACATTTAAAAATCCTGCTGCGCTTTGTGTATATATTTCTGTCTGCATTGATTTCAAGAATTTTGTGAAATGCTTTATCATCAAAGGAATATAAAGGATGAAGCAGATATCATTTATTTTCATCCTCTCCTTGTCTTTCTGAAGAAACTGTTCTCTTAACTCACCGGCTCTGCCATTTTGTGTTTGCAGATGCTGCTTCAGCCAGCACATTTGAACATAACATCTATAGCAGGTGAACTGCGGAGCATGGAGAGTTCTGTCAGAACACATTAACCAGAAATCCTTTGGATATCCAGAAACAGTAAGTCACGGTGACAAGTCTCTTTCTCAGTAACTTTGGGCATCAGACAAGGTTGAATACTCAAGCCTTATGTGATGACACTTCATGAAACATCCACAGTTAGTTAGCAAAAGAAGAAAGCAATATTATGAAGATCATTCTCCAAAGAAATTAAAAAAGAGTGACTACAGAAAGGAATACAACTCTTTACTGCAATATAGCAGGGATATCTTAATAACACTTACTAGCATAGTAACTGTACCACGCCATAGTCTAAGAGGAAAAAAAAGTCTTGCATATAGATATGATGTTTCGTTAACCCTATCAACAACTAACATAATTCTAGAGATCTTGTCAGAAGTAATAATGCCTGTTCTTGCTAAGTGTTAATTTATATCAGCTGTATCATAATATGAATATTAATGTGTGAGGAGCTTTCTTGACTTTGGATAGAAGAATATAAACATTTAAGAGAGGAAAAACCTTACATCACACCATGAAAAAGCAAGTTCTCTGGACTATAAAATTTGCATGTGAATAAAAATAATAAAAACTAAAGTTAGAAGAAATGTAACTCATCTTTCTGGATCATTTGAAAAAATCTATTCCTGCTGAGGTTCACCTGAAATCATCATGAACATGATTTCTGATTTGACAAAATAAACACATGCTATTTGGAAAATTCCTTTAAATAATAAATTTCTGCAACACTTCAGAAAAAAACCCTAAAAACAATCAATAATTTAAAAAAGACTCCCACAAAACAACCAAACAAAAAAACAACCAATGACTACATTTTTCAAAGATTAAAAACTAACTGCTGACTACCATACAGGACTCTGGGCTAATCAGCAGATTGTGCACAAATGCACTCCATATAAAGCACAGCACTGGAATTTTCTGCCAAGCTAGCCAAGAGCTAACAAATTCCTATGCAGAGTAAGAATAAAGTGGGCTTTGTGGGTGTACGTGCGTGTGTATGAATATATAATTGCTGTACTCAGACGTGCGCATATTCAAAATTAGCCAGACCCTCTAGTACTCTCATTAATGTGGTTTTGTAGGATGGGCTGTATACAATATCAAAGGAAAAAAATAAAAAGATTATTTCCCTTACAACATATTTTTCAGGCATATAGCAGATCAAACTAACCTACACTACATAATTGAGCCTGTACCAAGAGAAAAAGAAATTTATAACATGTATATGGCCCCACAGGGATAAAATTAAGAGTCAATCTGTTGAAATAAACTCTTCCAGCTTGCAAAGAAATTAATTCTTTCTTGAATGGTACTGAAACTTCTACACTGGCTATAAGCTAATTTAGTTGTTCTTTCTTTAGCTGTAACATTATTTGTTTCCACAATCGTTTCATTTGGAGTGCTCCTACGGCCAGAGATGCTTGCCACTGTTCTTGAGAGTAAAGTACTGTTATTTCACAGTAAAAAGTCTTTAAATTACAACACTGCAATTCTGAATACATTTCTTAAAGCCTGACAGTTCCAGGATCTTTTCTTTGGCTTTCTCAAGTATATTTCATCTGGTTTTGACAAGGGTCACTGGGATCAAAAGAGTCAGTGTTAAAATCAATACAATACAGTGATTTACTGTGATAGTGCTTTTTATTAAATATTTCAATATTTTAAAACATTAGGAATACTCTTCTACTGACATGTAAATAGAAAACCATGTTTCCTTTAGCATACAAAAATTAGTTTTCAATTAAGAATAATTTGATTTCATGATGAGATGTGATTGGTCAGAAAATAAAACACCACACAAAACAAAACAAAAAAACCCAATAAACTCAATATCAATTACTGGATAATTTTTCTAAGGATTGTTTGATCACTCCAGTGTTTACATGACAGAGTCTACTGTTGAAATCTTAAATGCTTTAGGTTAAAAGCTAATTTATTTAAAAAAAAAAAAAGTTTGAAAGGTTATTAATACTGTCTTGCTGTGAAGATCACATCTAACTTAAAACATCATCGCACAAGATGGTATCTGATGTTCTTTACTCCATCCTGCAGCATCTATTCTTCCCTCTGTCACCACTAATGACAGAAATAAAGGTCTAAAAACAAGGCCCATGTATGCTAGTAGCTTTGTTCCTAGATTTCCTCTTTTAGAGGACAAGAATTTTATTTTTATAATCTGTAACTAGACAGACTGTAACATGGATCAACAGCAGTTCTGAGTATATGCTACAGGCAATTTGATGAAAAAATAAAGGTGGTAAAAAGGCTTCAATAGCTAATTTTACATCTCAGAGCCTATTGAAGAATACAGAATTTACTGTATTTGTTTTGCTTCTGCCAAATACCATCAGCATCCTGACATTCTGAGTGAAATTTTCTTGGCTATTTTTTCCTTTTTAAGCAGACAGCTATGAAGAAAAATCTAAGCCTTTGCCTATATATATCTTGGTCCTGCCTGATTTAAACCAAGCAAGTAGGCCTCTGAACCCTTAAAACTGAAGTTTTCCCAGTATTTTCTACTCAGAAAAATTCAGGTGGAAAGATATCTCTGGAATTTACTTAACCTCCTACCCAAAGCAGAAACAAGTTTAAGGTTAAATCTGGTTGAGTTCTTAAAATATCCAGAGAATCATTTCCACATCCTCTCTGGTCAACTTATTCCCGTGCTTGCCCACCTTTACACTGCAGTAATGCTTGTATCCATATATCTAACCAGAACTTTCCTTGCTGCAATTTGTGAAGCTCCCCTCTTGCCCTTTCATATCCATCCATCCTCTATCTAAAAACCCCTCGAGGAAGTTGAAGCCAAACCTGGACACAATACTGTCCCACTGTGTAGTTCATAAATCCCGTTCAACATTTTGTCCGCAAGGACACCCAAAGTCTTTTCTTCACAAAGCTGCTGTATCAAACATGGGGAAAACAGAGCTAAGTAAAGTCAGAACTATGTAATCATTGGTTTTCTTCAATTTGATAACCAAATTAAAAATTTTAAAATAAATTTTAAAAATTAAAAAATTAAAATATAAATTAAAAAATAAATAATTTTTAAAATTTTTTTTAAATTTTGAAAGCATGCCATAATAATAATTTAAAAATAAGGTGCAAATCCAAACAATATCCTACAAAAACTAGGACATTATCAGAATAGCTAAGACCATGGATCAAGAAAAAACAAAATTGTTGTGTTTGCCAAGGGGAAAAAAGCATCCATTAACAGTGCAACTTGTCGAGGTTCAAAGCTCTGTTGAGTTTGAGAACAGGAATGAAAGTGGAAGGAGGAAATTTCACTCACTTTTAAACAATATTGCTACTTCTTTTGGGATGGAATGAGAATTATTCAAAGGCAGGAATGGAGTTCTCCTGGCCCAAAAGGGATAGGTGAGTTGTTAAGTGTTCCCAAATGGGACAGGTTCAACAGAAGAAAACTTCATTTCTGAATAATCTTTAACAAAATTACTAATCAACTGGAGCCAAAATACCAAAGTGAATGACTTTTACATTTCCAATTTTCCTTTCACTGTACTTCACTAGGAATGAAATTGCTTAAACATCCCAAAACGTATCATCACAAAACATCACAAAATTATTCTTCATTAACTTTCTTTTTTATTCCACAACATTTTAGAATTTAACACAGAGAGAGACTCTGTCTGGGTTTTGGTTCTAATCTAATAGTCATTATGCTGCTAAAGCCTATAAAAATGGAAAATTCAATATTGCTTTTATATTTAAAAAGTTGTATAATAAATTATACATCCTTCCCACATGGGAGGACTTGCATTTAAAAACATATTATCCTGACAAAGTTTCTAGAGGAGTATTTTAAAAATCTGAATTTTTATTACAGAACAAAGTATTAGTAAACCATAATACTAACAAAGTATTACCAAACATTAAGGGAGCTGCTTTGCTTACAATTAGTGTATCCTTCCAGCTCTCTACTTTTATATTTATGAAAAAACTGGGGGTATATTTTGATTAAGTCTATATACCTGTAAGACTGTCTGCATGGGAACTCCAGCCGGGCTAACCCATAAGCATTAACGTGAGGAACAAAGGAAAGACATCCAACAGATCAACTGGCTCTCACAGTAGCAGAACTGTAGATTGGAATTAGTGCTGTCTTGATGATTTCTATTGAGCCACCTTAGCTATCATTAATTAATTTCCTGAATAGAGTGAAGAACTTGCCTCCTTCTCTTTAAATCAAAAGGTCTTGGAATTAATTTCACTGGCACTGGTCTTAAATCTCCGATCTTGATATATACTTCTCCTACTGAGAAATATGTCAGAGGATAAGACGTTAACTAAAGATTTCAGTGACATGACTATCAGGATTCAGAGAATTCTGAATCAGAGGGGGAAAAAAAAAATCCATGAAGAAGTACAAGTTAGCAGTAGCAAAATTTGTTGCACATTTGACATTTGCTATCTTTTTCCTTTTTCTCAGATATAGCTCAAAAATTCTGCATTAATTCTGTGATATCCTAAAAAATTGAAAAAAATAATGCTACATGAGGCAAACAAAATTATCATTTTGTAGCTTCATTGAAGAGTATAGATCTATATTTGAACTAAGAAAACAACTGAATATAGGAAAAGCTAGCCCTTAGGAAATTAATACAGGGAAATATTGATAAACTTAGTACATTGTCATGACGCATAGAAGATCTGTTGCCTACCAGATGCCAGTGCAGGTAAAAAAAACCCATCATATAAAAAGAAGACAAGTTACTGAGAAGGTCTGGATGGAAGCCATGGTCATCATAATCTATATTGGACATAGTGATATAAGCAGAACTAAATGGAGAGCCTGCAAAACAGGTTTCAACAGTTTGTTATCTGTACGTACAAGATCAAATGCCAGCACTCTCAGAAGTGAGAATAGTGCCACACTCAGGGAGAAGCAAAGAATGGCAGACCAACACCTCACAGTTCAGGAACAACACGGATGGACATACACTGCTCTCAGAGTAACTGAACTTTATCCAGCTAATTTAGCACTGATTATCAATATTCCTGCTACAGTTAAAACATGAAATAACCCAGTATTAACTTTTAAGCCGAGAGAAAAACTAGCTCATATAAACAGGTAGCGTGACAGGTTCTAGCCTCAAAAAAAAAAAAAAAAAAAAAAAAAAAAAAAATTAGAGAGAGGCTATGTTGATGCTAAGTAGAAGTTCAAAGAGAAAGATGTCCAATTTTTTCAAGTGTATTTTAAACACAATTATGAGGATATAACGGGCAGTCATTTTTCAATACAAAAGAAAGAGTTGCACACCAAGGAGCAACATAAAGGCCTGAAAACATGAGGTTATAAATGTCTAATAAGGACAAGCAAACTGTGACAGAACAATACGTGGAATATGCAGAGTATAATCCCTGAGAATGGAAGATTACATACAGCAAGCAGGCACACAGTGGATGAACATTTTCACCCTCTAAACTGCTCATAACAGCAGCCTTTCTGCGCTGTTGAGGGCACCTCTAAGTACTCCATCCTCCATGTCCTCACATAGCTCTCAAAAACCCTCTCTATGTGCGCTAAAAGGCAGCAAAAAAGCACTTCTAAACTTGTTTCAGCTGCCACTGTTGAATTTTTCTTGGTCTAACATCCATGCCCTTTGGATGATGGCAATTTACTAAGCATCAAGCTTCAAGATGGTAAAAAGGAGAGCACTCTATACAGCTGGGAGTATTAAAGGAGAATCTGTGCAGTCTTATATTCAGGTAGAAAACTGAATTCTTGGTAACTTTTTGAATATGCAGTTAGAGGCTTGTTTAGACCTTGGGCAGATGTCCTTCATGTTTGAGATTCTCCACACACCTTAAATAGTTTGATTGATAATAAGCTGCTACAGCACATTTTATTCATTTGTCACTTAAGACAGTCAAAAAGAAAGGAATTTGCTAGCTGAGGTCAGAACTATACCTCAAAAAAACCCCCAAAAACTTTGTGGTGAACTATGAAGTATAGGTAGATACAGGTAATATCACCTATATGATGACACTACCTTTCTGAATAAAATAAAGAAGATTCTGCAAATACAAATGGGGGTTTAAAAGCATGCCTTGCTTGCAAAAGTGCTCTTGAAAGCAGAAACTGGTAACAGTTCACTAACTCGCTAACTAAAATAGGAATATGATGAAAACAGACACATCCTTTGAAATAAGGAGGAAGATGTACATTTGGAAGCAATGGAAGTGACAACACACTGCCCTTAGCCAATCCTACTCACTCAGAAATCTCCAGTTTTGACATTTGGGAGATACTACAAATACCCAGAAGGAACCTGCTGTGATGCTTTACAAGATACTGGCATCTGTGATCCACAAACTAGAAGCTTAAAACCAGAGGAAAATGCATAAATACATACTGGATTTACTGTTAACTAGCCACGAGGCTCTGTGTCAGAATAGGACATTAAAAAAAAAAAAAAGTTTGCTAGATATCCAGGGACATCTCAAGCTGATATGACAATGCTTACTTGCAGAAAATTAATGGAAAGTCACCTGTTCTGAAGGAAAATACACTTTGCCTGAGGACTGCCTCTTTTCTCCAATGTCCCATCCAATCCTATTCCTCTGAAAGGAGAGCTAACACAAAGAAAAGAGCAGATGACACCACTTCCCTGAAAGCCCTACCTTGGTGGTTTATCACCTAAAGGAATGCATCTACCCCAAAGCCATCTGTTTACGTGATGACAGAACACAACAGCAGAGGTGTAAAATGCAACGGCAGCACGGAGACAGAAAATAAACAGCAACACAAAAGTGCAAGGACGCAAACTCTGCAAGAACTTTGGACAAATCACCTGGATTTCCTACCTGCAGATCAGTAAAAAGGAAGGATTTAGATGCAAAAGAAATGTTGTAAAAGATTAAACATTTTCTCTGACCAATGTGCAAAAAATTTATTGCATAGATTTAAGGAAACTGTCATCTCAGGAGTTGTAGGAAACTATATTCAACTACTGAATGAGGTTGAAAAAGTAATAAAATGTGGGAAATAAACATTCCTTTTTAGTGCATATTTCATAATACTCATTACCGTAACAATCAAACTGTTATTCATTCTAAAGTAACATTAAGTGTTGAATTAAGGGATTTGTTTTTTGAAATTAGCAAGGGTGAAAAAATTATACTCAATTCTGATACTTTTTGCTCCTTTTTTTCCATGTACTCAATGTCCTTGTTGGCACTACAATAAAATTTTTACTTTAATGAAACTTAGTGGAAAAAAAGTCCAGGTTTAGTTTAAAATATAGTAAATAAAACATACTAAATTGGATAGTCCTTGGTCTGGGTTATGAATTTAGAGAGCTAGATAAATAAACTACCACTAAATGCCTCACTACCTCTTGTGTTTCAAAAGAATAATGGTTCCGAAGTCAGGTTTTTAAAGTGTAAGGAATTCTAATAATTTTGTGACATTGCTCACCTCCTTCATTATTTTTCCACTTGTTCTCTAATGTAGGAAGTACTGCAGAGGAAAGCAGTTTTAGGATTTGTCCTAACTCTGCCTCATTCACTTACAATGATTCAGCAATTTACACAAAAGAATGCACAGAAGAAATTCTGGTTTACATAAAATTTTAGAAACATCAGCTTTCTCACTGGCGCTGCTATACATTTGCATCCACAGTTATTTTTCCATTCTGTCAGTAGGAATCTGAGTTTTGCTCCTGCTGCTTAGAATAAAAATTTCCCACAAGAAGTCACCTCTTCCTACAGTGTCCAGGTGGGTTTTATGAGAGGGGGTTCAATGTCAGCAGACCAGATAGGAACTGCATCTTGCCCTCTTTTAATCCCAAAACACACTTAAAATCTCCACTGACTTTCTTGTCACTTTTCCACTGCACGCATGAGAGCAGAAAGGCAAAAAAAATCACCAGTAAGAAGAATATTTTCTAGGGTGTAAAGAGGAAAGTGTGAGAATTCTTTTTAAGAGACATAAAAGGGAATTATTAGGAGGAAGATACGCAGAAAATTGTGTTGCTCCCAAGCACGTACAGTTCAGTAGCAAAAGTGCTGATGTCTCACTCTGTCCTGTTAAGTCATCACAAATCACTGTACCAAGTAATAACACAAGAAACATTGGGTTCACATCCCTTTTGTGGCTGCACAGTGTGCTGCTCTGAGGTTGCTCTGCCCCTGGAAGGAACCACATGGGCGTTCTACAGTAAAGCTGCCAGACACATAAGCAAGTAACAAAACTTTTCAGAGTATATCTGGTTATTCAAATACAGTCCAGATACCAACAAAGCAGCAAAGACACACTGCTTTTAACCCCACAATGCACATTATTTACTGATTATATATTTGCAGATGGCAACAGGCTTTGTGCATAAGCAACCTACCTTATGAAATTAGGCAGAGATATTCAAGTATAGTAAATGTTCTGTTATTCACATCCAACAAACAAAAGCTACTTCACACAGCTGGAAGTTGATGACTGTAGCATGACAACTCTAATTACACAGTCAAATGCCAATACAGCTGAACCCTACCTCTGTTCAGCAGTCCATTGCAAATTATTTTGGAACAAGTCATGGGCTTTTGTTTCATATGAATCAATCCTCCCTTTCTATTATATCCTTGTGATTCCGAACACACAAACCTATCCTGCTTCCTGGGAATAATTTGGAGATGAAACAAAATGAGAAATCACAACTCCAATATTTTTCCCAACCTTTCCATGTATGTTAATTCCAAATGAACATCAAGCATTGCAAAGTCAGACACAACAGGGTACAGTTCGTGAAACACTGTACTTAGAAATTAAGTTTCCTTGCGCATAGTACAGATACTCCACTCATATATCGAGACATAATGAGTAACTATAATGACAAAAGCTTAGAGGATAATGCATAAAGCAGAACATTTACATATTTTTAATTTACAGCAGAATTTAGTCTCTAGAATTATTATGTCACTAATGTGGACATCAAGCATAACAGCTGTCTCCTGTGACAGACTTCCACACAAGAAATATCATTGTCTTAAATAAAGCATCCTTTGGACATACATGGAGAAAAAAATGTGCAAGTGTAACAGTTACATCAATGACCTTCAAAAAGAGCCATTTGCAATGTACATGATCAACTGCAATGGTCAAGTCATAATTTGTTTAGTCATGGTCATATGTCACTTGAGCTTGCTGAGGTTTCATCAACAAAACAATAATTTGTCAGAAAAACACTGCCCATATATCAGATATACAAGTTATTACAAAACCTATTACAGTAAGAGGTCTCTCACGTTCTTATTTCTACTTGTCTTAGAAAAGGCATCTCAGAAAGTAATTCTATTCAAAGTGCAGGGAGGATAATTACTCAGATATTCAGTTCTAACTTTTATCAAGAAATATTTTATACTGGACTCTTTAATTTATAGCATCCAGTCGAAGAGAACTGAACTTGGTGACATGTGAAAAATCCCTTCCTTATACTCTACTCTACATTATTTTCTCAGTGGAGTGCTACTGTTGACAATAGTCAAAGATCTGCCAGATTTGAAAATCCTTAAGTTTCGCATAAACCCCCAAAATAATTGCACTTTGAAACAAAGAGATAGATAGTCAATCAGCTATTTTCTGACTACAAATGGATGCAGCTACACACAACATAGGATATTTTTAAGGAGTAAATAAGAAATATGCTGCTATACTGCTAGTTTTAGCCTCTCCAGAATATAAATGTCGAACGATGATTGAAGCTCTTTGATACTAATTTCAGCATTGCTTAATTACTAATTCTTTCATTATCATGGATTAAAGTGGAAAAATGAACTGCAGAAAAAAATCTTTCTATCATTAGCAAAATTGTGGTGCTAATAATAACAATAACAATTCCTCCATAACCAAAGATAGCAATAAATTAGACTGTGTTTATTTGATTTTATAGAGAATGCATTTGTGGATAACCACATTGCACCTTTAATCAATTAGGAAATCAATCTTTCTTTATGTATTTCCAAAACTCCTACTAATGGTAGTAGATTTTTTTTCTCAGCTTTAACTCTGAGCATTGTCAAATGCTGCAGTCCCACCTGCAATAACTTAAATTTATTGTTGACTATTTTGGGGGTGTTATTTGTTTTATTGTTGTGTTTTATAGAAATAAGCAACACCTTATACATAGAAAACCACTCACACCCAACATACTTAGGCAAAATATCAATGTTATTCCCCACTCTTAAAGTGGGAACAAAGCAGAGATTATTAAAATAATAATATGAATTTCTATCTAGGGATTTTTGTTTTGCTTATCCTTCAGATGGGGCAGGAAGCAACTCAAGGCACAAAATAGTAAGCAACGTGTGATATGGAGAAAGAAAGTCTGAAAGTCCTAAGTACAACATATTGAGACAATTAATTGTCTGACATGGTACGCAGAAGCAGATAGAACAATGCAGTACAACTCATGGTACAGCAAAGTTGAGTACTACCTGTTTTTAAGTTAAGATAATTGCAACATGGTGATTTGTTTTTTCTTGTCAGGGACCATCATTTGCTTCTATTATCTAATCTGCCTTAATACATGAAGTCACAAATGTGTTTTTCTTTGGGAATCACAATTCACTCTAATGATTGACGAGTATGTCACCTACTACAAAATGCTTTGCCCAAAGCTGTCAATGAAATTGATTAGAGTCAAAGTTTTGTTCCATCTTTGTTTCACTTCAGCCATGATCTTTAAACAAACTCATGCTGGGTTGAACCCAGAAGAAGCAAGCTAAAGTGAAAGGAGTTTGGAAATGTATTTCTGTGTAATGTACTTGTTTCCATTTATTTCACAACTACCTTACATTCATTAAAAGCAAGTACCTCCCTAACAAGGATAACTTTTCTAGTAGACTGTGAAATATGGAATGTCACTGATTATGCTGAAAACCATCAAAATGCAAATGAAATGAGAAAGAATCTGAATCAACATCATTATGTAAACAAAATATAAAATGAAAACCCTTGTAATAACACAGATGGTATATGTTTAGCTATTTACCAGATGCTTATACTAGGGGTGACCTCCAGCACTCAGAAGTCACCAAAAACCTTTGCTTTAACTTCAAAGTATTTGTTGTCTGAATAATACAATGTTTATATTCATATATATCAACATAGTGCACCGCTACAATTCTCAGATCAAAACATGGTAAAGTTGTATATATTATAATGCTTACCATTGTCACTTTTGAGATTTCCATTGCTGAGCTGTTTCAACCTCTTCTGATGGGATTTGCCATTGTAGTGGATTTGTGCCTGAGCAGCAGAGTTTAGTTGAATGTTACAGACATTACACAAAGTGAAATTGGTGTGTTTCTTTTCTCTCTCCTTCTTCTCTTCAGTGCCATCAGGTGCTAATTCTTTCTCACCTTCCCGGTCTGGGAGAGATGTGAAATCTGAATTGTATGACTGGTCATCAACTGGTAAATCGGGGCTCCAGGGCTTCTTCATATTTTCTGAGAAGAAAAAAACACATAAGAAAAAACTGATGAGAACACAAAATAATATAGACAAAATAGCGATATCTACAAACCACTAAAAGGCAGAAAATAATTCTTTTACATTTTATATTTTAACATTATATTTCCACTCATGTATTTTGCTTTCTGTTCAAGTTTTTCAGTTCTTCTACGTAACCTGACAAACTTCACAGCCAAATGCCCAAAGCTGAGCCCATCAGATGTCGATGTGGCATCTCCAGTGATAACTTATCTAAAAAAAGGTAAAAACACTGCAAGAGCTGCGAAAAAAATGTGAGGCCAAACAGCCCTGCAGTCAATGGGAAAAAAATGGGGAGAAGAACCTTCCCCCCTTTATATATTAGTTCAATAAACTTAAATGCATTGACCGCATCCTTGAGTTTCTTAAATATTTAGCAACCCCAGTCATCCTCTGCCCATTTCCTGTGATTGCTTTCAAGTCCAAATCTAATAACTTCATAACTTTCTCATTTAGAGTAGTTCAAAGACAAATAAACATGTTATTAGTTTCTTATCTTAACCACCCAGGATTATAACTGAAGGATAGTTAGCTTAGATTCAGCTAATACCAGACTGCAACAAGTACAGAAATGAGAAGATAATCCCATCTGCAGAACTTCAAGTGAAACCAATGTAACCATGAGCTTCTGCAATTAAAAGTGAGGAGAAATGACACAGGTGAAGAAATGCTTTGAGCACTGCAAACCTAATTTACTATTCAAGGAATGCAAAATGTTATACCAACTTAGCATTTTGATGAGACCTTTATATACCATATAAATCTTTAAAGTGCTTGTTCACCTGGGCTTAGTGAATAAATGAAGGTCTAGACAAAGAATCTAATCTATACTTTAAGTGACAAAATTACTGCAGCCTTAAGTACGATGATACTATTTGGTCTGTAATTGAAAAATCAATCAACCTAGAGACAAAAAAAGATTATTGCAGCTACACAAGAAAATGGGTCTTTAACACCAGATCCAGAAAAGTTTCAGTGTCTAAAACAAGCCTAAACAGATTTGGGTCTGATTACAACAAAATGCTGCAAATCATTTTTAATTTAGCTTCAAATGACTTAAATTTCATCAGCTAAACTTTTTTTGCCCATTCTCCCCAGGATTTAAAGGCAATTATTGCCTTCAAATCAAATCACAAAGAGAAATTTATCTAAAGAAGGAAATCTGAATTCCATCAATAATCAAATCAGTTTCAATCTCAGTTTTCAGATTTGCTTGCTATCTAAGTAGCATTGTGTTCTTTTATGCTAACTAAACCCCATTTCATTTAAGAAAGTACAGACTCAAGTCTGAGAGGACCGCTGCACTTGATGTAGATTTAAACTTCACTCAGCTAGATCTGTCATTATGATTTCAGCTTCTGTATACAGTCAACTCTTAATTAGGATTATAGCTGTTGAAAACAAGCAAGGAGAAAGCAGGCTAAACAATTCATTCCAAAGCAAAACACATTGTGAGACTGTAGAAGCTTAGAAGAAAACCTGATGTTTTTTAATAGCAGGCCTATGATATATTTCTCCTAACTGAAGGAGGAGGTTTCTCCTGAGGAAAAAGCGTAAATCTATTAACCTCTCTGCCCTTCTGGACCTCGCTGGAGATACTGTTCACTCCAAAGATTCATCTGTCTAAAATATTTTTAAATTACTAAATTCAGTCTTTAATCAAAGCAGTATAAGGATTAAAATGCTACCACAATAGAACTAATTTTACTGAATTAGTCTAGATACCAGTAGCAGTTCAGTAATCCCAGTTTATATGCATGTTGTACAGGAATAAATATAATCTATTGCATTGAAAGCATTCCCCACTAGAGAGCAGTATGAATTTAAAATTACAAGAACAATATATCTCTAGACCTATAGTGCTAGCCATATAGCCATGAGATTACTATAACAAAACAGGTTTTTCAGCCAAGATGTAAACCTTTGTAAGTAAATATAATCTAGTAAATTAAACATTGTATGCTGTATGTCTGCAAGTCTCATTCCTTTTGAAACATTTACACACATAAACTGGCAGCCTAATAAAACATATTAGCATGTCATTACATTCTTCTAATATTCCAGTCAAAACAGTCTAATCTATGAAATTCTTATCTTTGGCATACAGAATCTGTCTTGCATTATAATCTCATTCCAGAAAACAAAATTACAAAATGTACACACAGTAATGGCACAATAAAATAATAAGGGAAATTCCACCTTGGAAATAAGTGATTTGTACATCTACCATGTGCTTTCCTTAGAAAAGTATGTGAAATCATTAGAGCTGCAATGCGTTTTTGTGTATGTCCATGTCACTCTCAAATCTGGAGGAAGGGGATAATTTACAACCGGAGTTAAGATAACAACTAGGAAAACAGAAGTTTCAGAAATATATATTGCACGACAGTCCACCAACATTTTCTTTACAGATACACAGTGATTTCTGAATATATAATTGCAGTGCTAAACAACTAAAGTGACATATTACAAACCTGGGCAAATCACTTGTTGTAAAGCCATCATTACATGGCAGTACTCAAAATGATCCATTTAAGAAAAAACTGAAAATGTGAAGACATTTTTTTAAAAAAAACCAGTAACATATTATGATTAAAACATTCTGAGTCATTCTTATTCAATATTTTTTAATGAACAAGTAAATAAAGATAGCAAGTGATGAAGATGAGGGAGAGATTTGAGTACAATTTGCTGACATGCTTTAAAAGTACAATTTAGCACTCCAAATAGTATTTTTAAAGATAGAGGAAAAAAATATCAATTTCTTAAAATCTTGTTAACATCCACCAGGGTTTAAACCAACAAACATGCAGTCTAGCTCATGAAAGCAACAGGCCTTCAGCTCATGAATGTATCATTGCATACTTCCATTTTCTGGAGTAAAAGTGTTTAGGCAGCAATTTTGATTAGTGAGGAAAAGAATGCTTAGTTCATCCTATTGGAAAATTACATGGAATAAAGTTAGAAAAACTTAACTTTAAAAGCAAATTTTAATTGTTATCAGTGTCTTATTAGCTTGATAATATGTGGATAGGTTTTAAACAAAAATCCTCTTTCACTGCCATCAAATTATAGAGTTCATGTCAATTGTACTGGTTACATATCTTTTAGTCACCAGCTTTGCAGAGAACTATTTTTTCCCCATAAAATAAAGCAAGCTTCTCAATTTTAGGGGTCCTAACGAAGCCTACAGAGCACTAGAAATGAGTGAACTAGGTAACCAGGATCCCAAAGTTTCATGCCAATTTAAATGGCACTCTGGATAAATGCTTACATTTATTTTCCCTGGGGCTCTCAACTCAATTTTGGCTCAATGATGCTTACAAGTAAAATGAACTTTGCACAACATTACAGCTTTGTGAAGTAAAAAACTGTCCCACATGGAAAACCACCACAACTACAATTTGTGGTGTTTGCTGGCTTAGATAACGTTGCTACTTCCTGGGGATTTCTCTTCTTAAAAGTGCTTGAAAGTAAGGGATTAGAAATCTCATTGTTCTCTGAAACAATTCTTATCTTCTTAGCTGCTAGCCAATGGCATACTTTCTATTCAAGAAAATTGAAAGGAAATTTTACTCATTTGTACTACAACTAATTGCTCTGTTTCCAGACCATCTTATCAGTATAGAACCGTATCAATCACTTTGACTTTGGCTCTGTGTACATTATACTCAACCATGTTGGGTATATTCAAGAGGCCAACAGAGTACATGAATCCCAGAGACCACTGTGTACCTAAGTCTGTGGTATTTAATGCGGGCCTCTTGCCACTGATGAATGACCCAGTTCAGCCTGGAGAAGAGAAGGCTTCAGGCTGACCCTAGAGAAACCTTCCAGGGTTACTGAAGGGGCTTACAAGAAGGCTGAAGAGGGACTTTTCACAAGGGCATGTAGTGATAGGACAAGGGGGAATGGCTTCAAGGTGAAGGAGGATGTGTTTAGATTAGATATTAGGGGAAAGAATTCCTCATTGTAAGTGTGCTGAGGCACTGGAACAGGTTACCCAGAGAAGTAGTGAACTCCCCATTTCTGGAGGCCAAGTCCAAGCTGGATGGAGCTTTGTATAATTTGCCCTAGTACAAGGTTGCCTTCTTATGGAAGGATAGTTAGAACTAGGTGATCTTTAAGGTCCCTTCCAACCCAAACCATCTTATGATTCTATACATCTTAAAGCATATCTCCTTGTCTACTTCCCAACAGGTTGCTACAATAAATACATTCCTGTAATAGCTGAAGGAAAGAAAAGATGGACATGGCATTAAGGACAAAGTCTACTATCCACAATATTCAGGGATTTCTAATATTTCTTTTTGAAACTGTGAAAGAAATTAAAGTAGCAATCATCAAAGATGCAGATATTTACATCTCAGTTACACATTGCCAGACTCTATTCCTAGACACTTTAAATTTCAGCAAGGCCTATGGAGAGTCAGCTCACTATGATGCACACTAAAGCATACTCAGGTGTTTTGTTGTCAGAAAAAAGTATTCCTCTTCATTTGCAGATGTCTATGCTGTAGATTTCAAGTTAGATGAGATGAATCTTGTTCTGCGTGTGATAATGTCTCTACAAACATTAAAAGGACTGAACTTTCACAGGTAATAATAATAATAATAACACTCATTTTCTGAGATATCAACAGATAACAACAAATGTTGAGAGATACCAGCTACTTCCAAGAAACTGTTGTTAATGAAATGTTTAAAAAAAGAAAAGAAAAAGAGAAAAATAGGGGGAAAAAAAGAGAGACTGATCACTTATCAATATCCTCACCTTGTCAGTTTTCATATATTTGGGGGACGTTACCAGCATGCTACACAAAAGGACCTCTGGTAATAACTTTCCAGTTCTTATCTTTTCAAACTTCATAAATTTGTTGCTATATCTTTCAGGTGATAGGGCATCACCAGTTGACATAGTCATTGTAGCACAGTTTTGCATCAGGCTTCTAGGAATCCTTTTCACACTGTGATCGAAGCTACGTGGCTGGACCCTGCTCAAACCCTGTATCTCTGTGCTGGAGTTTTCCTGTTTATGGTATGCTCCTTGCACCTCCCTGCTGCATTGGGTACTCGCGATGCCTTTACCAAAAAGCTCATGAGTGCTAACTTGCCTTTGCAACCTTTAATTGATCTCACTGAAGAAAATTCTAGCTCTAGAATTGTATTCCTGGGAGAAGCCTAAAATGATCATATTGCCATCTATTTTAAACATGGATGGTGGGGGCAGGGCAGCCTGGGGGAAGGATCATGAATAAAAAATAAAATATCCTTGGCTTCTTCCACCCCCCATTATCACTGGATGATCCCAACACTGTAGCTTTCTGGTTTTGGTTGCGGTTGCACCTGCTCCTGGTTTAGAGCCCAGAGTGATTTAGGTCATGAACAGCCTATTTTGCACATCATGGCTGTGGCAGAACAAACACACAACAAAAAGGACTAAGCAGCCAAGCCATGAAAGGTCACTGATGGTTAAAGCACTGCATCTGTGAAACACAGATCCCTCCCAAATGACCTGAGTAACCTTCAGGGTATGCTGCAGGACTCATCTGGGATGGATAAGTGGGTGGATGGGTGGATGGGTGGATGGATGGATGGATGGATGGATGGATGGATGGATGGATGGATGGATAGATGGACATCATTTCAGTGGAAGAGCTACTGTGGAATGGGAATGTACCGGGATCTGAAATGCTTTTTAAAAACCAATTGATTTTTCAGGACCTCCTTTTTTCTGAGCCTTTCAGATTAAATTTAAATACCAAATAGCACACAAAACAATAAAATTTGATGTGGAAACCTGGAAATTTATGCATTAAGTAATTTTACACTGTAGGAAGCCATTTCTACTATGAGTTTTAGTAGCAAGAATAATCAATTGCTTCTAAAAACCAAGGAAGAGTTTGTCAGGTCATACACCCAAGAGCTAAATTACCAGTCAGTGCTAAAACTGTAGATAAAACACAGTATCTCTTCTTGCCATGTATCTAATACAGCTCAGATCAAATCACATTCAAAGCCAATATTTACTAATTTTCTCTTAAAAAATGCCACACAAAATAGAGTAAAAGAAACATTTTAGTGGGAGGGAGGGAGGGAGGGAAGAAAAGGCAGGGAGAGAAACAACTTATTTCCTTGTTTATTTTTTCTCTGTATCCTACCAGCCCCTCCCACTCTGATCACTGCTTCTAGCAGCTACGCCACTTCAATCATCCATGGGAATAATAAGATCATAATCATCATCATCTCAGGTGTTTTTGAGAAGTCTAAGAGGAAAATAATCTCTTAAGTAAAAATTGCATCAAGCAAAAGAAATAAAGGCAGGTTTTCCACACACATTTATTGCTCAGGGGGAATGAGGCAAAATGAGACTGACATTATTTGGGGTTGGAGGTCTTTAGAATTTTGTGCCTCTGTCCTAGGACCTCTTCTAAGAAATGCATCTCTGCAAACTGAACCCTGTAAGAATAGGTACTTATCCATTTGAAATAGGCTCATTGTATATTTATATACTTTAGCAATAGCATAGGAAATAAAAGCCTGGGCTTTTGTTTTGCTTTGCCGGGAGAGCACTTAAATCTTTCAGGAAAGGCTGCATTTCAATACTGCAGCAAATGAACAAATCCCAGCCTATCACCAAGAGATCCTAAAGGAACTTATAGATGGACAGAACAGAAAAAGTTCATCATTTCTTGGTTCAGTGGATCCCTCATGCCAGAAGCAACCAACAGACATCTCGTAGTCTCAAAATATACTGCAGTCAGTTTTTTAATTGAGTTCTATAAAAAGAGCTAAGCACTAATCAACACCATATGTTATTCAATTAGCTAGTAATACATATCTATTTCTCAAGCCTGTGCTAACATAATGGAGCACTTTGGGTGGTTTGGAACTATTTAAAGGCCAAGTAATTAATTTGCAAACATCAGCTTCTAAAATCTGAGAAGCACTACTGTGATGACTTACAAGCCACGAAAACTCCCTCATTTACTTCTTATTCAACCTGTTTTCAGAAACAGTCCTAGTGAAAACAAAGATTTCTGCACAAAACAGGGCCAGAAAAAGACATGGGTTCAGCTATGGGTGTGGTACCCAGGTCCAGAGGGATGCTCTTCCATGCAGGTAAAGAGAACAGATTGTGTTTCATCACTTCCCTCTCCACCAGCAGTATATTGTGGTACAGACCTTGAACCTGAGGCAGTAACACAACAAATCGTAGCGCTAGCAACGCTACGCAGGCTCTGTCCACCAAAAAAATTTGTTGCTGTAAAGCAACCTGACGTGCATTATTTTTTTTCCATATTCTTGATTTTCACATATGGAAATTGTGTTCACAGCCTTGAAACTCCTGTCAACGGCAGTCAGAGTTGACTGAGCTCAAAAAGGGACAGAAACATCCAACTGCAATTAAGGCTGCCTCTCCTGGACAAAACCTTGGGTTTAGCAATACTTCTGAGAAGGTAGGCGGTCAGAACAGGTTTTAAAGGGAAGGGAAAAAATAGAATAGGGAATTATAATCATGGAATCTTTTAGGTTGATACAGATCTTTAAGATCATCAAGTCCAGTTGTTAACCCAGCACTGCCAAGTCCACCACTAAACCACGTCCCCAAGAGCCACATCCACATGTCATTTAAATAGCCTCAGGAATGGCAACTCCATCATTTTCCTGGGCAGTCTGTTCAAGTGCTTGATAACCCTTTTGTTGAAGAAATTTTTCCAAATATCCAGTCTAAACCTCTTCTAGTACAACTTCAGGACATCTCCTATCAATCACTTGATACCAAGGAGAAGAGACAGATCCCCACCTGGCTACACTCTCCTGTCAGGTATCTGCAGAGAGCAATAAGGTCCTGAGCCTCCTTTTCTCCATGCTAAAAAATCCCAGCTCCCTCAGCTGCTCCTCATCAGATTTGTGTTCCAGACCCTTCACCAGCTTTATTGCCTTTCTCTGGACACATTCCAGCAGCTCAATGTCCCTCTTGTAGTGAGGGCCCCAGAATTGAACACGGGATTTGAGACGGGGCCTCATCGGTGCTGAGTGCAGGGGGAAAATCACCGCCCTGGTCTCCTGCTGGCCACACTGTTGATGAGATAAGAATATTACTTTTGATTTCATAGATAAAAATCACTTATTACAGTCTCTCTGGATCAATTCCTATATGTGAAATCAGCCTACAACCTGTCATCCAGATATCCTATAAGTACCATTTTCCACCTTAAATATCTTTAGTTTTCCCAGTACCTAAATATCCAATCAAAACTTTTATTTCAGCAGAAAGCAAGAGCATGAACAGCTGTTTGGGCATAACAAGCAGCTCATTTTTGCATACAAGAAAGTTACATGCAAATACAATCACTAACTACCACTGTATCCAAGTAAGCAATTTTTAAAATTAAGTTTCAGTTAGTGTTTGTGACAAGTTTGCTGACAGGTTACCTCTTTGGATACACAGGCACTTTTTTTTCTTTTGTGATTAAGTATTTCAGAAATAAGTATTTTGGCAATATGCTGATGAAAATAGATCTACAAAATGAAATTGGAAAAGAATTAAAAAGACAAGGAACACGAATAAGGTCTGTGGGAATTCTGTTTAGAAAATAAACAACCATCACTTTCCCAAAAAACCCAAACATTGCTGAATAAGGAAGAATAATTTCTAGAAAGACAGTTCAAATCCTAAAATCTTTGGTATGCACAAAAAAAATGCAGTCATTAGACATGAAATGGAATAAAATAAACTGGCAATAAATGTAATAACAGTGGAGAAGAGGAAATTAAAGGCTACAAGCAAGAGGTAACTAAAAACAAGATTTTTTTTGTTTTCAGTTCAGGAGAAATGGCAAAAAAATTTGGGGGTTTTCCTTTTTTTGTTTTTTTTTGTTTTTTTTTTTAATCTAAGCAATTTTAGAAATTATTATTTGTTGTCACTTGAAAGATAATTTCCAAACATTTTCAGAGTTTTATGGTTTGAATTTACAAACCTTCTAAGGCCCTAGTAAATATTAATATTTGCCACATATAAAAACATCCAAAAACAATCTCCCCCTCCATTTTGTTATACTTTTGTTTTAAGGAATTACTGTGAGGATATTTTTAAGCAAAAGACCTTGAAAACACAGGAACCACAGAAGACCAAATGAGAGCAATTTTAGTGCTTCAATCAGTTACCCTTTCAAACCTATTTCTAAATCAAACAAAAAGTTCTACTTTCTCTAAATGCATTTCTAAAAACACCTCTGTTAAAAAAAACCTTGAGGAAAAGGTCTTATGTTTGAATATTATAATTTATACTTTCACAGCAGAAACCATTTTTTTCAGATTATCTGCTCATTATAAGGCATTCAGATAGTTCTGGCAGCATTTACAAGTACAGGGATTTTTTTTTTTTTTTTTTATTGTGTTATTGCTTCATTACACCCACTGGGCTATTTAGTGTTGAATTTAATGGAGAGCAGATCATTTTCCAAGCAATGCAAACACATCAAGGTGAAAGTCTGTTGTGTTTGAAAAGGTTAGCAGATGTTTTTGCAAGTGGTTGTGAAAGTTATTGTTGTTTATCTTACTCTTGAACCTTTGGATTGCATTTTCTTTAATACTGCATTCACCCCTGCATTCATGGTAATATGAACATAATTTCTGCTAGTTTACAGCATGTGAGTTTTTTTGGGTAGCTGTTACAATTCTAGCTGAGAAGTATAAACATACTGTGTGGAACTTAAAAATCATGTTCTCTATCAGAGCTTGACAGACAATGTTTTTGCTATTGTCTCCGCAGCTGATATAATTTTTCTGCATGTCAACTATACACTTATCTGAATCTCTTCATCAATACTAGGGATATAAAAATAATGTCTAGCAAATCAGACTATCCTGAACATGTATTGGTAAAAAAAAAATCTGAAAGAAAAACTGTGGGAGATGAACCTATTTATGTTTCCTTGGGATGACACAACGTCCCAGAGCAGCGGCTAAAATCTTTTGTTACAGTCACACAAGGCCAACATAGAGCTTCGCTTATGCCACTAGGGAATTATTTTAACACAAGGACTATCTGTCTGTGTCACATTTCTAATAACCTTTTCATCACAGTACCCAGATGTAATCCATTTATAGAAACGCTTATGCATCAAAAATAAAAATGTGCAAAAGGAATCTAATTACTGAATACAGAAAGTGGGATGATTTATTTTTTATTTGGGATAAAGTCAGGTGATTCACTATTAGTGAATGTAAATATATTTTCAAGGCATGATTGCTATAATCCCACAGGGTGAGTGCATGTGCCAGTGTAGGTTCAGGAAAATGCATCATAAAATATCAGGACCTAAAAGGACGTCCTGAGCAATGACATATTTATTGCATTAGCTTTTTCCTTGCATTAGTTTCCCACATGTGTAATTCACTCCTCTGTTGAATTGTGTGGAAAATGAAGGCAGGGCATATTAGGGAGAATTTGCTTATATTTTTTATAAGGCACACACACATACGAAAATAGCTTTTAAGATAAGTGTAAGAGGAGGGTTTGAAATTATTTCTGTAAGTGTTTATTGATGCAAGATCAACACCTATTTGGAATTTGGGCATGTATAGTTCCACAATAAAAGCATGGAAATGCAGGGGAACCTGGACAAACTATGGAACTCAAGCCCATACCTCCCTTCCAAAGCAAGAACTGCTGCTTCACTTTGCTTCTTAAAGTCAGCCCCTGTTTGAAATTACTGACTGCACAGCATAGAACAGTAACTTAAAGCCTATCAGAGAGGCTCAGGACCTTACTGAACACGTTAATCAATGACTGTGCCTTACTAATGGTAAAATACAAAAAAAACTTCTAAAATAGGAAATATTTTCACAGTTTTGCAGAAATCTGTATATTTTTATACATCTTTTCCATGCAAAGTTGTGTTGGACCACCATCTTCAAGATTCCACCACCATGTTGGTTTTTTTTCTGTTGTGCTTTATATAGCATGTACTACTAATAATTTAAAAATATCAATGTTTTTTTCTGAAACATCCTCCCATGATTGGCGGTATTTCTGAAAAAGAATTACAGAAAGCATGGTTATAACACACACACACACACACAGAGAAAGTAAAATAGCTGATGCCTTCCAACTTTCTCTGGGAAAAACAGCAGCACTTCTCTGTAGCAAGTGCTCCTAGTGCAGACCCTGAGCACTTTGCTCAGCCACTGCAGAAACGGCTGCTGCTGAGTGTGTAAAACCTTTCTAGCTCTGCTGGCCATCTGCAACGTCTCTCAACCTGTCGGGTAGGCTGAAAATGTTGAAAAGCCCTGAGAAGTCATGCATGGTAGAATTCAAAGCCCTGGAAGATCTATGAAGATTTTTTTCCTTCAGGCATGCTGATTCAGATGAAGCAGCTTATAAAGTTTATTATACATAGAACAAGTTTATAAAAATCCCTGGGATTTGTTCAGCTACTTACGTTTTCAGCATGATGACTCAACTTTGTATTAAAACATTCGTTAGCAGTAAAAGTCATTTAAGAATACTGATAAAATATGTATGAAATTTTCAAGATTAACTCATTTTGAAATATAATTTTAAGGCAAAAGGTTAGAACACCTGACAAAATATTAAAGTGCCTGATGTTTCAAGGTTTGTTTTCTCAGAATTACCTTCTCCAATTCACCTCATAATATAAAACACTGCAGGTTGCTAGATATGTACATAACTTTAATCTAAATGTACTTTTTAGAGAAAAGTTAAATACAGTGGTAGTGGTGACCTTTAGCTATTGACAGTTTTACAACATGGTGCTTTTCCCAGTAAAAACCCAGAAACCCAACTGGACCAGTTTTCCTGAAATGGCAAGATATGCGTATATATATATATATATATATATATACACACACATATACATACACACTACACAGATGCAAGTCAGATTGACAGCCACTGAAGTCAGTAACATTACAGTGCCATAAAAATAGTCAAAGAACAGCAGAATCAGATGCGCATTTTCCTTTTAACTAAAGGAAATTCATAGTCATTTCAGCATCTCAGCAGTCCCCATAATTTCTGCTGTTCTTGCTATGTATTATAGAAATTGTCACTTTTTAAATTTATGGTATCATTTACAGCTTGGGTTAAAGAACACTTAAAGCACTTTCAGTATTTTATATACCTGTAGTCTAGAAGAATAGAAATGAGATTCCTTTATTAATTTAGACCCAGACTACCAGACTATTCACACAAGCAGTCTCAGTGAATTTTAATGGGATTACCTGCATGACTAAGAAATTATATGACAAAAATCAGAAACAGGAAACCCTTATTGATTAAAAAGTACAAAGATTACAATAGCTAAAACTTCACTGTTGAGTGTATGACTCACAAAGCTACAATTCATTAAACTAATAGTCAATGTATATGTAACCAATTGGAGAAGATCTATAAGCTAGTAACAGCCAAACAATGTCAAATTACTGCTTCAACTGTAAACCCATGTGTTGTATCTTCCCTGAAAACTTTCCTTGGCAGAAGAAAAATTACTGAATTATGGGCAACCAAGTTAAAAAAATTCGTCTCTCAATACACATTCATTTACTTTTACTTCATTTTAATGGCAGTCCATTTGAAATCCTTGTCACATTTTCATTTTGTTTGTCACAGAGGCATATGAAGAGTGAACACTGCATGTAAGCAAAGCCAGCAAAACCACAGCCTAAAAACAAACAACTGAACAAGTGACCTTCCCCTAAGCCACTGCACACAAGGGACTACTGCATCCTATCCCTCATTTCCCTAGTTTAGACAAAATCATCATTATTTAACTTAGCACTATTTAAATCCAGCCAAACAATGCCATTTGTAATCAACTTTAACTGTCAGGAAGAAAATAGGAATGGCTTACCTTGCAGTATGGAAGTGTTATCCCCCTCAGCATGCCTTGCTCTTACAGCAAACACATCTGGAACCAACATGCACTCACCATCACCAACTGCTTTTCACAAATCACTTATTGATTGTTACACTTACTACTCTTCATTGACTGAACTTCATTCCACATTACCGATTTTTTGCTGCTTTAGCAAATTCTGAAACTTTCATCACAAGGAGAATTCATACACAAATCAAAGCAGTGATCATCTATACTGGATACTTCTTATATCAAGCATTTCTGCGGGGGCCTTAATTTATTTAAGAATTAATCAAACAAAGTGAGAATGGTCTTTCAAATTTTCTTCTACAAATTTAAACGTTACTGAGAAAGACAAGCAACAGCCTCTGAGCCCTACAGCCCAAGCAACACCAGGTCAAGACATTTCAAATTTTGTCCTGTACAGAAGTGTCAGGCTCATGACTGCCAGATGATGGACGTGCTAATGTCATGTGCCGGGCACATGATTGGCATGTCAATGACATGCCAGGCATGTGCCTGACATGGTTGCCACGTGATTGCCATGCGTTGGACACATGAATGCCATGCGATGGCCACCTGGTGCATGCCTGATTACAGCCAAGTATCACAGCCAGTACCACAATCACCTACTAACAGGTGTTATGGTAGGAAACAATGCAGCTATCACTCTTCCTGCTGTTACCATATGCACCATCAAAAGAGATACCAGAAGGTGGATGAGTCTCTTCTGAGGGCAAGCTGACTAGAAGCACAAGTGTCCCAGTGGCAAAATATGAAATGAAAGAGGGTAGCCAACACCCAAGGTATGAGTCAGTTTCACAGTGGCACAATATTTTCTCACAACTGTGAAGTTAGTGCTGGATTTTCTTCTCCTGAGAGAGCATTTTTTTAACAGTGGGATCAGCTGACAAATGATACCCCAAGAGCCTTTTATTCTGCCTGCAGGAGCCTTCTGCTCACCACAGAGATAAAAACCAGCAACCCTGACAAAATGTAAAATCAAACATGGGAAAATCTGGCATAAAGCAACATAATGAAATCATGGGAGCTTTCCTCCTATGGTGACTTTGCAGGGTTCGTCCTTCAGATATGAACTTTTGGGCTCCACTAATTTGCAGGAATAATGAAAGAAGCAGACAACCTGAAGGAAGCCATTTGCTAGTGTTACCTACTTCCATAAACAGTCACATTTCTGAGCATGTACACAAGAGCTTTCTGTTCTCATAATATGGAACAAGAACCCACTCTACTAATAGCTCATCAGTGAAACAAAAGAAAAAAAATTTAAAAGCGGAGGGGAGATATAGATAAAACAGAGAGAGATAAACAAGAATATATGTATACTTATATACACATGCAATTAGTTTACTCTATTGATTGTTTTAGCCTAACTTATATGGGCAGTTCTGCAATTTCTAAAATAAATAAAGTACTACTCCATCATAAAAACATCATTAGATAATGAAAACGTGCAAGTATTTTCAGTAGTCACATCAACTTTTAAAAAACATCACAGCACTGTTGGCCATTTTGTGGCATGAAGTGGTCATTATAATAAATGTGAAATTATCAAATTAAGACATTTATCCAAATGTATTCACACAATACAATGCATCTTCTAAATCTGCTAAAGACACTTGAAATCCGTGTATTGCTACTCTATTATGTGCTAAGCACAGTCTTCTGCATTGCTGGAAGCATACTTTCTTCTTTAAATTATTCAGTTAATTAGCCAACATTTGTTTAATGCTTTGAACTTGTAATATGTTCCCAAACTGCTGAATGCTATGACCAAAACAGTGTGGGGCAGATTTTGCAGGCTGCAGGTAGATGTATCTTTCCACACGTTTAAGAATTACCCAACAAATGGGAAGTTAGCTGCATTTGAGTAATAAATTCAATACGGGTAGTTGGCAGGAAATACTTTTCTGTGAGAATTATGGTTCAAAATTTAAAAAATAGTTCATTTATTTCTTCTAGACTCCTTCCCTGGATTTTGTTTCACTGGTTAAATTCAGGAAAATATTGTATCATGTTCGGGATGCACTGAATTTTTACGATATTTCTTTAACCCAACTGAGGTTTGTCGTACAACTGCATTCGTCTCAGCAAGCACAGAGAATGTAGAAAACCTGAGCGGCCTACATAGGAACCAAAGTTAAGGTCAGGATTTTGTTAGCTCAGGCAGCCCTTTGAAAAGGACAATCCTAACATTTGAAAGCTAAAACCAGTGAGCAGAGCAAGTAACCAAAACTCCCACTGGAACAAATCGGCATCCGGCTCTATGACAGGAACTGCGCTCTGTGGAGCCCGTGCGAGTCAGTCCTTCCCCACCCACGCACCACGGCCACCCCGGGCAGAGCTGAGCGCGGATGAATCATTCCCTGACCTCTCCACCATTTCCATGGTGCACTGAACTCCCAATGTCATCTACCAGACCAGCACGCGCTCTCACACGTACACGCAGTATGTCCTAGCAATAACAACACCATAGGGAGCTTCCCCAGTCCAAATTAGTTTAGGCCTCCAATAAAAATAAAGTTACTTTTATAAATGAATGCTTATTATTTGTACTCTAGTAAAGAAGTTGAATTAGGCTCAACTTAATTGTATTTGTACGCAGTATTTCCAGTGTGTGTGGTCTGAACTCCACATAAATCAATACCACCACTGGAATTAGCATGATCTTGTGCAAAAATAGCATCTCTGCTCACTTCTAGAGAGACTGCTTCAAATACTGTTACTTGACAGAAGGGGATGACATGCAGGTTTCCTAGCATAGGCAATCTCCTGGGAAAGGGTGAGAAGAGAAGGACATGTATTTACAGCAGCAAGTGGCTAGTCTGACATGCCAGCTTCCTAACTCTTGATTTTTTACAACAGAAAATACAGTTCATAGGCAATGACTGAGGAACAAAAGTACTTTTTCAACAGCTCACCATCTCCAAAAGTTTATTTAATTCTTAATCTAGAATTCAGTAACCAAATTTTACTGCATATGTGAAAATCCCCAACCAGATCATGGGGGAAAAGCCCAGAACTGGTGAACATCAACCCTCATCAGAAATTGAAACTTGGGACTTCAGGGTACACCATGTATTTATCTTTAATTTCTATGGGTTCACATCCTTAAAGTTTTTATTGGATTTGCATATTCTTTCAATTAATAACATGAAAGAGAAGATAAGGAAACCCTAATAAATTCATGTCTAGTTCACGAACCTTGTTAAATTTGTGCTTGCCTTAATTCATGTTGAAATGCAATTCGCTTGTTCTAATATTTCATTATCAAAGTCCTTAATGAACTTGCTCTGAATCCAGGAATTTGATTTAAAACATTTAAATCCACACTACTGGCTGCCAAAAAGAAACAAAATAAATTTAAGTCATATTGTTCAGATTTTAAAGACGTCCAACATACTTTAGTAAACATCAATTCTTCTATGTCAACAACAGCAATCAGAACAGTCATTTTATGCATCTTCGTGATCACAAAGTGTTCTAGAAGGAAGTTTCAAGGACAAATTTTTTATCCTCTGCCTTGGCATTGTAGATTGAAGGATCATGACAAGCAAGGGGCTCTTTTCTGCCCTTTTAGAAGACATTTCTAGTGATTATTTACCATCCAATCAAAAAAGCAAGAACAGTTCTTCTCTCAAATCTTTAATTCAAATGAAATTATATTAAATCTGTGACAAAAGCAAGCTATAAAAATAAGAGAAAGATACTAAACTTTGGGAATATTTAATTATATATCACATTATAATCCTGTACCTATAGATGGGACATGAGTCCTCTTGCAACCAAGAGTTTGGTTGTTTCATTCAAGTTCCCTACTATTCTACTGAAAATAATAAGGTTACTTGAGACATAGGTCTGGGTAGCATTGTTCCCCTTTCTGGCAATTATTCACAGTTCTTCCTCTTTTTGAGAGAACACGAAGTGATATTAAAGTGGGAATAGTGATACACAGAGTACAATATTACCCATGTTCCCCATGAAACATATTCACATAAGGAGCATAAAATTTGTACTAGCATACAAAAATACAATATTTCCTGATGTGTGCTACACCCCACACCTTTTTGGGAAAACTGGTGATTGCATGTAACATTTAATCAAAGATCCACTCTACTGTAAAATATCAATTTCTCTTCAATTTTCCACTTAGTAATTCAAAAACTCTTTTGAATGTCAATGCTGGCAATTTTCATGCTGGCTACAACTTGGTCAGAATTAAAAAAAAAAAAAAATTCATTAGCATGTTAATAACTTAGTGCTTCTAAGGAATACTTAGTTGGTCCTACCACAGAAAAAAAAATCTTCTTTTTCAGCCCTATTCTTCATTACAATGTAATTATAATTTACCACAATTTCTTAGTTTCCCTTCATTTCAATTAATGGAGGAGAATTTCTCAACGGCCAGCATGCAGTACTGTCATTGTTCTAAGTAGAGTATGTCACTGATAAATGTTCACACCCATTTATGTGTAGAAAGGGAAACAGAGAACATACACATGCAACTAAGAAATTGGAAATTTTCTAGATAGAACTGAAAGAAAAAGTTACATGGGCAAAATTGAGTTCCCAGTAATTAAATACAGGTAAGTGCTGGTAAGCTTTCTAGAATTTATAATACGTTATAATCAAATTAGATTATTCATCAAATTTCACACAGTATCTCAGTCTTTTTTTACCTTAGCAAAGTTTAAGACATGAAGAGAAAGAACACTCACATCTGTATTTTTGCACAAAACATTTTTTGTTCATATACACATTCTCATGTGTGCCACTTGGCACAAGAAAATGAAAGATGTTCATAATCAAGGTTTTGTTATTACTCAGGTTTGCTATTTTCTGCTATTAAGAAATGCATCACCAAGAATCCATCTAATAGAAGAAAGTGGATATTTAGGATTAATAATGGTGGTTTCAATGTCTATTGTTTTATTTGAAGGAACTACATCCAAATGCAGAATTTTGTACAAAACTTCTAACAAGACAGATTTTAATGTATCACCTTTTTTTTGTTCTTTTTGATCCTTATGAAGAATTTTTTAATAATTTGCAGGTCTTCGGCATTCATACATGTTTTCTGGAACAAAAACAAGTTGTTCAAAGGACACTTTCCGCATAGACAACGTTCAACCTGTCACCATGTTTAGAGAGCCATATACTGCATCTATTTCAGCAGAGAATTCATAAATTCAGCTAATATTTGGAGTAGAAAATACTCAGATGGTTGCTGAAGTTGTCCACATTCCCCATGACTTTACCCAATGGTATGCTCCTGTAATCATGCAATTTGCACAGTTTACATAACAAAACGCACCAGTCAGGGAGTTTTGACTCACCTTAGTATCTCATCTTTACCTTGCAAGAAACCGAATTGCTTCTTGCAAACTCGCTCAGCAAGGAAAAAATTAATGAAAATTAATAAAAATAAATACTAAGCACAAATGTATATTTTTGGTTTTTACAAAAACTAAGAAAACCAGTCTTGAAAAAGAGAAAAGGCCAGTAAAAATGCAAAGAATTAGGGAACCAGACACTGAATTAATCTCCCAATTTAAATAAACACTATGCTCATTTGCTTCAATAATTGACCTAATTCACATGGGGAAAATTAGCAACTGGGAGAAAAGAACCCAAATTTCACTTGTCCTTTTTACAGTAGGACATTCAAATGAGGACTTTGAAAACACAAGAACTTGTCCCCAAAACATTTAGTGCAGACTCTGAAGCCGGATGGGACCGGCATTTTTGAAACAGGTGCTTGTCTGAAGCAAGGAATCTTCTCCAGCTAAGACAGGCAGTCCAAGCACAGCAAAAAGCGCACTGCAGGGGGATTTTACAGCAGTTTACATACTGGTACTAGTCTCTAAAAGACTCATACGACTTGCTCTGAGCCCTGGATACTTGTAAAGGATTCTGGATCTGAGCCAAGCCACCCCTTGGCCCTAGAGGATCTTCCACACATCCCTGCACCAACAACAAAAGCAGACTTGAAAAGAAATAAATAAACCTGTGGGGAGTTTGTTCTCCATGGTGATTTGCATTGCCATCACACAGGAGGCACAAATGTTTCAATCAGCCTCACTGTATGGCAAGAATATAATTAGTAATATTCATAATACTACAACACTCCCATGTCTGTGATTTAATCTGAGAAATCCTTAGCAAGAACACAAGAAAATGCTCCTTCACTTGCAGAAAAACTATGGAAGGAGTTGAACAGAGCTTTTTCACTAAACAAACTTGCTTATATTCCATAAGCTCTCCCTATCACCACAACTTGTTTGTCTAAATATTACAAGGAAACAGGTGTCTGCAGTTTCATTTCCGTTCTTGACTGTTATGTCCATAAACAACAGTGGGGAAAGAATATTGGAGTCAGGATGAACTTGGCCCATATGCAACCCTCTTAGGGTACAAACAAACACCACAAGATTATTTGCTGTCTGCTGACAGCAAAGCTCTGGAATGGTTAAAAAACCCAACCAAACAAAACAACAACAATAACAGAAACAAACAAAAAACACCCAAACAATCCAGCAGTCTGTGTTGTCAGTTTTCTTTGAGAATTCAATGAGGGCAGCTAAATTGTAAGAAAACTAGGAAAGGGCCAACACTAAAGTCTGCCTAAAAAAGCTAGGACTGAGGAAGCCATGGGAAATTGTGGAGTTCAAGGCAATCTAGTTTAATTTCAATTTGTGGAAAAAAACACCAAATAATTAAGCTTTGTACCTAAAATGTATCAAGAGGATGAAAAAGACCCAACATGAAAGTGTCAAAAACATGTAAAACACCTCAAGTCCTCTTTTGGCAATGTAAAGGGCCTTATGGAGAGAAGAAAAGCATACACCAAGTCTCAAAGCTATTTGATGCAATTTTACATAATTTTTCCCACTAATTTTTGTAAAAAATACTCTGAGTGAAACTTCTATGAGAATAATGTTTAAGTAATGAGAAAACTGACCAAGCTGTAAGTGTCAATGATTTCTCCAAATAAGAAATATGTATTAACAGGCTGTATAGGGATGTGTCCTCTGTCCAATATTTTTCATTAGTTTCATTAACAATTGGTTGGCAGAATGCAGCATAAACTGGCGGATTAATTAAGAATGAAGGGACAGAAAGCACATCAGAGGAAAAGATTAAATTCAAAATTAAATTGACAGAATGAAGAAAGGTCCCATTAAGAAGATCCCATAAGACAGGAATCTTAATCACCACCCATACAAGATGAGGAAATACGAGTTAAGTTGAAGGTTTAGGGTAAAAACTATAAATGTTGGAATAGTTCAGAAGCTGAACATGTAATTAGCACACAAAATGAAAGAATGATACTATTCCAGACAATGCCAAAGATGAAAGGCTAAACCACAGTGAAGAAGAAAACTTTTTCTGTTGTTAGTTGCTAAGAAAGAGTATTTTGCCCTTCTCTGAGGACAGATTATATTTGTAGGAGTTCCTCACAGTGTAAGCACTTTTTCTTCTATTTCTGTTCCAGCTGACGGTCACTTAAGTCTCCTTGCTTCAAACTTCTGTCAGAGATTGCTAGAACTGGACTGTATGATGGGTTATATCTTGAATACATCTAGTTTTATAAATGCATCCTATCATACCATTAAGGCTATGTGTTCGTTGTTGAGATGTCCAAAATAGATTTATCTCCCTTTTCTCTTTGGCAGTCAGTCATTCAAAAATATACAGCATCAATCAAAAAATCCTTCATATTTCCTTGTTAAGTTTTGTGAAATACGAGCTTAGCCTTGCGCTGAAAACAGAAAGAATTTGGAAAACAAGAACTCATTCACAGAATGTATGGAAGCTAAGTCTCCCCCAACAGTTATACTTAATTTAGAACTGTTACATTGAAACAGAGTCATGAAGCAAGATAAATTTGGCAAGGAAGGTCAAATAAAACAGTAAAATTTAAAATAGAAAAAGCACAAAAAAACTCCAACAAAAAACAAAACACCAAAACCCTCCACCCACCTGAAATATTTTTAATAACTGCAAAATGGTGTTTCCCTTTGTGTGATGTTTCTGGTTTTTTAAGGGCTTGCCTCAGCAAGGAAGTCTCACCTTTCTTCTGTATCTTAATAGGACATGCTTTCACCACAGCTGGGTACAAAAATCATACACAGGCATTCAGCAGTGATACAAATTTTGGAAAGTATAAAGTCTCAGCATGACAATTCCAGCACCAGGATGGGATGAAGAACAGAAGAAAAGAACAAGCAGCAAAAAACACCAAACAAGCAAACAAAACAAAAACCAACCAATAAAAAAAGTAAAATTAAAAACAAACAAACAAACAAACCCCCAAAAAACCCAAACAACAACAACAAAAAAAAACTAGACATAAGAGTGACAAGTAATGTGGCCACAGCACACCAGGCCTGGAGACTTGCCATTTCTCCGGTGTGTGTTATAGTACCCTGTGAAAGGAGCACCACACTTGAACAACGAAAAAGCGCATGATAGTAAGAACCAAGTATTATGTTTAAATTAAGCTGATAGCTG
>WBMY01018390.1:461783-534847 GCA_013397315.1 Donacobius atricapilla | reverse complement strand
GTGGTGAGGGGGGGGTGTTTGGATTTTTTTAGTACTTACTTGTAGGCGTTCTGGGTCATATTTTGGTGACTGTCTCTTTACTTGTCCAAAAGTGTTAATGTTGTGAACATAATTAACACCAAAGTTAAAAAATTTTGAAAGTAAAGGCAGTTTGCTTTGGGTTACCCAAAACCAACCTTTCAAAGATATTTCTTTTCAACCCATAAAAAATCCTGATATTTCAAAATATTGATTCATATTCTGAATCTGAGGAGAGCTATGCAAGAAATAAATAAAATGCATTTTCACAGAAACCAATTAGTAATAACCTGGTCTTAAGTTACACCAGAACAGTGAGTGGAGAGGAAATCTGACAGAGAAACATATTGCAGTATATGAATAAATTGGCTACTCCTCATCAGGGCAGTCAATCCAATACAACTGAGAGTCAACTTAGATGTCATGTGAAGCCAGCTCTCAGAGGTATTTGATCATGAGTTTCTCTAGGCAGCAACAACTGTGTGATGTACAAATATCCCCGGGAAAAATGATCAAATGAACAAGTGAAAATTTGTTTGCAAAACCAAACAAACAAAAAATCAAAAAAAGAAACCAAACAAACCAATCAACCAAAATCCTGACTACTGCAAAACCTGTTATAGTTTGCAGGTGTAGATATGTAACCTGTTTAAGGAAGCAGTACTACAGAAGTGCATAAAATTAAAATACAAGCCAGCATGCATTTTGCTCCATCTTGAGATTCATAATATACTTGCTACAGTACACAGTTATAATTACAATTTTGCTAGCTGACAGAATCTCTAAGACAAGAACTATATTCATATATTTCTGCAGGACCAATTTCAATGCCTACAAACAGGCTGAGGTGTCATCATGCTTGAGCACACTAGCTGAAGTTTTAAGACTCTTCCAATGAAGCTCCCGTGAATCCAAAACAGAAGCAAGAAACAAATCTCTCAGGCACCACTGAGTTCCTACTAAGCCCTTGCAATTCCTGTTTCAAGGAATTAACATCATGCACAATGCACTTTCTTTTGCCCCTTTCACTCTCCAAAATTTGTCAGTATTTTTATAGATGGGACCTTGAAACTATTCCTGGTGCTCTTGGCAATGCAGGTAGATACACATCCTTTTGCATGGAAGAAATAAACACCCATTTTATTATTGCTTTTGTTTTCTGTATGGATGAGTTCTAAGTTTGGGAGAGCCAGCTTCTGATGAAAAGGTAGTTCAAATATGAATTGCATTTGATCATTTCAAAAATAACTGTTAAGAAATCTTTCTCTTAGGCTTGGATCCTAATCTTTCACTTCAACTCTTTCTAACTCACATAGACAGTGATCCAATGGTCTTCAACGGGAAATGGACAAGTCTACCACCGATCTGATAATTTAAAAGGGGCCAATCACATGGTTCATTCAGCATCATTCATATAAATACAACAAAAACACAGTCCTTGAAGTGACTTACAGGATTAAAGCTCAGCCTTTTACAGACAGACATCTCCTTCAATTTTTTTTTTCTTTTTTTCAGTTAGAACAATTTTAGTATTTTTATCCATGTTGTTGTTCACTGATCTATGTTTAAAGGAACCTAAAGATGCTGTTATCTGTCAATCCAGGATTTAAATTTCCATTATATATCCCATAAGAAAGTTTCCAAAACTATCCCTCAAAATCCCCATATATCAAAGGTATGGTATCATAAGGTACCAAAATTTAACTGTAAGAAAAGTAGCCACAAATTAACACAGGAAATTGAGAAGAGAAGGCTTAGGGGAGAACTCATCAATCTATATAAGTATCTGGCTGAGGTGGGGTTGAGGGAGCCTTACAACCGCAGGTATCCTGTGAGCTGCAGAACATATTTCAGGTATATAGCAGTATGTTTGATATACAGAATTTAAAATTGATATAACTGAAACCCATCCTGCATTTCAAAATTATTTTGATTCTGCTCCTATGATGGCTTTATGAACGACTTACCACAGAGAAATTACTCTCACTAAAGACAACTACAGAATAAAACATTTTGGAAACGTAGTAAAATGTACTTTGAATCCTGCTTTTAGACACTGGTTCATTTTACTAAATCACATTACTATGCAGAACCGCAAGGAATACATAAAGAATTCATATTAAAGCTGGATACAGTAATTACAAGTATCCCAGCCATTTACAAGAATCCATTTACAATGACATTTTCACCATCAAATTTAGTAGATTTAAGGCAGACAGATGTTCTACAATGAAAATTATAAACATCCATGAATAGAATCCCTGTCAAAATATTTCTCTGAGCAGCTAGATCAGTTTAAATTAAAATGCCTAAAATATTCTCTTCAGATTAAATGAACAAAGTAAGAAGCATTCATTGAAAATATTTCATTTAGCTATTTTACATTTGTGCTTTATACTTGTCCTCTTACAGAAAAGCTAATATTGAACAGTTTTTGTTGACTAAAACATTGGTTTGCAGCTAAATAAAATTACTACACGAAATCTATAATTTCTCTTTTGTTACAAACCTTCAGCACATTTGTCTCTTTTTTAACAAAAATATACAATGCTTCACACATACTTAGTTTCTCAGTTGGCGGGTGCTATATTAGAATATGCTAAGTATTGCAATTTTCCCATTAGAATAATGTTAATGACCACTGTCACTCTCCATTTCTACGCAAGCTGGAATTGTAGAATATCTGAAGTTGAAAGGGACCCATCAGGATCATCAAGTCTAAATCTTTGATCCTCACAGGGATACCTAAAACTAAACCATATGACTACCATATGCATGAACTCTGAGAAGTTTGAAGGCATGACCACTTCCCTGGGGACTCTGTTCCAGGGATTGATCATTCTCTGGGTGAAGTGCTTTTTCCTAATGTGCAACATAAAGCTGCCTTAGCACTGCTTCATTCCATTTCCTCTTATCCTAAAAAAAAAAAAAAAAAAATTGGTATCCATGGTATCTTTTATGTATCTTCAGCCAAATGAATGAGTAAAGAAAAAAGAACAAATTACTTATGAATTCCATGCGGTCTAAAAGTCTAAACATTATACATAAAGATACAGGAAAAATCATTGTCTTTGGAGTTTGGATCAGTTGGAGGTTTTGAGGTTTTTTTTATTTAAAAAATAAAAATGCAAATCCCATCAGCTTGGTGGACAAATGTCCCAACCTACACAAGAGATTCACTCAATACCACGTTCATGATACAATGTTCGAATATTATGTTAGTGCAAAAATAAACCAACCAAATTCTAACAAGGTGCAATTAATATATCCAAGAACCAGGCTCAGTCTTTGAAGGATTAATCTATGTAATTATTTCTGCACATTTCTCCAGAGCCTAGGTGGGTGTGGGGAGAAGTACAGCAAGGTGGTCACAACATCAGATTGCAAGAACAGAACACGTTAGGCATTTACTCTTCCTCTGGTCAACAACTCAGGATTTCTATCTTAAAATATATAAATATCAGGAGATATTCTCTATGAAAACATTTTCAAAATACACACATGTTGGCAAGTCAGGAGAGTAATTCGAAAGATTATCTTGTGTTGAGAACAAGATATTTTTGTGATAAACTACTATAGTTCAGAATGCAATCAATGGAACATCTAAATATAAGTCTAGTAAATAAAAGTGAATCATAGCAAACCTTTTAAGATCCTGGGGGGAAAATCATCAAAGTTTTATTTAAAATAAAGTCTCAAAAACTTGCTGCTTAGAGATTTATTTGAATTGAGTAAATTCCCAGTAGATTGTTTTGCTGAAAAAACCTGCACATTCAGAAGAACCCCTGAAAGTAAGCTTATAATGCCAAAGAGAATGATGCACCAAAAAAAACCCCAAACAAACAAACAAACAAAAAAACCCCCACATAATTTCTTTTTCCACTTATAGTTAAGGAAAAATTTATAGCTGTATTTGAAAGTGCATCCTTGCTAAATCAATTACATTCCTCTTCACTTGCATGCCACTTGGGTGATACAAGCAACAAAGCACATCTCCAAGTACAATACTGACTTAGGGAACTAACTGAAGAGCCACCTGTATTATCTCACAACTGTAACCATTCCAGACCGACTGAATAGCACTTACTCTCTTTATCCTAAGAGGTGTCACAGTAGTGTGGGCAAGATGAAAAAGATCTGGTTTATTTTAGCAGCTTCATTGTTATTTGTCTAACCGACACAACTACTTACTCAATTTGGCTGAATTTTCAAGGCAATTTTGAAATCCCCTTCATGCCTGACCAGAAAGCTGTATCCAATTCTCCCCTCCACATGACACTGCCAAGTGTGGTCATGTAGCAGCCACAAATTACCATTCTGAGGGAAAAGCAGCATCACCAGAATGGAAGAGCAGGAACAGATAAATACCACTCTCACATGCAACACAACCTCGTGTTTCATTTGTCTTATTTTAAGAATAAAGCTACATAAATTGATGCAATTTTCAATTTGACCCTTCCCTTCCTCTTCCTAATCCTATTGCAGATAATCATTAATTCAAAGATTCAGAATGACTATGGCATCCTTCAGTGGTCAGCAGCCACAAAGCTGGCATGAATCAGAACCAGCACAGCTGCTTCAAAGGCACCTCCCTGGATCCTTTAAAATATGTCTCTCTGTGTCTCCATCACCATTTGCCACCAAAGAAGGCCAATTCTTGCAAAAGAATACTCACTTCTTTCATAAACAGACACCATTTATTTAACTAAAATAACAATAAAAATTTTAAAAAACCCCAAAACATAGCCACACAACATTATTCCTTCACAGCAGTGCATTTGAACTCAGTGCAGGGATCATGCAGAGGATAGGAAGTGAAGAAAAGGAATGTGTACACATGTATATACATGGAAATTTATGGTTTAACCTGTAAAAGTGTTTCTGCGCCCCAAATCTCCTTCAGTTGTCTAAGACATGTGACGGTCATAATAAGCAAAGGAATTTTCTGAAATAGCTAGTATTACCCTCATTTCAAAAAGGATAGTACACCTAAATCTTTTTTAAAGAAATTATTCTTTTTAACTTCACTTTTTAACTTCATTGGGTATATCTACTTCCCCAATGTTAAGTCAGTAGAAGATTCAGGTCCACAATACGAGCTGGAGTAAAATTCATCACAAATATAGAGAACCTTCATAAACACCATGAATCTGTTTTTTCAGTTTTAATAGGTAATGTATAGAAATCCATCAAAAATTAAATATGCCTGATAAAAGGTTTTACACCCATTTATAGTTCTCCCTCTCCATATCAGCTGCTACTAGGTAATAGCTCAGAAACACATAAAAAGGCTGAGTTAAAAAAACAGGAATGTTACTTCTGAAATTTTCAGTAGAGGTGTTTCAGCCTTTCATCTCCCTCTATCAAAACTGGCCAATACCACTCTTGTATAAGTACATTAAATGAAAAATACAAAACTGTGAAACAAAAATTTACTGAATGTCCAATATTTATGTGACACAAATGTAAAAATATTCCTGCTACTCACTTCCACGGGAACTTCAGGGTAAAAAAATCTTCAGAGCCACCGTCAGTACAACTGGCATAATATACAAAGAGAGATAGGGAAAAAAAACCCAATGCAACCTTTAATACTATGTAAAGAAATGAATTTACATTAATCAAGAAGGAAAGTGGAAGAATGAAATTATTTTCTTTTCTACCCTTGTTTGATAAGCAGAATCTTAATTATGTATCTCTGGAGTAACCAATGTCACTTGGAATTTGCAGAACCTGGGAAAAAAAATTGCCAAAGAAGTATTTGAAGAAAGCCGAAGTCAAGGCTCCCCTGAAGAAAGATGTTATGAGTAGGACGGGTGGCTATCTTTCCTGATTCTATACAATGTACATCAAAACTCACGCATATCTGCGAAAATAAAAATATAAACTGCAACCTCAAATAAGAGAGAAACCAGAAGGCAGTAGACAGCACTGGTTTTCCAGAAACTTCCTTCTCTGCACCATGGGACAGGCTATGCACTCGAGTCCAATGTCAGCATGCCAGATGGTTGGCCTCAGGAAGCCCTATGGTCCCTCCTTCCTCACACAGGGATTTCATGGACCAGACACTTTCCCATGCCAGATCTCCTCTGACAGCCCCAGCAGCCTCCTCAGTTACTGTTTTTGCTAGCTGTAGACCCATGCCATTATACCCTAAAGAAATCTTTTCTGACATGTGCCTTTCCAAATACCAGTTCCTCAAGATTAAAAGGAGGCAAATTCATGTATTATCCAAATTAGCCATACCAAATTATACGGAACTCTCAACAGATCTAGCTAAACAAGAGCTGTCAGGTAAGAGTTTTGATGAAGTTAATGCAGATGGAAATGTGATTACTACATGGTCACTTTTCTGTATTCTAAGTTAACAGCAGCTGATTGCAAAAAAGTCCTGAAGAATAACTTCTGGAAATTAGAATTCCCACTTCATGCTATACCTGAAATCTAAAAACAGTTTTCAAACATGATTTGCAAATGAGATTCTTCTTTTATTTAAATCAGTTATTTCATCATAATCTTACTAATTTTACAAAGGTACAATGAGGACAAAAAAATTTTATTTACATCTGAACTGAGTACTTCTAGCAAAGCTGACAGAAAACCACAGTCAGACCTGTCTTTTGCTACAAATCCAACCATAATGTACTTGAAATATGGCATAAGAGCTCACTATTGCCGTGATTATAGGCTTAAAAATGATATATGCTTCTGATTTCAGTACAAAAAAACCCCCAAAATAATTAAGTATTTGCTACAATTAGCTCTTCTGTTTATAGTCAATGAGATGAATATCCAATTCAGGCATATTACATTTTTGACATATTTAAAATCTCATTACCCGAGAATGCCTGCTTATTTTTAAATTAACTTCTGTCATACACAACAAATCTGAAACACATGGAAGTCTACCTTATGAAAACAGGAGGTGAAAAAGGTATTTAACTTTTAGTTGCTTTGTGCTACTGCATTAGACAGACATGTTTGTAGAGCTACTTCGTGGGATTGGCTACAGCTTGCAAAAGGGGATTACCCAACTGCTCTTTCCAATTTATGTGAAAAACACCCAGTTACACACCAATGTCCATCAGCATGATAAACCCTCGTCTCTGGCACACAGAAGGCCAATTCATGATTGAAACTGACACAGAGAACTACTTTAATCAACTAATAATCACTCAAAATTACCTCCAGGAAAATCCCTCTAGCTCCAGAATTTAGATTAAGTGTCAAGCCTCAATTTGAACTTCTGATGGAGAAGGCAGCTTCTCTTAAATCTCTGTTAAGTTGATAAGAGTTAATGTACCTGGCAGCTCCTCAGCAGATGGCAGGTTTAGACCCAGAATGCTGATGACACTGGAGCTTTGTGATACCAAAAGCAGTCATTAAGGTGAAAGAACTTTCAAATTAGTCTCTTCTATAAATTACTAAAAGAAAATTACTCTTAGGATAAAATGTTTTAGCTCAAGAATTAATTTACTTGGAGGATGCTTGATGAAGCACCTTTTGTTTTTGACATATGTGAAATACATTATTCACCTATGTATTAGATTATATTTCATAAATCTATGCATGCAGATAGCTCCAAATACACACTGTAAAACAAGAAGCATTATATGGTTTTTGCTAGATCTCAGCCAGGCTGAGTACCAGACAAATTAGCAAAAGATATAATTAATTTAGTAAATTTTCATTTACAAACTTACAGCATCTATAGATACGAAAAAAAAAAAAACCAAAATAAAAGGAAGGAAGCAGAACAATGAAACCTGCCTTGTTTAAACAGGGAAAGAAAATAATTCTTTGCTTGCTGATCTGCAAAGAAGCCTGTGGAGATGCCACCTTGAAGGGGAAGAGGAGCCTAAATACCACAGGGTGTAGGGCTAAACTACATAGTTGACACCGGATTGGTAGGCATCCACTGCAACAATTCACCTGTGGACATCTGCTGACTGCCTGACAATCCTGCCCTCTGCCACTGGCTAAAGACTTGCTAATAATAGCACTAAAGGATCTTTTGTCTTGTAGGGCCTGACCTTAAAATAACCTTATTACAGAGCCACACTCTGTCCTTTGCCAATTAGAAGGATGCTTATTTATGAAATAAAGCACGCAAAGCTTCCAACAACGATAATAAACCACCTTCCTTGAACTTAAAGCATTTTTTTGCTTTATTTTACACAAGTAAGTAAAAGCACATATTAAACTTACTCATAAACAAAAGAAGCTGCTGTTCCTGCAGTCACTCGCTTTGTTACGATTAAATTGTATTTCCAAAGAGTCCACATTGTTCTGAGAATAAGTTTTGGATATGCCAATACCTATCTTCCCTAATCTGCTGTTTTCTCTCAAACAAGCTATAGACTTAAGCTCTTATTCCAAAAATTTTATAGTGACTCTGGCTGACAAGATTTCCAATAGAACTTTCCTTGGGAAAAGATTCATACCCTCCTGCCAACACACATAACCTGGCGTAACTGTTCATCTAGATTCAACTAAATTAAATCTGGAGCATTTGCATGTTGTGTTAATTGATCTCACCTAAGAAAATAATGTCACTGTGCCAGCAGAAATCCAGCAACTGGAACATGTTGCAACAGCCCGGCACTGTAGAGCTGCAAAATACCTATAGCAGAGATGTTTTATAATGTCAAGTCAAAACATACCCTGGCAATAAAAAAAACCAAAATTCTGCTTGGCCTCCATTAAAGCCTGATGACTGACCTTCCCTTGGCCAGAACGTCTGCACAATTTCAGTCCCTGACGCTGTCCTCATTTGAACTAAAATCGTGTTTGAGGAAAGAGATATTTCTGAATTTTCCCACTATTTATTTCACTGACATTAAACTACTGCCAAGGAAATTATAACATGATTATAAACTTATTAAAATCCAAAGCCATATCTAAGAAAGGCAGTGATTCAACCAGAGAGGCAATATTCTGTCTTTAACAAGGCGCAAGAGCTTACTAAGGGTAACAGAAAATAATACAGCTCATGTGAGAAAAAGGGACAAGTTATGTACATTGTGGGAATCATTATTCCAAATTTACTCACTCTATGTGTGTAAATTTCAGCAATTATGCCACATTAATGTAGTTATTCAAATTTAACACACTCATGTCTATTAAAGAAAAAAAAAGTCACCACAATGACAAGCCATTCTCTGAATTAAACTCTGGGTAAGTAAATGTCAAGCAGTAGGAGAAATTTAAGTTACACAATATCACAGATGTGCGCTATAAGCAATTTTTTTATTTTGCTTTGTGCAATGAAAAAAGGCTCTTGGGAAGGAACCAGTCGGTCCTTTTTATAGCAGAGATGACTTCTATATGCATAGCTCAAGGCTCTCAGTAGGAACCTATAAATAACTAAAACACAAATCAGGACCCACTGTCAATTTTTTATCTTAAATATAACTAAATACCTTTATTTTTTAAAAACTTGCAGTGCTGTTTTTGTAGATAAACTGCTTCCATAAATCATACAGGATCCAAATACTCTTCATGGGCAAAGTACAGAATGCCTCTATGTCCTTTCATTATCACAGGAAGGTGACCCAGAGATTGTCTTTTGCACAATCTGCTGGGTTGCCATCTTAACAAATAGCCCTTGCAGCACAGCTTTGCAAAGAGGCCAGTTTCAACAATGCCATGAGTACTACTCACACCTGCACATGAGCAACATTATCAAAATGATTATCAGAGCACCTCCCTTAAAAAACCTTCTTGAGGTCTGTAGGGTTTGCTTGCTGCATGCCTCTGTGACTGGTGGGGGAAACAAAGTCTTTCTTTTTCCCAGTAACAACGTAAGTGCTATTGAAGAGATTTCTTTATATATAGTGACAGAGCATGCCAGAAAAAGGGGAAGAAAAATGGCACTATTAAACTCCTTCGCCAAGTGTTACTTAAAAGCAGGGATTATAAAAGTGGAATATATGAACCACTTGTGTTCTTAAAAAATATATACTCTTTATAATGTATTTGCTTTGCACCATTACATTTATGGTTTTTACTTCCAAATACATATACACAGAAAATTAATCCACAAAGCCTTAAAAAAGTGCCATAAAGCTCAAAACAGATTTCTGCATATTTTCATATAAGTAGCAAGAATTTTACCACTGTTACAAGTCAAGAATTTGGGAAACCAGCTTCCTATACCAGTATACTACTTTAAACTGAAGTACAGTGAATAAGACCTTTAGGTATCTTTAGATATGTATATATAGGAATACCTCACCAAGTACTATTTCAAAATAAAATATATTCTAAAATAACTTTCTTCTACCTGCTAATCTGCTGTTAGACCATGAGTATAAGAGAGAACCCAAGTCGCCCTAGGATGTCTAAAAGAACAAAAGTTAATTGGAAGGATGGAAGAGTTTCAAAATGGAACAAGTATATATCATGAATGCCTAGAAAACCCTCAGACTCCAACCATTTGTGTATTTTCAAGACTAGAACACTGAGATTTCCACTGGAAACCGCTTTTTAGTTTGCTTCATTGTTTGGGGGGGGTGGGGGGGAGGGTGGTTGTGGGCTTTGTTTTTGTTTTAAAATAGTGCTTCGAAGATTTCTTTTCTTTTCAATTCTCCAGCCATAATTTACATCTATGCCAACTTTTATTTGGAGCTTCCTGCAGCAAGTTTGGTTTATGCACTGAACTCTTGTTTTCTTGAATGAGACAGTGAACATTTCTTCACTATTTATTTTCTCCATGTCACTTATGATTTTATAGAGTTCTAAAATAAGCTCTCTTTTTCAAGATAAAGAGTCCCAGCCAATTTAGACCCTCCTTGCAGAGAAGTCATTGCTTACCCTTGATCATACTTGCTCCCCTTTATAGAATCCACTCCATTGCTACTTCATGTTGAGAGATGGAGACCAGAATCGAATGCTGAACACACTGTGGAATCATTCAGTGTCATCATGATGCTCTGCTTTCTACTTCTTCCTAAAAATTCCTAATCTTGTATAGGATTTTTTTTTAAAAAACAGTGCTGGGCAGTCAGCTTCTAAATGACAAGATACTTCATAAGCACTAGAGAATGAACCTTCTGGAGGAAAATTCGACAGCTTGTCACTTTCTTATGCAATAGCACGGGTCAAATACTGCCTTTTCTCATTCATGTAAAAAAAATCTTGATTATTTGATAAATTTAAATCTTGATATTCAAGACACGAGATTTCTTTTTATTGGCAGAATTTCATGGAATAATGCAGTTAGTACCCCTAATGAACAGGTTTTGTACAAAGATACAAAGATAATACAAGAATATCTCAAAGATATTTTCTTGAAAAGTGCAATAGTTAACGATTCTATGAGATAATGAAGAATTTTTTCTGTAAAAATTAAAGGGACGTGCAGACATGCACTCAAGAAATGCATACAGCTAAAATATACTGGGATAATGCATTGCAACATGAAGTATTTGTGACTCACATCCCTATGACACTAAATAGATATGCAATATCCTGGCAGCATGAATGTAAGAAGCCTGAAAAGGGTGCTGCTGTGTAGCTGTCAGTAAAGAATTTCCATGCACTACTTGTGTCAGTGATATATAAATAATATATTACTGAAATACTAAAAATATTGCACTGTAGCTTACTGTATCTGTGTATTCTGAACAGTTAAATTAGTACTACACAGTGAGATGTTTTCAGGAGAAAAATGAAAAAAAGAAAAATAGAGTAAGGATGACAACAGAGCAAACTTTTAACTTGAAGAGCACTTCAAAAAAATAGGCAGGCAACCAAGGAACTCCAAGGTATTAACAAGCCACACAGGAATCCAAAAGTGCCATGTTCCTATAATCAATATAGACTCAGCTCTATACGATATGGACAGTCAAACCTATTTCCCAAAATAAATTCTATTACTAGACTTATCAAGCTATTCTCATCACTGCTATCCTTCTCCGTATTTCCAGCATCATTCCCAGTTCTACCTTTGATTCATGGAATTAAAATATTTATACTTAATAAACAAACACAAAGAGAAAATACTGTCTCACTTTTCATCTCCTTTAATATTTAATATTTTCTCTCAATGTAGCACTGAAAAAGATAACAAAAATATATTGAATAGGGGAAATGGGAAAGTAGGTTATGTTGTAATACCTAAAAGAGGACGGAAAAAATTAGATATATCATTCTGTTAGCTGCCCAAACAAAAGGCAGGTCTCAAGATGAAAAGGCCTGAATAGCAACCATCTGATTCATTTCAAAAACATTTCTCTGCTATTTGATAGAATGGTAAAAATAATTAAAATTCTACCTTGAATTTTAGGTATAGATTTCTCAAGTATTTATCATATTTATAAATTTCAGAAGTACTTAAATAATTTCAGAAGATATTTTAGGTATGAGAGAGAGAGAGAAGAAAATTCTGTAATTGCTGTCAAAAGGTATCACTGCTTACGTACAAAGGCCAAGGCTTTGAAGCGGATCTGTCCTTGGGAACTACTATTCTACAGGAATAAAATCAGAACAGGAATAAAATCAGAACAGGAATTCTACAGGAATAAAATCAGTTGAAAAAAATATAAAGCCAAAATTAAATAAAAGCTATTTCTCTTCTTAAAACCTGGGAAACCTCAAAATTCCTGTATGGACATTTGCAAGACTGGATTTACAAAACACAGAAAGGTATGGAATTTTACAATAAGATAGCAATAATAGTAATAATAATAAAAATTGAGTAGATAATTTTCAAGACAAGTAACCACAAGAGTATCTATATGGCTACGCACATTTTGCTGGGATGTAAACTTGAATCTTAGTCTCCTTACTCTCCAGAATGAGCCAATTAGTCAAAAGGCAGCATAAACTAGAATTATAGTTCTCCCCATTTATCCCTCTTTACTGCGAAAGTATTTTTCTTCACAGATTAACTATTAAGAAAAAGAAAAAAAAAAGACATACCTATTGCTTCAAATAAATGTCTATTGGCTGACTTTCTAGATACAAATTAATGTTTCAGAAAGCTTGCCATTGTTTTTCCCTTGATTCTGTTCCATAACATTGAACATGAATTAATGGATACTTCTCCAAACATATCACAAAAAAACCTCAGAAAATAACTTGCTTAGCCTTATTTTATTAAAGAAAGATGTAGCCTATAATTCTTATCTTCACTTTAACTGCAGCTATGACATAGTCCTTACTTCTTCTTAATTTTCCCAGAATCATCTCTTATTGTAGTCAGATGCTTTTTTTCTCCACATGCATTTCCCTTCCCTGATGCATAAGGATATTCCATTTAGCACTGAGGGGAAACAGAAATCACTGTTTTTCTCCATCGCTCTTACCTAATGTTCTCCAGTTTCTTTTCATATTATAGTCTGCACTTTTTTTTTTTAGGTTTTTTTTTTTTTTTAATGAACATTTATTTACTTACCTTCATTTCATTCTTTCTACATAACTTAATATTTGGGGGTTAAAAATCAAGGCACTTCGGGATTTTTTATTTTGCCAGGGAAAAAAAATACATATCTACCCTCAAATAGCCATTTAAATAGCCCACATAAGCAGCTTGCCCAAAGCATGATAACTTATTTAGCAATGGCTTGTCACTTTCACCATGGCTGCTCACTAAATTTGGCATTTGCTGAGAACACAGAGTTCAGAAACATCAGATTCATGATCAGACACATAAAATGTACTCTATTTTTTTAACTTTTATAAAACTTACAACTAATAATCTAGCCTTTAAGTTATTTATCTAAAAGCCCCAAATCAGAATAGAAGGCAACATTTATGAAGTGCTGTTCATGAACAACGCTACAGGTTACCCATGATGCAGAAATCTAATTATGTGAATCTATACACGCCTATAAAAGTAACTCAGTTTTGCCAAAGTCTCTTAAAACAGCTAAATTGAGAATTTTAAGTACAGAAAAGAACATAATGGATATGAAAAGGGAAACAGTGATAGCATGTCTAGGCACTCATGTATAAGCACCAAAAGAATTCAAAGTGTTGTCATAAAACTTGATGGGGGGCGGGGGGGAAACAGGAAAAAAAAGAAGTCCAAACAAACCCCAAACATTTGCAAATTCCAGGAAAAGATTTTCCTACTCAAATGTCAGGAAAGTCAAAGCCCTTTTAATAAGTCAATCAAAATGAAATTTGGGGATAACTAAAGGTAGTTATTTAATTAAATTACCAAGAAATCTCAGGAAGAATCCCAAAGGCATCTTGATGAAATGTATTTAAAAATGACTGAAATCTCAGCTGCCCAGAGATGGTGTTGGAGCAGGAAACAGCTGAAATATGAAGAGAGAGTAATCTTTACCACAATAACCTTTCTTCAAGCCATAGTTCAAGAACACTCACAGCCTTTGTTTTTCAGGGTGACCTTGAACAGACAATAACACATTATTTGGACAAAACTCTTCCATTTCCAAGGAACAACTGGAGAGTATACTTTGGTACACCTCATCTGTCACTTCTCATCTTCAGTCTCCAATTTTCATCAGATTTCCAAAATTATGCTCCTGCACCAACATGCCCCGGTGGATCACGGCCAGCAGGAGGCTGTGGGCAGGTACGAGAGGGTGCAGGGGAGCTGGGTGACCATGGAAGTGGGGGCAGCTCCCTGCAAACCTCCAACAGCATCCAGCATGCTCAGCCTCTCCACGGGCCGGTATGGCTCTCCAGAGGACACACTGCCATTGCCCGGAAGAGAGAAGACCCATTCAGCTATCCCACACAGACATAACTGGACAGGCCTGTTCCTGTGCTGCCACGTTCTCATCTCAACTGGAAGAGGGAATCAGTCTGACACTGGGTGTCACTTAGCTGACAGAGCTCAGCTCAGTTGCAGCATTGTCAAGACCCTCCTGTGGGCTGCCCTGGACGCCTCTGAATCCCCTCAGCACAACCAAGCTGCATGGCCAGAAAATAACATTCCACAAGGAAAAAGCATTGTAGCAGGCCTATGCGGTTTTTTTCTCTCCACTTAGAGCTAAGTAAACAACAGTAAATCTGCCATGCAACCATGATCATATTTTCACATAGGCACAGGCAAGAAAAGAGAACAGACAAATATCTGAGGTAACAGAATTTTCCAATGTAGTTACTCAGAAATATGCTGTAAATTTGTCTGCTGAATTTATCAGTGACACAAATTCATATAGATATCCCTAATTACTCTGACATCACCTGAAACCAAGCTCTGGGATTAGAAGCTTGAAGAGTTCATCTTCATGTGGTAGACTGAGAGATCTGTTGTGCAGTCTAAGAATGATGTTTGATTCCAGTTGCACTATTCTAAAACACCAATAACTAAATCTGGGTAGATTTGGTATGGGTAGAAAAGTTTTTTTAAAAATTAGCCTAAGCAGTAATTTTATCCACCTCATCTTTTAGCACCAGCCTTCAAGTAACAGCAACAGAGAAATGCAGAATAGTTCCAGAAGCATGCAAGAGGCATTAAAACTTGCATTTTAATTTTCACATGTTTCTCTTATTTGGCAGCTTCTATAAAATATACAAGATCATTTATAATGTTTGCAATAACATTTTCTTCTTGCCATTTAACTCAACTCCAGTACTTCAAATTTTTCTAGCAGTCAAGCCACAGAATAATAAACCCAGCTGCCTACATCTTGATGATCGTAGCCTCACACAGGCACTTGAGGAATTATGCTCTTCAGTCAGAGAAGGCAACAGGTCACCACTTTGTGCAATATAACCATGGCCCATGGTATAGCCTGCAATAAATGATGCCATCTTTCTGTACCTCTAGGGGCAGGTGTTGGCCACTACAGTGATCTCCATTGCATCCTAGATGCAGAGAAAGCTATTGAAAGGAAATGTTTGAAAGAAGGCCACTAAAAGTGTCTTTCTTTTTGTGATAGCTCCTTGACTTTCAGCAGAATATCATGGGTAAAATTCATAATCAGATTTGTCACTTAGATCTATTTTCAGAATTTGGTTTCTCAGGTTACTGGATGTCGCTCAAGATCTCGGTAATTTTTTCCACGTCTTAGAGAAGTTTAACACCTTTGGTGCAATTCAGCAGTAATGCTACAGTAATTCACTACATGTTGAAATCTAATGCACTTTGCTCTAATTATGAGATCATTATTAGTATGCACAAAGGCACGTAATCGATTAGAAACAACATACTTCTCAATAAATAATGTACTTAGGAAGCATGCCTTAGATGACAACCAAGTAACATGCCATTTAAAAAAAAGTTTATTACTCCATGAATTATAGCATCTCTCAGAAAAAACACAGGTGTTAAATAGTTACAACTCAAGAAGGTAAAATATCTAAAGCAATAAATACCAAGTATTTTGTGCAAGAAAATATTAATCAATGTATAATTTATCCATCATAAAGAGCAACCACTTTCAGATTTTCCTGGTTTTTGCTAAAGATGAGGCCAAATTATTTCAGTCCTGTGATTATGCGACATCAGCAAATCAACACTTCCAAGTCAATGATAACATGCAGCCTCACTACAGAGGACCAAACCAGAGTGAATTTTTTCTTATCCTTATTCTGTGGGAAGACAAGCTTGTCTAGGATTTTCAGGCCTCAAGTACTCCCAGATTTCCTGCCTTGTCCCCATTAAATGGAGAGCAGCTCCAAGGCTTCACTCTATGCTGAGGGTCAGAACCTGAGTGAAACCATCTGAGGGCAATCTAGCTTCCTTATTCCCCAAATGTGACTCTCTTGAAAGTCACTTCAATCCCAGGCTAGCCAATTAAACGGAACCTTCCATCGCCATAATGATACAGGTGTCTGAACTGTACTGTGCTTCCACTTTCCTCAGTGCTACAATAAAATGTCATCTCTTTCCTGAACCCCCAAGCAGTTTTCTGAGGTCAGTCTGCTTGCTAGTGGGCCATCTTCAGGATGAACACAGCTGAATGCAATCATGCATATTTTTATAGCAAATGTTAATAATCTACTTACTGTGAATCACAATTCAGGGCTACATTCAAATTCTAATATCTCCCTTATATGCCCTTCCCTCAGAATGAGCCACTCACTCCAGGTTGATACTGAAAACCAAAACATTCAGCTTGGCAACCTTTACAGCCTCATTTGCACTCACTTGTCACTGTAAACAAAATATATTTGAATGCCACAGTGAAGTTCATTAGAAATTAGCAAATGCATATTAAATGCTCTTCTCCCAGATATAAAATTTCCAATTAACGAAACTCATCCTTAAAAGTCTTAACACCTAAGTCACAGAAACATTATTCCACTTGTCAATTTTAGGCATCACCAATAAAAACAATGCTTATCAAAGCAAGTGTTTGTAGTTGCTGCCATTCTTCTCATCTGTTTTACATTAGATTGCCTCTGCAAGATAAAAGCATCCTCATCACTTCTCTCAATGGAAAATGCAGCAACCAAGTCTGCATATTAAGGTACGAGAGAATAAAAAAGTTCTCTAAAAAGATCATCTACATTAGAACTAAGCTTGCAAAACATAGGCCTTGCTTCATATTCAAGAACTCAGCTGCAACAGGCAGTCGTGGCAGATGAAGGAGATGGTGGGACCTACAGCCCTGCACCCTGAGTAGGTACAGCATAACCTACATTACACTTCCATAAAGGTTGTGTTAATTCATCTCAGAAGAGACACTATTGTGAAGGTCTGTGAGTCTGTCAGCGAAACTTCTAGGCTGATGCCTTGGAAGAATCTACCATAGGCTTTGGGAAAGCCTCATAGCCTAGGGTGAGCAAAAATGCTTCCCCCATGGTGCTCTACAACACTGTTAATCTACCTCAGTTTTGCTTTCCCCATTGGTCCGTGGGCCTTGCCCACGTCTGTAATTCATGTATGTCCTGGTTCTGGAGGTTTCTCCTTTCCCTGTTTCCCCACTGGTTGTGGTATCCCTGGTGGTCTGCCCCCGTGTCCCCTATAGGTCACTGTCCCTTGCCCTCAGACCATTGATTCCTGTCCCCATACTTAACCCTGGGCACTCCTTTGATCTGCATCTTTTGTCCCTGATCCCTTTAGCGTGATGGATGTAATAAACCTTCGCTGGAATTCCTCATACAAAAGGCCCTGTCTTTCCTTTGCTTAGCTATCTGTGGCGTGTGTGTGTGCACAGACTTGAAATTACTGCTCCTGAGGCCTACTCCGAGCAGCTTCTGAAGGAGATGCTTCCAGAAAGGTACTGGCATTTCACCATCCTGCCACGCCACAACACCCTGCCTCTCTGATTCCAACTTAAATATAAGATAGTTGATTTGGAGAGAAATTATCATTGGCAGCAGCTTCAGGCACAAACTCCTGCAGCTTCAGTCAGGGATGGGTAATAAACTCCCCAGACTTTCCAGCAGCTCTGCCAAGATGCTCTTTATGAATCAATAATTGCCCCTATCTATTAACTGATAATAGCCAATAATAACTACTTATCTATTAGTTTGAGAGGGCCTATCTGAGCACACAGCATCCTGCTGCTTCTATCCTAACCTGTAATCACTGAAACCTGAAGTATCCAGAGTGGGGCAGGTTTTTCCACATTTATCTTTCTTCACTGACAAACCATCTCGGCCTGTTGTTTTAAATCAAGGATTTCACAGAATCTCAGAATGGCTGAGGTTGGAAGGGATCTCTGGACGTCATCTAGTTCAAATTCCCTCTCAAGTTGTATGTTCCCCGCAACACACAACCAGTTGCCTAGGACCCTGTCAAGATGACTTTTGAATATATCCAAAGATGAATAATCCACAGCCTCCCTGGGCACCCTCTTCTGATGCTCTTACCACCTTTGCAGTGAAGAAGTGTTTCCTGATATCCAGACATAGAGCCTTCTGTGTTCTTTGTGCCCACTGCCTCTCGACCTGTCACCAGGCACATCTGAATTCAGAGCCTGGCTTCACCCTTACATCCTCTGGTATTTATATACATTGGCAAGATACACCTGAGCTTTCTCTTCTTCAGGCTGAACAGTCCCAGTTCTCCTAGTCTGTCCTCATAGGAGAGGTGCTTGTTAGGCAGGAAAATGTCCCACATTTGAGAATGGTGCCCAAAATAAGTGACCTTGGACTATCCTGTTAAATACATACTGTTCCATGAATGTTTGGTGATCCATGATACTTAGATAACAAGAGAAGCTCTGCAGTTCTAGTACAACCAGCGCTGCCTTGGAGCAATCAAACCAGAAAGATGTAAAAATAAAAGAAGAAAGAGCAAAATGGTGTAAATTTAGAAGAACATTTTCCAGTGAGGGAGGTTGTTGGCGATAAATGTTATTCTTTACTCATCAGTACAGTCATTTTCAGGATTTGCCAGAGCCGCATTGCATACTGCTCTCCAGCACGTTTCCATTGGACAGTAAGGTGGGGGCAGCTCTCTCCATAGCCCAGCAAGGGAGAGATGAGGAAGAATCATGATCCAATAGAGCCAGGAGCTCCTAATTCCAGCCTTGAGGAGCCCCATTGGTCATGTCTAGCTCATTCAGAGACACAGAGGTTCAAAGATCACAGCTAAACATAGACAGAGACTCACATCACTGCCTATGAACAAACCTTCACTGTATTTTACACTGAAATCAACACAGAATCACAGAACATTCTGAGTTGGATGGGATCACAAGGACCATTGAGTCCAACTGCTAAGTAAATGGACTTGATGGGGAGCAAACCCACAGCATTACTGTTATTAGCGCTATGCTCTTACCAGCTGAGCTAATCTCTGAATCAACACAACCACTGCACTGTTTTAAAGCTATGTCAAAATTGATCCACAAAGATTTGTAAGTAATGAATTGATTTTTTTCCATTTACTGAATGAGAGGAGGAGGAATTTCACATGGCCTCTACTGTATGCGTTCAATTATTTGAACATTAATAAAAACAACCACAGGGGTTCCATATCAGAAGACCCAGGAAAGTGCTTTTGTATTCATACATTCCTTTTCACATAAAAAGGTAATATCTTTGATGGAATATTGTTAAATATTGCATGCAGGAGTCCTTAATGTTTAAAACCAGTAACTTATTTAGATTTCATTTTTATTTAAAGGCTTCTGATAATTTTAACAGTTGAAATAATGCAAACAAACCATCAGCTTGGAGTCATTCGCCTTTCTGTGTTCCCATATACCCTCTAAGCAAGATAATCCTCATGGGACAAGTCGTATGCAAATTTATTTTGCAGCTTGGGATTGTGCTAAATAATTACTAACAAAAATGTATTATTTAGCTCCAGGCTATCTCGGTGCATTAGAATTAAATGGCAACTATTTGCTCTTTCACTGGTGGCAAGAACTACTGGGCTGATGTCAGCATCATTTTGAATGCCATTATCGCAGTCTCTGGCTCTTTAGAAGGAGCAGGCAGATTTATTTACAACCTAGTGAGTGTCTCACATTTCTTTAAACATGACACCATAGAAAATATCCTTCTTATTCTGGATTACCAAGAGTATATTAGTATCATTAAAAGCTATCCTTTTATTAAGAAGGTTGCTATGACATTCCCACCTGTATGGGAAAATTCATTATCACATACCATTTGAGCACCAGTAGGCAACTGCACATATTTACTGCAAGGAAAATGCCAGAAAGCAGAACACATATTTGAGAGTTTGCCAAAGAGCCATGTAACACATGCCCAGATCTGGTGTTAAAGGTTGTGGGGGTTTTAATTCCATTTTTTTTTTTTTTCTCCCCCAGAAATACCAATGAGAGAGAGTAACAAGACACTGCACAAGTCTGAATCCCAGCTGTTCTGCTCTTTGGAAAGATCCCAAAAGCATCAGCACTGAACATTCCCACTGACAGGCAGAATAGGCTGAAGAAATAAGAGGGCTGAACCACAGGATTGTTTGTTTTTCATGGTCAGTGACACTGCAGTGGAAAGGTCCAGGACTTGCCACACTTGCAGGCACTACTGAATCACACTGAGAATATCCTCTCTGTGTCTTTCCTTCCACAGGAATATGCTTGCAGCCTCAGCTATTTGGGCAGAATCTTTCTATAATATGCGACTCCATCTGTCAGCATAAGTGTCACAATGTGGCCATAAATTACTAGTTTGTAAGGCTTAATTGAGCATACATAAAGACACACATTCCCCTGCCTCTGTCTTAACCAACACCATGCTCTTTTTTGCGTCCTTTTGTGGCCATATTTATGATGGAAATATTGTAACAATGCATTCCAAACACATTGCAAACTAAATATTCATGAAGTCAAACAAATACTCCTGCAGAAATATCCTCTTATGGATTCATAGCAAAAGGGGATTCGTTTCAGTGCTTGGCAGTATACTTTTCCTGCAAGCAAAACAGTGCTCAGCCTGCCCATGGCTCAGCCTTGGCTTAGCAGCAGTCACTTTCTCCACTCTATCCTTGTTTCCAAGGTTTATCCTAACACAGACTGAACCCAAAAGCCCTTTGGCCTAACACTGTCATAAAACCAAAGTATTCAAACTTAGCTCTAACATAAGAATGCAATCCATTACGGACAATGGAGCCAAAAAGCAACCAAAGTTCACAAATCTGAACACCCTCTTCAGCAAAGGCTTCCTCAGTCAGAGAGAAAAACAAAATCAGTTTCCTTCTGAAATTTCATTAATAGCTTAGTCATGCCTTTCTGTCCTATTCAACATAGGAGGGTCACCTGGCTCTAAAATAAAGAACAAAATACAAATATTTCCAGATGTTTTGAATCTGAGTTAAAGATTAAACTTAGGCTCACCATTCTATCTAGACACATACTATCAAAAAGCAGGGAAAAAATTAGGGCTGTTCAATACCATCAAATATTGAAATGTGTCCTTACATTCTGCATGTTCATTTCCTAGAGAAGGCCTGCAATCAGTATAATATTTAAACCTGAACTACCTCAGGCAGAGGCAAGTGAAGGCTACCACTATTTCAGACCTGAAGTTCCTACCTTTTAAAATTATGGTTTTCCATCCTCCACAGGCCAAAACACATACTTGCTTTTAGAAGGTGACACACAAAAAGCAATAATCACAATATTTATCATTCAGCTCCCACATTCTTTTATTATTTTGACAAATACATGGTCTGCATGTGTTGGTTTTTAGTCAAACAGTGATTCAAAGCACACATTTTGCTACAGCTGATATTAAACCTACTTGAAGCAGATGGGGATACATCCACTTCCCTACCCATTAGATAAACAAAGGGAACACATTCACATTTAGATATCATTACCATCCCAATTATGCCTTCAGACTCCAACTACAAATACTTTATTTTCATTTGGACCAATATTCAGCCAGTTACCATTTCAAATATTGCCAGGCAACAGACAAGTGCCATCTAAGAGCTGAAGACATAACATTTTTTTTTAAGTGGAAATTACATATTGATAAACAATAATTAAAATGCTACTTTTATGCTAGTTTTAAAGGTGAACCAAACAACAATTAATGTAATAAAGTCAATTGAATTCTCTGTTTTAACAAGTTCTCTGACAAAGTCACAGTCTGGTCTCTTACACCCTCAGTAGATGCTTCATCTGACTTTGGTTCCAGTAATGTATACAGCACTGTAAATGGGAAACACATACAAAGCACACATTACTCCTTGGTTTATTTACCTAAATGGATCTGAACACAGAGCAGAGATATCCCCACAGATTGGTAACACCGAGAAATCATTATTAATTAATAAACCTTCAGATAAGCAAATAAGTCTAACTTCTAATAGGTTTACAAGAGCCACTTCCCCTTTTTAATATAGTCTGGGCTCAGCAATGCAGCCTGAACATCGTAAATGAGCAAATATAAATGAGGCAACATAAGTACAACAAAAGAAGTGGCAAAGCGCTGTCCACTTCTCACCAGGAAAAGGACAAATATAAAACTACAACAAAGGAAGCGAGTTTTGATGACTTCACTAGGATAGAGAATTTTACAGTCAAAAGAAAAAGAAAACACAATATGGCTACAAAAGGCTTTTCCTGTGAGGAAATGAGAAACAGTCCCACTGCTCTGAGTAGCAGTGCCTATCAACGCTGCAAAGAAAAAGCCCCACACTACTGATGACAATGTTTCACGTGTCAGCATGTGCTCAGAGACACTTATCCTGAAACAACACTAAATACTGAACACAGTGTTTCTCCACTGTCAGGACATGTCTAAAAGGAAAAAAACCTACAAAAGGGACATCCCAAGGGAAATTCCAAGACTGAAAACAGAAATAATCAGCTGACGAGTCAGGACATTGCTTTTTCACTTTCATTCTCGACTAGGTAAAGCAGCAGGCACCAGGGACACCAGTTCAAGTGCAGCCCCTAACAGCAAGTACTGCAGCATCTGCTCCTGAGCTTTTTTCCCTCCCTGGTACTCCTGGAGAGGCTGCAGCTGCCTCATACTTAACCCTGCATCAAACTGGTAGTATTAAGCAGATCCTCCTACCTCCTCACGCTCAAAGATGGTTGTAAGTTTAAGTCAAAAACCATAAACATATGTCACATTTAATTTTCTTAAGTGATTAGTATATTACTAATCAAATTGAGAAGCTGATTAGCAAAATTAATATCTGATTAGCTCCTTCCATGATGCAAAGAATTAGATATTAATCAAAGCTCATGAAGATAAGCACCACCATTCTTACACTCAAACCAAGCACCTGCAATTCAGAAGGGGGCAAATAATGATTATTAAAACCAATGGATTGTGGCTTTTTGATTAGTTCTAGACACTTTTTCCTCATCCAATCAAGGTAATTATACAATAAATCCTTGAAAACATATGCTGTATTTAACAAAGCAGGCCTGATACATTTTTGCTCAATAAAGGCTCTTCCCCCAGTGCTCCTTCAGCTAGCCAAATATCCTCTTTTGCAAGATGACCTACCACTACAAAATTCTATTCCAATAGTTGTTGACTGCTTTACTAACATTGGCACAAACAAGTAACTCATGATGTTGCACAAAAACTGAGTTTGTTCCACAGATAATAGAAGGTAGCTCATAAGGCAGCTTAAAACATAAGGAAAGGAAAGGGAAAAGGCATCTGTTGGTGTCAAGAAAATTTCCCGGTAGAACTCAGCAAGAGGACAACTTTCAGGACAGCTGATCAGCTTTGCCTTCATGGGACTCGTTTCAAGACAGTTTCCAAGTTAGATTTATTAATAACAAACTTTAAATATATTCTACCCAGACTGATCCCAATGCAGAGCGAGGTTGACAATGCTTAATTGTTTTGAGTTTGCTGGGGTTTTTTAATTTAAACTTGAGTAATCAGTGTCTGTCTACATTAAATCTTTTTATCCCAGCAGGATTTTTATTCTACCAATGTTATGGTAACTATAAACAAAGAATTTGGCTTTTTGTTTTTTAAATGTTTCCAAGTAACCATGCATTAATAGTTTCCTGCTTGTCATAGAGGGTTTTTTTCCAAATAAAGTTGTAGTTAACTTTAACCATATTATAAATTCTGAGGTATAAATTCTTTCTCAGATAAGAATCAAAAATCTTAATTAATTCCTTTCTGCCTACAGCCAACAAATATATTTTAACTAGATTTATCATCCTCTGCATCAGCTATTGGATAAAACACATTAGCCATTGCCCAATTGCTGTATCTTGCCTGCCCAAGAGAGCTAAAGGATTTAATTTAGGTCCCACTTAATGAGTTGAATTATCAAAGAAAACAAATGCTAGTCCTCAAACTTGCCTTCAGTTACCATCAGTATTAAAATCTGGGCCATTAGAACATCATCTTCTGTCTTCTCTTCTTCCTTTTCTCCTTAGAGTAGGAAAACCTGCACCCATTAAAATGTGATCACTCATGAATTTTCCTGTGCTGTCAGAAGTACATTTATTGCTGAATGGCTCAAAGCATTGTTGTGAGAATCTTTATAAAATATATCTTGAGTAGACTCTATTAAATTGGGTGCTACAATCCTTTCCATCTTGAATAAAAACAACAAAAAACAAGAAGGAATACTAGGAATTGTTCACCTATTAGCATAACAAAAATCACCATATTTGTATTCAACTGTGACAATAACATGAATAATTGAACACAAACCTATTGACTTGCAAGTGATATAATATACAGAGTTGGGAATTGTGTTTCATATACAATTTTATACATAAGGAAGATGAACAATTTTAGTCAAAATCACTGTTAAATTATGAGAACAGCAAACATCCACATATTCCTTTGGTGTTTCTCTAGGCATCAAATTATCACATTTTGCTTTGAAAGCAAAAGGGAAAAAAAAAGAAAAAGGAGAAAAAGGATGCAGTACCATCCAAATGAAGTCTATTAGCTTTTATCATATATGTGATATCAAAATATACTGTAAACTACACACACCACGAGCAGTGACTAAAGGAAAATAAATCACAATTTTGAGTACCAAAATACAGAAGTCTTTAGGACAGAATAAACGTCTCACTGTGTACTAGCAAAGAACAAGAATGTACAAATATAATGAATGCATTTTTCGTAGAAAATATACTGTTACACAGAGATACAAATCCAAAAGTGTTCAAACTCTGTTATGGTTTTTAACAAAGCTGTAGCAGCTTCTTCATCTTTGCCTTCTGGAACTTGCCTGGAATAGTTTTATTCCTAAAGAAAAAGGCTGTGGGAGTGTTGCATGTAACATTTCTGAAGCAAACTGGAACAGTTGGTGAGATACTGCAACTCAAACTGACTGAACACATTAAAACAGTTCATGGAAAGCAGCAAATGCAAGATTTCTCTACTATCTAGTGCAGTTACACAGCAGCCAAGTAGAATTTCAGCACAGAAATTCATAAAACACAAGGATGCCCACACTTAGTGCCGCAGAGCAGAAAACACAATGCACTTGCTAAGATAGTCCACAGCAGGTTAGGCACTTACTGATACTTCCCCAAACACCTAATGTACCTGCAATGGCTTTGATGCCGTGCCTTCCAAATGTTCTGCTAAAAACAGTGAACTTCAGCATCCTTAAAACAGCTGCTCCTGCTGAGTAAAGTAGCCCAAATGTGGTCCTCATTCAAAAGTGTGTTTTTTGCTGCAGAACAGACTTCAGCACATTATACAGCCTGCACTGTGTGGAGATAAAGGATGCTCAAGGATCACTGGTATCCCACTGGGTCTCTCAAGAAAACAGATTTCACACCTCAGGAGGCTACTCCTTAGAGAAGATTTTAAATACATACACTTCAAAATTATTTCACAGCTGTACCAGTACCTTAACACTCTGACCAAACAGAGAGACCAGACTTATAAGAGCCTTGGTATCCAACCGTGCCATAAAAAGCAAGCTTCTGCTGTACTCTCCCCTGCTTTTTTGGAGTTCAAACAGCTACTACTACACATTTCAGTCTTTCTTGGTTTATTTTAAGCTACTATATGTACATTTCAATAGGAGACAGAAGACAATTAGCGTGCCTCCAGACAGCAATTCAAACTTCGTGGAGCTTCGCCTGGTAGCTTTGAACATCACCTTTCTGAAGTAAGGTACAATTTTCCCCCTACTGCCTCCTTGCAAATAGTTAGGACAACATACCTGTGGAGAGAAAATGCATCCTCCTCCTGCCTCATTTTTCTCCTTTAATAAGTATAATTGTTGAACTTACAGCAGTTACAGGCAGACTGGACTGTAAGTTCCTGCTGGAACTTACAGGCTAAATCCCTAAAAGCCCTGGGGTGCATTTCTGATGGGCCACACAACCTCAAATCATCTTTCTAAATATTTAATGGAGTGGTGCAGGTGACACAAAGGGAAAAAAAAGAAGAAAAAAACAGGCCATCATTACCATTGATTAAACCATGTTTAACCGTCATTAACCCTTTGCAGAACCAGCCTTCTGAAATTCACTTCACCTGGAGAAACACCAAATAGGTGTCATCCCATAATCATTCTCCTGTCACCCCTAAGGACCTGTATTTTGCCTGGCTACCCAGTCCTCAAGGCTGTGCTGCCTTTTTGTTTATTTAGTTATATACTTCCAAAAAAGACCTCCTTTCACCGAAGCAAAACCAACATAACACAGACCAACATATATTGGAACAACCTGCAACATAGTAAAAATTGCTGCAGTTGTTTGAACATCTTATAAAGTCTCATACTTAGAGATAACAATGTAAATGTCAGCACCTTTAATTGCCCAGTATTTCTGCAGAAATAGCCAGTGCTTATTCTAACACTCCCAAACTGTTTCCAAAATTTTATATATGCCAGAAACCCCTACTGTTTTCTTCCAAGAGTTTACTTCTGTTAGTATTTAGGTCCTCAGGTATTGTCAAAAGAAAAACTTTCAATGACTCAAAATCTAATGGGGAACACAAAATAGGACTCAATATCAAAAAGGTAACGTCATTAATGCTAGCCTTTTATCTCATTTTTCTTATTTAATTAAAAGCAAAAACAAACAAAAAAAAAGGAGAAAAAAGAAAAGCCACAAAAAATCAAGCTGCTACAACACAGTTTGAATGAACAATATGCTGCACAAGCAAATTTTGCCACATAGCTTAGCTCTAGATTGCTCACCTTTGTCAAATTTCAGTTACACCAACAGAACTGAAATATCAAATTATCAAAACAAACATTTGCTTGATTTCAATATAATTTACAAGGAAATTAGTACCTGGGTAGAAGGGAGAGCTCCCGGCTGAATGAAAGCTTGCAGACTGATGGTATCCACTGTCTGCTCTTACTGGTGTTACTACCGGGGCACCAAGTGCACCTGCATGGGCAGCAACTGCTCTGAAGAGTCTCACCAAGGATTTCACCTATCCCCCACAAACTCCTTCCCTAGAATGAAGATAAGCCTAGCAAAGCAAGCTAACAAGCTGTCAAATACAAAAGGATGTCTGAGTACAAACGTAAGGTCATCCACCGTTTCTGCAGTCATGAAATCAAATATTAAAGAAGCCCTTGCTTGGACAAAAAAAAAAAATTAGAAAACAGCTTTTTTACTTTTAATTATCTGTGCAAAGGGTTTTCAATGAAAAATATTTCTTCTATAGCATACCACTTGTAAGCACAAGGCATAAAATTATGCTCATTCAGCTATTAACACTTTACTTGCATGCATCTACAAAGTATCTTTTTCTTTAGGCACAGATACGCATGTCTTCAGATGTATCAAAATTCCAAAATGCAAACCATATTTAATATTAGGCAATCATATTGGCACATCAAGACCGCTGCAAAAAGTCTAGGTAATTTGCAAACTCATACATTCACTGTGCATCACAGTATCACAAAAAACCCTAAATGAAAGTGACACTTTATACCAGGAAAAATGTGTAATAGACTGTATGTCCAGTATTTGAAACAGATGTTCTAAATAGGTCTGGCTTGATTTTCATCCCACTTCAACATACGACATGCTTTGTGCTGAGACAGAAAGAAAAGGGAATACTTGCAAAAGCTGTTTTATTCCCTACCAGAAGGGCTAAGTATTAATGATGCATAAATGTTTCCAGGAAAAAAAAAATCTTAAAAGCTTGAAGGCCATATGTTATCCTCAAAGCTACACTAAAGAATAGAAATATGGCTTTATTTGTGTGTTTACCAGAGTAACAGCCAACTCTACACCTAATTAAGATTTTATTAGTATTTCCGCATTCTCATAATCTGTCCAAGACTCTATCTGCTAAACCTGCCAACAGAAGTTATAGTAGTACTTCTTTTTTGCCCATATATTCCTATTTACCACAGACACAATTATAAATATATGCATCTTCTATTTTCTGGCACTGAAAAAAACCTTCAAATTGTGACTTAAGTGTAAGTCAGCTGAAAACTACAATGTTCATGATAGAGCAAGCTCAAATAGTCTCTTCATGTGATTATCTCTGACTGTCACCCATTGAAATAACAATTAATCCCAAAGCCCAGTGGGCTGAGAGAAAAGACAGGAATAAAGAGGAAGGCTTAAGTGACTTCAGTGTGAGAACAGGCACCAGCTACCCCTTATTTCACTTATTTCAGGTTTAAATATGTCCCTTTATTAATGAGCTTCAACAATACTAAGAGAAAATGAAAACCTCAAATTGGGCACAGAACAAAATTAACTGTATCTGCCTGAAAATATAAAATGAAGAAGCCACACTGCTTTCTGTTGTACTCAACTGATATAAACTAAAACCAAAACAAGCAACCCCTGCCCCCCGCCCAAAAAAAAAAAAAAACAAAAAAAACAAAAAAAACAACCCCCACATGCTAAAATAAAGCTACAGTAGACATCAGTCTGCCCATTCAGGGTAACTGGAACTGCTGTGCATTATGAAGTTTCACTACACCCAAGTTGTGCAATATTTAGTATTTACTTAAAATCTATTTTTATCATGTTTTCTGAAGATTACCAAAATCTTCAGCTCCTGGGTAAATAAAAGATTCCCAGGCCACCTGGGCATGATTATTAGGGCAAATTTGTTCACAGAGGCTGAAGTTCAAATTGAAGAGTGAAGGTCTCACCTTGTTTTACCCAGGAAAATAGTTGGGGTTTATTATTTATCTGTTTCACCACATGTTATTTAAATTTGCTTATATGTTTCCAAGTCAATGAATAAAATAAAGTTTACTAAGACATTATAAATTTCAAAAAGTTAAGAAGGAAAGATATTCATAATTTTCTTCTTTCCCCAGTAACTGCCATTCTCCAATAACATCGACAGATTCATTCAAATCTGACAAGTATGATCAAAACCTTCTGGTGCAGTCACAAACAGTCACCAGGTAACAGGGGATGTCCATGTGCCCACTGGCAGCTACACACACACACAGGGATCTCATCCAGGAGAGAAAGCCTACAGGCCACAGCAGCGTGAATAACTATGTGGCAGCCTCAGTGAGCTGCAACTTCCCAAGGATTTCAGCTAACTTCTGCTGGAAGCCCGCAGCGCTGCCTCACTATCCTGACTGTCAGCAAAGTCGGTCTGGGAGGAGAAACAGAAAGAGAACAAATCACAGAAGAGAAAGGAGAACAGATTCTGAACTGTATGTAAAAAAAAAGATTGGAAAAAATGTTCACCGCTCCAAGAGAAAATTAAGAAATAGCATAGTAGTAGTAATAATAATAAAAAAATGATAAGTTTTGATAAATCAACAACACCAAGCAAACCTCTTTCTCCCTTTGGAATATCATGGGATGTGGTGATATCAGAGTAGTGCTAGGCCAAGAGAAAATAAGCAGCACGAGCTGTTCATGTCACACACTAGCAGGGAATTATGTGCCAAGGTGAGCCAACACTATGAGAGTGTGTGTGCATAAACACACACAATTGGTCCACAATAACCAACACCACAAATATGGCACATATACAGTTTTCTCTCATCCACAGTATTGCCACAGGAACATCAGCAAGATTAATTGATCACCCAGCTTGCATATCATTTGGAAAAAAAGCTTTAACACTTGCAAGTGTTCTATAAGAAAATCTCTGGTTTAACAGCCCAAATAAAGCCTGGCTATTAATTCCAGGTCACACTGTATATGTGAGTGTAATTAATCTAAGCTGTGACAACATATTTGAGTGCTTACCCAGAATTTTTTCATTTTTGTGCTCTTCACAAATGCTAACAAAATGAAAAGGGAAAACAGAGTACAAATGACACCACAAGTTACTGGAATCTCAGGCAGCACAAGTTGCTCTGCTAGTTGACTTGGAAAACATTTCAAGAAAGATGAGCAAGGGCTGTATTACTACCAGTTTTCTCTCTTTACCATTCCTCCAAAGCCCATTACACAAAGATATTTTTCCTTTGGACTTCAGTGATCTTTAGGTCTGGTTACCTTTTACTGTTCAGTCACAGGATTTAAGAGACCATTTGACTTTTCTGACTTGAGTGCCAAGAGGTCATCTTTGATAAATCTTCTGTAATCCATCAGAAAATAATTTCTCTAATCATTTATTAATATCCTTTCACTACACAGCTATTTGCAATTATTATTCTTATAATAATAATAAGGGAGGGAGACAATAGTAATTCACAAATGAACAAAATGTAATGAACAAAACCCTTGCTCTCTTTCCAAGAAGTAATGAAAGCAACAACTTGTGCAGCCCAGAAAATGCCTTGTCCTTCAACCCAAAGCTTCCCAGGCCTTGATGTTGTCTCAACGGACAATGTTATCGTCACTTTGCCAACAGTTTGCCAAGGAACACATAAACCAAATTTTAGCTGTGGACCTTTGAGTACAGAATCAAGAATTCCAAAACAAATCCATGGCCAACTGCCCAGTTATCATGAAATGTTTTTATGCAGGGTGTGGAATATGAATAAATTTAAGCCCAGTTATGCTGAACTGAAAGGCATTGTTACTGCCCTTTCAGTGCATTTGCTGACTCCAAGACAATTCATCTTGCTTGACCTTCCTGAGGGATGTGACTAAATAACAAACAGATTAACAATTTTAAAGAGTCGCATGCTATACTGCCTATGGACACCGTTTCTTAAGCATGATCATTTTCCAGGTCATTCAGAGTAAATGTTATCACTAGTAATAGACAACCACAACCATTTGCCATTTATTTCAACAAAAGAGTGAATATAAGACCATAAGATTTAAATCCTTCCCTCACAAGAATTTGTATAAGTTTTTTCAACAGTAACATGTCTTACACCAGCAAATAAGAAAAGTGGATGAACAAGCATTTTTGTGAAAAGGTCTTCCTAACTCAAATCAAACATGAAACAGAAAACCCAATAGTTTCTCCAAAGAAATATGCAAAAACAAAATAATGTTACTGTAAATCATAGAAAAAAATATGCTGAACACAGACTACATAACAACTCTATATTAAATATTAGTCACAGGAAATAGAATATTTGCATGCTGTCAAGTTCCAAATATAATAATTCTGGCCAAATAAAATCTCAGAAGTCCTTAAAGTTGATCAGCTAAGTATACACACAAATTCACTGGTTAATTTTTTTCTACCTCTTACCAAGGAGACAAGAAAATTTGCAACTTTCTCTATAAATTGCATAGATTTCTATTTGGGACTAAATTTGCCGATCAAATCATACCATTAATAAGGTCAATACTATGTAAAAAGGCACAGGACATACACAGATAGAATGTGTGTTTGGAGGCCAAAACATTTAATTTCTTTATTTGAAAACTGCATGAACAAAAAGGTATTCAAAACTATTTCAGAATTATATGTCTCTATATATTACAGCTTAATGTGTAGAAAAGATATGACAGTTTTATGGCACTCAGAGGTTTTGACACTTACTCATTAAAAATAGCTATAATTGCTATGACCTCTTGCTACTATTTGGTGGGTGAACTCGCATTAGCAAGAAAGCACAGCTAGAAATTGAATAATTTATAACTAAAATATCTCAAATCTTTGTGGCATTTCCAAAAGAACATCATTTTACCGTGATAAAGTGCTTGCCTGTCTTTCTCTCCTTTTGTGGCAGTATTTACCTCCCATATCTCTATTTTTTGCTTTGTATTACAAGGAATTACATTACAACAATAACCAGGAAAAAAGACACTTTTTTTCAGAACAGCTTACAACTTAAAAGCCCAGCATTCACAAGCAGATGCTAATAAACAGTATAGAAATTTCAACAACCATTAGTAGATTTAAACACATATTTTAGTATAGTCTTTCCCTTTTAAAATTAAGTTATCCAAATTTTCATCTCCTCAGGTGTCTTCTTGAGGCTCCAGGTAAAAGCACCATATACAGGGAAGAGTGAATAAGTCTCTCTGAAATCGATTAAAATAGACCTTTTATTCACTTATTTGCCATTAGAAACTGGAGATACCCTAGGGTACTGCATTTGAAAAAAAACAATATGTCTACAACAATGATATATTACAAGATGTGTAATAGTTCTCTGAACTTTATTTTAATATTAGTGTGAAAAGTTAAGATTTTTTTGTTTGTTTATCCTGTTTTGGTTTGTTTTTTCAGAGAGAGAAAAAATGAGAACTACCCCATTTAGAAATTAGACCAAGAAGAATGAGTTAAAACACTCCAGTACAGAAATTCAAGTGTAATTCACTTTTGGAAAGAATACGAAAGTCTCAAAAGATTAATAATGGGAGGTTAAGTGCAGTATTTTTCATTGAAAGCTGTATGTCAGCCACAAAATGCAAACATATTGGTATGTAAAATCCACTGCAATAGAGTATTAAGAAGTCAGATGCAAAGTGCAACTAATTTAGACAGTAAAATTGCTATTTTAATGGCATTTTGTTCTGATTACCAAATACCAGCATCCTAATCCTAAATCCCTGAGAGTAATTAGTTTCCTATTCTCCTCTCTCCTATACTTAAATTTACTCATCTGAACCATATCTTAGAGATGAATGGGCCTTCCCCCTGTTTGGGTTTTGGAAAACCATCAGGTCCTGACTGTATTCTGGAGATCTGAGCATAAACCCTGCTGCAGAACCAGACATTTTTGAAGGGAAACATTGGAACAGAAGCTAGGTGGATTCTGACAGGGTTAAAGTTTTGGGGGTTTTCCCCCCATGTTGTTCCTGTTTTCCTACAACAGAATTAAGTAATAAAAGAATGCCAGCTTCCTTTTCTTGTGCCCTTTTCCCTCTTTCACAGAGGGCGCCTGGTTGGCTATTTTGACCCACAGGCTGAAGCTTTAGCTGCATCAAGAGGAGATGACATTAATCCCTCCCTAACTCATCTATCTTTACAACCTTCAAAAACCTTTATAACCTCCAAAAACCTTTACAACCTCCAACTACCAACTAGGTGAGACAAGGACAAGAAGAAATAAGAGTGTGTTAAGAACAGCTGAAGAAGCATTTGGAGAGACGGTATCTTTTTTCTTATATCAGCAGATTAAGAGATATTGGAAGAAATAAAAGCTTTTTGACACTCACTTTTTTGGACTTGAAAAGCTACAGAAAACATGAATCTAAGTACCAAATCGAAAACACTGGGTTTATGTAATTGGCCTTGCTCCAGAACAATTAGACAAATTTTAGAAAAGGGGAGCTAGACATCTACAGAGCAGAAAAAGCTTTTGGCAGGGCTAGAAGCAGTAACTCCTAACGTGTTTCCCAAGCATGAGAAATAAAAACTTAGCACCCAGAGAACAGCTGAGAGTTAGGAGGTGATACTCAGGGAAAACAATACTCTGCCGTAACACCAATGTCTCTCACCAATGCACTTAGTATCTAATGAGATTTTTCTTTTAGTGCTGATGTTAATTTTTAAAGGATTCTTTGCACTTTTCTTGAAAGACAAGACTATTATAGGCTTTTTTTCTTAAGGAAAATGCTCCTTTTCTGAGTTACTTTGTCCATTACTCATTGCCTGTGTAAGTTCAGTCTGTTATATATAGATTTTTCCCACTCCAACAGCCCTCAATGTGCCGAATAAAGCACACTACATGTTGAAATTTTCACATACAGAATTGTCAAAAGAGTCCATACAACGGCACAGATGGAGAGACATCTTACAGTTTTTAGTCCAAAGAAAATTTTCACCTTAGGATGAGTTTGCAGATGTTAGAGAGCAGAAGGAACAGCTAGAAAACTAACAGCTTTTGCAGATGTTAGCTTGGAAACTTCTTTGAAGAAATGATCTGCCTTATTTGAAGACCAAGTAGACTACGACATACTGTGTGTGCAAAACAGCATATAGCCATATCATAGGGTCGAAGAAAGGTTTGGGTGGGCAGTGACCTTAAATATCATCTAGATCCTCAAATCTTGGGAAAGAAAATAAATAAACAAACCAAAACCAAGTACTCCTACTGGCTTGTTTCGTGAAACCAGAGTACATGCACTGGTCATGTTACTCTTTCAAATACAGAGCCCTTGTTTGTTGAGAGCTATCCTTAGACTGGTGAGGTGTTGTGTCTCCTCAGATCACACAGAGATAAATTTGAAAGCCTTAGCTTTCTAATGGCTTGAATATCTGGACTAAAATAAACCAGGAAATACACCCAATCCCTAAGCCTTCAAAGCTACATCAAAAATGTATCAGCACCTTCTGTGGAAATTATGCTACATACAGCCAGAACAAGTTGGATAGCATGTCACATAAAATCAAGTGGCTAAGTGGAAATTGCCATCTATTCATATATATCAAGAACACTGGATGGCAAGTATCCCTTACAGACAGCAAAAAATCTGAGTTTGTAGTTTTTCTCCCTCTTTATAGGAATCACAATTTCATTAACACTTCACTCATAAAGACATTACCATAGCCAGCAATTTAGAAAGAGTAGTAAAACAGGAAAAATAATTATTATACATTAATTTATTACTATAATTAAGATCTCTCCCATTTTTAATTAGTGTTATAAGGTCATTTGATTCAATTACTGTAGAAAATTTTACAAATATGAGAAATATTTGATGATCTTTTAAAAATATTGTCTTAGGATATATACAACTTCAGTAATAGATATGAGGATTTGGGCAGTTATTCGTAATTAATTACCTGAAGATCACACAACAAAATGGATAAGACAGGAAAGGGCCACAGAGAGTATTCTGGTCCAACCTCTCCCCTCAAGCAGGGTCAGTCTACAGCATACTGCAAAGGAATGTGTCCAGATGGTTCCTGAATGCCTCCAGTGAGGAAGACTCCAAAAACTCTCTGGAAAATCTGTTCCACTGCACCAACACTCCCATAATAAAGAAGTTCCTCCTCATGTTCAGGTGGAACTTTCTGTGTCTCAATTTCTGGCTGTTCCCCCTTCTCCTATTGTTTGGCACCACCAAGAAGATCCTGGCTCCATCCTCTTGTCGTTGCCTTCAGATACATACATTGATGAGGCACTTCTCCAGGCTAAAGAGGCTCAGCTCAGACTTTCCCAAGAGAGGTGCTCCAGTCCCCTGACACATCACAGCCCCTTGCCCCAGGAGCTCCATGTCTCTCTTGTGGGCCAGAATTGGACACGGCACTCCAGATGTGGCCTCACTAAGACTCACTAGTTGAACAGAGGGGCAGGATCACCCCCCCGCCTTGACCTGCTGGCAATCATGCACCCCAGGATTCCCTTGGACTTCTTGGCCCCCAGGGCACACTGCTGGCTCATGGACAGCTTGTTGTCCCCCAGGACCGCCAGGTCCTTCACCACAGAGCTGCTTTCCAGCTTTTACTGGTGCATGGAGTTACTCAGATACAGAACTCTACACTTGCCTTTGTTGAATTTCAAAAGGTTTTTCTCTGCCCATCTAAGAAACACGTGCAGCTAACCTCCTTGCCTTATCAGAGCAAATGTCTTGCCAAAGTCACAGATTCTCCAAAACACTTAGTTTACTAAGCAATGTTCAACATCACACATATGTATCACCTCTGAAATAAAACTAAACAACACTAGAGATGAGTTGCAAATCAGAAAACAATATAAATTAACAGATAACAATCTAAACTCTTCACAGAATTTGGAATAAGGTAGCACATTCCCCTCTATATGAATCTTAATTGAGAAATTCAGTGTTTTGGCATTTCTGAATAAATAAACTATTCTCCTATTTCCAAAATCAAAAAACGTGGAGGTATTTATTTCATGGAAGATATAAACAGGCAAGCTGCGCACCTACAATTTTTTCATAGAATTACACGCCTAACAACCTCTTCTCGTGACTGACAGTTCTGATAAACTCAGCTGAAGGCTGATTTTAATGAAACCCCATTTTCCAGGGTGAAACCATTATGCTAGAATTATTTTTGTCCTCATCTTAACTTTCAGCCCAAAAAGGTCTCTTCTTTTCTCCTCCATCCTCAATATATTTTTAAATTGAAATACTGAACTCTCTTTACACAAATTGGTCTACTGACTTTCAGTCAGCTTTGCAAAAGATATTTTCTTCAGCTTATGTAAAGCCAGCATGATAGATCATTTTGAATAAAATAGGCCTTGGACAATTTCTAAAATAGACTGCTCTGTTCACATGAATAGGATATATTGGTCACAAGACCTGCCATCTAGAAGCATTCAACTCAGTATGTCAGATCCAAACAGACACTGAAATCCCAGCAAATCCCAATTTTCCTCTTTAAAGTGAAGATAAGTTTTAGATGATGACCAATTAGAAAACTAACTCAAAAAGCATTTCAAACCCACATGAAGTGTTAACCAAGAGGGCGTTGCACTTCTGAGCCTCAGACAGCAACTTCAGAACCATCATTACTGAGTTCACACAGAGACATTAAAAAGCCATCAGCTGGTTGAGTCTTAAGCTCTTTAGATGACATGGCTGTGACACTTTTGTGGAGATGTAGGTGGGAAACAAAGAATGAGCTGTGTATCCTGTGTAAGCAAACTGGACACGTACCCATGCTGAAATCCCAGGTTACAGAGACCATCAGCTGCCAAGGGCATGAGAGCACATGCAAGATAACACTCGCTCAGGCTTTCTGTTGCCTCAGCCCACTGAAAAATTATTTCATCCCAGTAAGCTAAGGCTGTTTCAGCAGACAACAAATAATATATTAAAATACAACAAAAGAAGAAGGACATGAAGCATGCTGAGGTTTAAGATAAATGAGCAGTCTGCTTACCTGTCAGAAGTCATCTTAAAGGAGTCCATGAGGAAATACAGCTGTCTCATTATTAAAGGGTGAAAGATGACTCCAATGTCAATGAAACACAAGGACTATGACACACAACCAGGATTTAAGAAATGATTCTTTACCAAGTCCTGTTTATTTATCTGCTATTCATCAAACAGCCTTTCCTTGAAGTTACCCATTTCCTCCAAACCCTTACAAAATTCAGGGCTGCAGGTTCAAGTCTTCTGTGCACTGTCTTTTGCGGATTAAAACTTTAAAACAAGATTGGGAAAATCTGCACTACAGCTGCATACTGGTCATCAACAGGAGGGATTTGGTGGAAGAGAGTTGCAGAGGTGCCCTGCGTGGCAGGCAGCCCTGAGATGGCCACAGCTGGTTCCAGGTGCCTCTGAAACCAGCACAAACAGCATAGCACACCCAAAAACCTCAGGCAGGTTTAAAAGAGGCTTAAGGGTGCCTGTGCCAGCCACAAGAGGCAGGACACACAGCACTGGAAATGTCGCTGGGAACACACTGTGGGCAGGAGGGACTGCAACCGTGGTGACTCATGCTGAGGCAGCAACATCCCCAAGGGAGTGCAGCTGTGGGAAACCCACGCCAGGGTAGCTGCACCCCCAAGGGCACTTTGACCTGTGCATGCTTCTCTAGACCAGGACATGAAGAAAAAGAACAGTGGGAAAAACAGTAAAATGAAGAGGAGCAAAACTATACCTTTATGGCACATGACCCTACCTCCTGCACTTCACCTCTCTAAAGGCAGTGGGGAACACTGAAACTAATCTAAAGTAAAAATAAAGGAAGTCAAGATTAGGGAGGGGTTAGAATAGGTGTTTGGGTTAAGGTGTGGAAGGGATGGAAAGCACTCAACTCTTTTAACTGTCTGTACTCTTTTTTTTGCTTCCCCTTCAATACCCAAATCCATGATCAGAGGATTTTTTCCTAACTGATAAAAAATTAAATTCAGCAAGGGTTCCCAAGGCACAGCTATTTTGCTCATAAGAAACCACAATACCGAAGTGACAGAGATTATTTCTCTAGCTCTCGCACCAAGTATAAAAATAATAGGCCTTAGCCCATTTGTCTCAATACTTGTACAAACCATCACTGGTACAATTATGGCAGTAGTGTATTCAAAAGCCTGGGTAAGAACAAGCAGATTGCAGTAACACCCCATTAGGTTATCTTTCAACATATGTCTGAGCTAAATAGAGTTGAAAGTTCATCAAAACAGATTTCTCCGGACTGACCAGAATTAGGTCCATATCGTTACCCTACTTAGGAGGCACTGACTATGTAATTACTTCAGGCACCCATCTGGCACAAATCACAACATGATTTCATTTCAGATGGCCTCAGCTTTGTTTTTTCTCTCAGCTAGACTGTGACACAAATGTGTGAATCTCATAATTTACAACAGGAAAGCATGAAATTGTGATTTCTGCCTCATGACTCTGAAAAGCCCTGGCAATTGCTAATGTCAGGAGATTGACTTTAAAATTCAAATCATGTTTTAAATGACAGTGAACTGGACCTGTAATTCTTTGGTTTCTCTTCAATGACTTCACTCTAGCTCATAGGTGTTTCATATTTACTGATAACAATTGGCATACTGCTTGGTAGAAGTCAAATTCTGATTGAATTTAATCCAAAAGGCTGAAGTCCTAAGTTCTCTAAATTAGGTCAAACAATCTAAAATAATGCAGTGCATTTAGCTTTTTTTTTTCCCCCAAGATTTTCCACAGGGAGATTATTAGAGTTTTTAAATTTATTATTTTTGAAGGATTGGGGAAAAAGAAAAAAGAAATTAAAGCAAGCAATTATTGGATTACAGACTCTGTAAGAAAAGCACCTCATCTTGAATTCAAAATATTGCCTAATTTTTACTCAAATGCGTTAGCTTTCTGACAACTCCAGATAGTAAACCTATATGCTATTTTTTTTCTAAAAGTAGACAATTACCACATTTCATTTAAATTTTAGAAGAATAATCTTACTTAAAAAGTCATATAAATGCATACATATCTGAGAGGCATTACAAAAAAACCCCTACAAAATTAGTATAAGTCATTTGTGATGACATTCAGTGACACAGGTTAAATACTAGATATCTGTAAAAGGCTTTTCCTTTTCTTACAACACAAATTTCTTTAAAATCAGCACACTACTATACACCAGTTTTCCAAAGCACATTGCACTGCTGACGGTCATTAAGGAATCAATTAGTTTCTGTTCCTCACTGTTATGCAGTTCCCTTGTGCTTCATGAGGTAGAAAATGGTTATAAGAACAAGGAACCCTATGGGAGGTAAGAATTAAAAGGTGTATTTTCCAAATTTTCATAGACCAACTTTAGCATTCATCAACAGTTTGAGGCTTGATAAGCTAGAAGGGATCTGTCGGCAAAATTAACATTCTAGATCTTTGACCATCTGTGGCAACACAAAAACACACAAACCAAAAAACTTTCTTGTAGGAAAATCCTTTATTTGAAATACTCAATCAACTGGAGAGCTCTTTCTTAACTTTGTGCGGAACAGTCATTGCCATCTGATATGATACTTATATGCAGCTAGTTAGTTTTGCTCTGATACATCAAATCACGTGAAATTTCCAGATTTGTTTGAACGTTAACACCTTTCATTAGCCTGCTCCCTGAGGCCTAAACCAGAAATGAGGTCTTGGTCTTCACCAGGGCATTCACAGCCTGGCTGAACAGCCTACGTTAGCATGGAGCAAGAGTGCAGCAAAGTCACTTAGGCCAGGATCTTTGCAAGCACAGATACACTAACTCCTAATGAAAAGAACTAGTTACTTGTAAGACTGAATGAGAACTGGAGGTGACAAGGCTGGATGCTTGTAAGCAGCAGCTGTTTCTGTCATACATGTCAGCTGTGTTCTGCTTTAATCTGCCCAGTTATATCTGAGAACCTCTTCAATGGACTGGGGGGCAAAGCTAAAGAGGTTTTACTGATGCTACAAACAATGAAAAAGGGTGTTTCTAAAATGTAGTCCAGATGGCAAGTGAATCTGGGTCAGAGCTGTATCATATGCTCCCCGCTGGAATCTAGAGTATGAGGGCAGGAAAAAGTACTCCTTGTCAGCAAAAAAATAAATGCCCTGCCTTTACATAAACAAATTATTAGGAATTTATGTCATTTGGAGGAAGCTGCATTTCAGAGAGATGGTCTTAGCATTTTTCAAAATAGAAATGTTTCTTAATTGAATATAAACAGTAAAACATTAAATTGCAACAGAGTTGTAGCAGAACATGCTTGAAGTTCGGACTGATTGTATGTTAGTTTAATAGGTTATACATCATAAAGGTCAAGTCTCTCCTAGGCAGTAAAATGATGCAGAAAACTGATAGTTCAGTGATCTCAAATTGTTCTCCTGTCCTCATCACAGTCTACAACGCTTAGTTTTCTAGGAATATTCATCATTACAGTCTCCTGAAGAGTTATTTCTGTGTTCCCCCAAATGCCCTTCCTTCAAGACCCTGCCTTTTTTGAGGTATTTCCCTTAGCTAATGCACTTTCTTGACCTTGTCCTGGTATTTACTCCAGAGATCAAAACCACATCTTCTTTACCCTTTCTCACTCCTTAGAGATGTCTCAGATTCTCAGCAGCTGTTCAAGACTTTTCTCCATAATGGCTGTGCTACCCTGAATTCTTTCAAGACACTCTAAACGAGACTATTTTTTTCAGTTCAAGCCTCCATACCAGCATCAATAAATGGCACATGTAGTTTTCCTTCCTTTTTTATCAGATGACATTCCTATGTCACCCTTTGAGCACTTGGGTGATCATAAAGGATTTTCGTACAGAGCCCTGGTGCAGTACCTGGCATGTTCTGGATTGAAAGAGGGGGTAATAGAGGATATAATATATTATGCAACTCCACACACAATCGCCACATTGCTCTGAGGCATGCCTCCAAAAGGCTTAAACTGCAAAGGAGTAAAAAAGGTGTTATGGCAATGGGAAAAGGAAATATTGGCATAAACATTGCTGAATGCTCATGTGCTGTTTGCAGATACAGGACCGTGACTTGTCACCTACCACTGTATGCCTGAATCAGTCCAAGGGAGTCTAACTGTGGCTGACAAATGTGCATTTTTGTCCCAACCATGGACTCCCGTTCCCTCTCTGGCACGTATCTGACCAGGGTATGAATCATTTCTTCCTGCTAGACCAGCAGAAAAACAGGAAAACCTTACTTCCTAAAAGAGCTTCTTCATCTCCATTTTCAGCGCTTCTCCAGTCAGCCCTTGTGAGAGACTTCTAATGCCAAGGTAGTCACAGTGCTGGCCAAGATCTTCTTGATGCCCTTTTTCAACTTTTTTCCCACCTGCCTCAAATTTTTGTAAATTATCCCATCTGTGGTGGGCTGACCCTGGCTTGATGCCAGACCCCCACCAAAGCTGCTCTATCACTCCCTCCACAGCTGGACAGAGGAGAAAAAAAATACATCAGAAGGCTCATGAATCCAGGTAAGGACAGGGAAAGATCATTCACCAATTACTGTCATAGTCAAAACAGTTCAGTTCCGGGAAATTAACTTATTTATTACCAATCAGATCAGAATAGGAAAATGCAAAATAAAACCAAATTTTAAAACACCTTCCACCCAGCCCTGCCTTCTTCCCAGACAATTCAATTTGACTCCACATTTTCTCTACCACAGGAGGGTACGAAATGGGAGCTGAGGTAAATTCATCACACGTTATCTCTGCCCCTCCCTCCTCCAGAGGGAAGGACTCCTCCAACTCCTCCCCTGCTCCAGGGTGGGGTCCATCTCTGGGGAGACAGTCTTTTAACTTCTCCAACACAAGTCCTTTCCCACAGGCTGTAGTTCTTCACAAACTGCTTCAGTGTGGCTCCCTTCCACAGCGTCAAAAATCCTGCCAGCAAACCTGATCCAGTGTGGGTTTCTCTCTCTCCATGACTCCACAAGTCCTGCCAGGACCCTGCTCCAGAGCAGGTTTCCCATAGGGTCACAGTCTACTCCAGGCACATCCACGTGCTCTCGTGTGGGTCTCCCCCAGGGGCTGCAGGGGATCTCTGCACTCCCATGGATCTCCCTGGGCTGCAGGGGCACAGCTGCCTCACCATGGGCTGCACCATGGGCTGCGGGGGAATCTCAGCTCCAGCGCCCGGAGCACCTCCTGCCCCTCCTTCTGCACTGCCCTTGGTGTCTGCAGAGTTGTTCTGTATATTCTCACTTCTCTGTCTGGCTGCTGTTGCCATCGTGCAGCAGGGTTGTTTCCTCTGATAAATCTGTGACTCCAGAGGCATTACTACCATCTCTGACTGGCTCAGCTTTGGCCAGCAGCAATCCTGGAACCAGCTGGCTTTGGCTCTATCAAACACTGGGCAAGTCCCTCGCAGCTTCTCATAGAAGCCACCCCTCCTGGCATAGTAGCCCCTCCCGCTAACAAAATCTTAACACACAAAGCAAATATATCAGCCCTTGTTATTATTTCAATCATCCCTGGAAGACTTAAGTTTTTAATGCAACAGCAGGGAACAAAATAACAGGAAAAAATTCTTAGCTTTCTCTCCTCCATGTTTGGAGATGAGGGAAGTCCACTCACCCCACTATCTTAACAGGGTTGCTGCACAACAGTGCCAGAGATTATGCATAACTAGCATGTTTAAGCTCCTCCCAGTGGCGTATCTACAACCAAGCATTGGGAAGATGTTTGGGCTAAATCTGCCTGTAGGACACAATGAACTTACTGCAGCTAACACACAGATATTTCAGGCAACATGGTGCTTTATCCTGCTTTTAGACCTGAACTTTACCAAACACTACAGGCACCAAGGCAGCCTGTATTCTGACAGTCCTCCTGTGGTACTTTCTTTGCTTGCTCCCTTGCCTGCTTGTTTGTTTTGAAGCAGCCCTAGTCTTTTAGGGCATTCCTCCATTCATGCTTCCAGATATGCCAAGAATTTTGCATTTCAGTGTTAACATTGCCAGAACACATTTCATCACTCTCAAGAGAGTTTAGGGTCCCTGGCTTACTATAGATATGAACACAGAAGTAAAAAGCATAGCAATTTTAAAATCATGTGATTTCAGCTGCCTCAATTTCACATGAATTACAATAGCAATGGGGCAAAACTGGCCATGTGCCCACATTAAAATGGTGAATGACAAGAGAAGAAGCACACAAATAATCAAATTGGGGTGTAAGGTTATCTTGTCTGGTTTATGAGCAAAACTTCCTGAAAGGGGGAGAGTTATTCTAAATACAAACTTTCTACTCAAAGTAGGAACTTTCTAGAAGACAGTTGTTCTAATCCCTGGCTGGGCTGTTTTGAAATGAAAAGGAAAATGTAATAAATACATACATTTATTTCATTCAGATAAAGACAGAGGTACAAAATAGACTATAAATAGGGTATCTTCAAGTACATGCTGAATTTCCCGAGAAGTAAATATACGCAGGGTCAAAAAGGAAATTCAATGCATGTTCACCTGTTGAATCTCCAGCCTTTTTGAAATCACACATCATAGTGGTTTAATTTAAAAAAAAAATATTATTGCACGAGATCTACACAAAACCCACAAACACTATCAAACACACAATACATTTAAGCAAAAAAAAAATAATGCATGTGTTCCTGTAGACATTATGCTTGACTGCCATACCTAAGTGTGGGCAAATGTCAGACAGCCATCTATTTTTGCTTTCCCTCTATCTTAATAAGTCCCTTTCTATCAAATGCCTCCTATTAATCTGAGGTGTGAGCCCTAGGCATAGTTTGGTCCTTCAAACTTTTGACAATTTTTTAGTCCAAATCTATGTGAAAAGATGTAATTACAAGGCACTGTAATAGCCCCGATAGCACTGCACATCAATGCTGCCATCACTTCCAATCAGGAAAACCTGATGACCAGCTTAGAACTTAGCCAAACTTTGACTGCAAAGACATTTTTTGTTGTTCAGTGTCTGCCTCAGGTGGAATTTTTTGGGAATGTGGCTAAAGAGTTTTTGGGAAAATTAGACTAGGAAGGTATATTTTTTGCCCACAAATCTGGAAAAGATTATTGGACATGAATGGCTTAGCAGATAGGGAATGGGATAAGAAAATACAAGGGGGTATTGAAGGTGCTTGATAAGCCTGGAACAATGTGGAAAAGAAAATTTTGTCAGGGAACCAGGAAAAGCAAAAATAGGAGGCTGAGACATACACATAAAAGATTGGAATGAATCACTTCCACATGTTGCCTGCTGTATGGTAGCATCACGGACTGCAAGAGGTAATAAAGGATCCAGTTCATCTAACCCTGCCAGTCCCTGTCCTGTACTTCTATCTGGCTGTCAAGTAATGTGAGCAGTCACACGCTGTCAGCCAGGGATCTGCCACTTTAACCTTGACCACTGGTCTTTTAGGTAGACCTGTTATCAATTTTACTCTACTGTAGCTGCCTGTATCTCTAAAGACTCTGCCAGCAAACCCCACCATGTGCAGTCTTTACACCAGCACCTGTTCTGGCAAATTTCCAGAAGTATCACAGTGTAGCTAACATTCTGTTTCCACAAAGTTTTAGAACCACTGGCACCCTTAGGATGTGCCCTGATCTTCCTTTGGTTTCCCACAAGTGCTACCCTTCCCTTTCATCCTTTGATTTAAACAGAAGCACTGCCTGGCATGCCCCAAAGAGTTGCTACGATCCAACATTACAGTATTCTACTGCCTCATCCCAGACTTTTCCTCTCCTTGCAACAGGAGCATTACCAGCAACAATATCAACATCTAAGAGCTCCCCTAGTGCCTGGTTCAATTTCCTCTGAAACATCACAAATGCCAAGATAATTCCAGGGACATTCTTATCTAGTGATATCTTCTGACAGATACAAAAAATTCTAGGTGCAGCTCAACTACCTCTGTGCAAGAATCATATTTCTGGACTTACAAGGAAAAAAAAAAATAGAAATATAGGGGAAAAAAAAATAAAAAAACAAAGCCAACAAACAGACAAAAAAACCCAAGACATCTCCCTTTTAGACTGGACTGCTCAGTAGATATATCTTTTGTGAATATTGACAGTCACTCTTTCTTCACTACTTGCTCTGTGTTAATTGATCTATTGAAAGATGCAGGTCTTCTATGGTTTTCTGTCCTCTTACAGATACTACTAGAAAAAGCTGCTCATTTAGGTATCATAATAGCTAATCTAATGATTTCAGCTTTATGTAGGAAAGCTGCCATCACTCTTTTCCTCCATGTTTTACAAATTTGATAAATATACAAACATGCATCAGTTTCACTGTATGAATTTTGTTTTTCACAAATCATCATATTCCTACTTGGAGACCTGTCAGTTTCTGCAGAAAAGGCAGAGATACCCAAAGACTTTTAATTCAGGATTCTCATTTGCTTCCTGGTTTTGATTAAGAGAAAACTAAAATAGTCTCCCCCTGCTGCTTTATTCTGTGATTAGGACATTTATCAAATACTTTTTTCCACTGATAAACTCGAGTGATCATTATTGCTGACCACTGTACAATATACTCCTCTTTGCTTTTTTGGTCCAGTTAAATATTTCTTCTTTTCCATTTCTCATTTTTAAACATACTGCACTCATCTTGTGCAGGCTCAGTTGTAGAATGTTCTTTATCTGGAAATAAAACCTTGCGTGTGAGGTTTTGCTGTCCTAATTCTACTGTTTTGTTAATCACAGTCTTTGCTATCGCCTTCCTTATCACTATCATGTCTCTTATTTCATCATTTAACAATATTCCACACTCACTAAAGTAAATTGTTTACTCAATAAGCTATTGATAAGCAATTTTGCAAAGTACCAGCAACTTCAAGCCCTGTGCATTCAGATTTGGTCACATGTTACCTTTCCCCAGAGTACATATATCTTTCTGCACACTCAAAAACCTATTAACTTACCTCAGTAAGTTCCTTGGATACCTGTTCCCATTTCTCAAACGCAAATAACCACTGTGCAGGCATTGTCTATAGGTCCCTGTATGTTTAAATCATTAAATTCAAAGCTCTTCACTCACTGACGGAAAACCACTTATAACTGGTTGAGTCAGGCAATGCTGCATCCCCTCTGATATGGAGTAGTGCACATTCTTTTCCACAACAGACACTCTATTCTTATACATCAATATTTAATTTATATATGGATTTAACATACATAAAAATATATATTATATAGAATTCAAGTTTTTATAAGAATCATGTTGGTTTCAGTAATAAACTCTGCAAAAAACAAGCAATTTATTTTCAGCTGACAAAATCTTTACTGTCTTTCACCTAAAACAGCAAAGCATAATTCCAAGCTAATTAAAAGTCAGCCACATGGTGGCATGAACCATGATGGTTATCACTTTTGCCTGAATATTGAACTATTTGCGACTTGTCTCCACTTGTTGAATTCCACCTCAACCTTGTATTTGCCCCTACAAATTGCAATACCCTATTGCCAGGATATTTTCTTCTGGCCCGTGGACCATTCAATGCTATTGTGCACTGGTAGGACCCGCTCAGTCAAAGTGTTCAGCTTCAGTGAGGGACAGGTGTGGTGTTTTAGTCCTACATCAAATAATTTGGCTGTCAAGGCATACAAAATTAATTCTAAGTGCAGGGGAAGAAATATATTCTCTGAAGTCGAAAAGCTTGCCAAAGGGAAAAATAGCATTAATAAGGAACTTGTACTGCACATTTACTGCTTGCAACTTTTCAATCTGTTTGTCAAAGTTCTGTAACAGCATGTCCAGAGAGAACTGAAAAGGCAGCTGGATGAAGCTGTCAGAAACAATGACCCAATGCAAAAGGTTCTTCCCATTTACCAGTGATGAGCACTAATGCAGTCCTTACCTACCCCCACAAAATCTGTGGGAATCTCCGAAATCAGCCTCTACCTTTCTGTCGGCAATTTCCAGAGTTCTCAAACTCATATGTACCCAAGATGACAAAAGTCTCTTCCTACAGCAACTCCAAGGAAAACAGCAGCTTCCAGAGGACATGAGCACTTCTCTGTACATCAGGTGATTGGGAGATTGGGTTTGAAGCATATAGTGAGGAGTTTGGTTTCCTCAGAATCTTCTATTCTATCTCTAAAGTTATACCCAAAAAGTTTACAATGTTTGATCTTCCTGAAGTTATTGGCATAAAACCAAGAGAAAGCAGAGAAAGCATAAATGAAAATTACAGTGCCATTATATAAGCAAGTGTGGAATTTGGAGCTCATTGGGCTGACAATTTGGACTCTCATTAAAATTGTGAAGAAAAAAACTGAATAATTTCACATACATGAAAACCACCACAAACTTCTTTAAGAAAAGAAAATTAACATCTGTATCTTAGAAATATATATATACACACATATTAAAAAATTAAAAAACTCTGTAGTGTGCCAGATGGACATTTGAATACACAGGTGGCAGGAACACCAAATCCTAAAAAGGAAAGGCAAGGGCTTAAGCAGGAGGGGGGAAAAAAAACACATTTAAATTATTTTCTCTGACAGTGAAGCTTGGATTTAACTGAGGTCATGGGAACTGAATAAAGGGGGAAGAATTTTTGGAACAGTAAAGATGTGGAAATAAGTGTATAATGAAAAGAAGTGTGAGAGAAAAATAAAATACGGCAGTAGTATTTAGAGTCTTTTTCCTCCCAAAATTAAGTAGAGGCAGAAAGGCTAAAATGGGGTAATGCCAAAACTATACGTAAGACTATAAAACGTAAAGGATACACATAACCAGGTAAAATTATTCAAGAAAAATAAAAACTTTATTAAATGAAACGTGACTGATTGCAGCTTATAGTTTGAACAAAATTGCTTGATTCTATAAGCACAGCTTGCACTTAAGCTGGGTATGCTCATAATTTTCTGTCTATCTCAAACCTTCTATTCTGAATATTTTTACCATTAATTTGACCTGTAAGATTGTGCAGAGGATGGCTTAAAAAGCAAAGAGAAAGCATTTTTCCACTTTAATGGGAAGCAAAATAGATGCAGAAATTATGCAGCTAATGCATGCATACAAAATAATGGAAAAAACCCCAAACCATGAGCAGGCTTTTGCTAAATGCAACTATTAAACATATTTTCATTCACTTAACTATGAGGCTTTTATCAACAGCATTGAAAGTATTCTGGAATGGCTTTATTTAGGAATGAAAATTATTACCCACGTGTCAAATAACTATTATTTTAGGTCTTATTTGGAAAAGTATCTTATCAGCCTCTGGAGAAACACAACAATTAGTCAAGTTGATATCAAATTCATTTCCAAAAATATTAAGAAGCAGGTCAAAAATAAGCCTTTTATTTGTCTTTTTGAGAGGAAAAAAATAATAAACATCCTGCTTGCTAACAGATACACCTGAAAATGGCCCAAAACTAGACAGCTTTATGCTTCAAAGTTATTCACACTTCACAAATAAAATTTTACCTCACCTAGGAGTAAGGAGAGAAACAACAGTTCTACTTTGTTATAGACTTTTATATCAAGATATTTACTGCCCTCCTATCTTTTTCAAATCTGATTATAAACCAGAGATCAGCAAGCAGGAGATTAAAGGCTCATCTGAGAAGATGGAAAAAATGAAATTGATGAAAGCTGTCCAGACTCTGTCAGTTTCACAGGAACAACCATCCAGATGGAAGGACTATCAGAATATTGGAATTACACATATGAGTACTCTCAGTCTCTCTCTGCCTTTGAAATGTAAATGAAAACTGCTGGGATTGTTGGACAAATAGCCATATAGATAGACAGACAGATAGATCAATCTAGGGTATGTCTCACATTAACCACCTTTGTGGAGCACAGGATCAACATTATATTAAATGGAGAGCCTTGCTGATCCCTGGGCTTTCTCTGCTCTTACTGGAGATTTTTTTTTCCTCCATAAGCACTATATGCATTCCATTTCTGTTCCGTAAGAAAAGGAAGTATTTATTGCTGTGCCGTCTGGTTGTTGCTACATGAGCAACAAGGTCATTTGAGTGTTTGTCAAACTGAAGCTGCTTTTGAGAAGCCACAGCCCAACAGAAAGAACTGGCCAGAGACAACACAAGAAATAAAGGTTTATGTACATAATCTCTAATGGATGGATGGCTGAAGGGTTAAAGAGAAAGATTTGATTACTCAACAAGAAAATGGAGTGTGCGAGGTTCTCAATACCGTCCAACTAAAAGAAAAATATAAATCACAGACTCCTCTTCCAGATGCCACAATGAGATCTACATTTCCTAATTACTTTCTACTGATTTCGCAGTCCAGCACCCAACTATGTTGTGAATATGAGATGATAGAAGACGAAAATGGACATCCTTCAACTGCCTCATGCTTTCTGAGACCATGGCATTTCTGAGCAGGTATAAATCTATTACAGAACAGAAAGTTGCCTCAACCCCTATAAGCAAACAAAGTGATATGCCTGAACTCTCCCCTTCCATGAACAACACCTCAGAGAGGAGGCAGACCCACACAGAGACACTCCATACAGTGTCTAATTCTGATTTGGTGGCTACGTGGGCCCAAATCCATGCCTATTCCTTCATGCAGAAGAGCAGGTGCAAGTACAGTCAGGGCACTGTCTCTTATAGCAAGCAAGAGTCTCTCCCAGAAATGTGCTGGGTGTAGGAGTAGTGGATCATCAGGACAGAGCAAGTCTAATTTCATTCTCTGTGAACTGCAAATGCAATTTCTTTTGCTGCATCCTGGGAAAAGTACAGCAGCAAAACTATCCTCCCACGGTAGATTTAGTAAAGTGATTTTTTAAAAATGAATGGAAAGAGAGGAAAAGAAACCTCATGAAGAATAAAACTCCATTACTTGTATATATTTTCAATTATACTGTCTAAAATGGAAGTTCTACTCTGACATCTTAAAAGAATTTATTTTCTTTCAGCTATCAGTAAAGATTTACAAAAAAAAAATGTTCCAGGGGGTGGGTGGTGTATTGCTACACAGAAAGCCAAAATAATCACTTTCCCTGTCCTCTCCATCCTCCCACATTTTCCTTCATGGGTTATTCTGCTTTTACTGCCTACATTCTTCACCTGAAGTCAAACCCTCTGTTTATGGCATCACAGTGGTTGCTGTGGAGGCTATTACGATGTACAAAGCCAAAAGTGATGAGTTCAAGTTTGGACTGAGCAGTAGTACCTCATGAAATGTTTCTGAAGGAGCAGAGGATATTAAGGAGAAAAAATAATAAAAGCTGAGAAGATATACTGAAAACAAATTAATTAACTTCTTAAATGACTGTTTGCCATCAACTTAAATTATCACAACTGTTTTCAGATATATTACTCCAATGGCTGTAGAGACTAAGTGCTAAACTATACATATGGAAGCAAGCGCGCAACAGGAACAGGCAGCGTTAACACAGATGGCAGCAGAGTTCCCAGCCACACTGCTCAGTAGTGCCTGCTGAGATTGCTGTTGTCTTCTGTAGCAAAAAAAACATACAAAGTGTGGTAAACACAGACACGCACTGTGCAGTGCTGCTCTGACAATGGGAGCTCTTCATGGCACCCCTCACTCTGCACGTCTTCCTGTGTCAGATTCAAGGTTCCGTAAGTTATGACCAGAGAACACACATTCCTGAAAAAGCTATTAGTTGGCCACAATTCCTTCTGCTGTATGGATTGGCTGCACACACCCTTTCTCAAATATAGACACATTTTGAAAAACAACTGTTGAAGTACAAATTCCAATTCTCAAGAAACACGTAAAATATTAGAGATGGGAGAAATCCATCTTGGGATTTGCATGACAAAGTCAGCCACTGCCAAATTCTCACAGCTTTGGTAGCAGATAGAGTTCTTATTTTTTCCCTACATTAGGAAACTCATAAATTACTTCCATTTACCAAACCAGTTTCTCAATCATCCTTTACCCTTAGCTTTGACACCTGAAGTATTACTAGGAGTGTAGGCTTCAAGAAAAACCATTGATCAAAGATTTCTGAATCATATCTGTACTGGCAGAAATTCTTACCCATCTACTTGTTAGATACAAAATCTACAAAGAGCAGTGGAACAAAGATAAAATCAGATGCCAGATTTAAAGAAAACAAAACAAAAACACTTGAGGATAGACAAGGAAGAGACAATTTTCAAAAATAAGACTTCAGTGGCCATAGAGCTCTATGAAAGCTCTTATTAAAATGTTATTAAGCAAAGAAAGTGAGTCTCTAAACAATCTCAATGAGTGCCTTGAGACTGCTGGTGGACCAATGTATCTTATCACATGACTGCAGAAGCATTAACAAATTAATTATATCAAATAACTGAATTAATTAGGATATGTGAGACAATGGCAGTTAATACCAAAAGTTATAATGTGCTTTGTAAAGAAAAGCAGCACTCTCTTATATCAGGAAAACACAATACCAGCAAGGTTGTACTACTGCAGGCTATGTTGCATGGAGATTTCTTATAGAGGAATATTGATGGAAAATTGTGAAATTTACTTGTAGTCTTTTACACAAGAAACCAGGACATAAAGATGCAGTGGAGCTGCTGGCTCATTGTCAAATTCCTTAAGCCAGACACAGGCGCCATCCAGAGAAATCCATCCACCCTGTGGGCAGGGTGTCAAGTGGAACATCAGAACAAGCAGCCTTACTGTCCCAAAGCGGGGACCTTGTGGGAACCCAAAAAAAAAAAAAAAAAAAACCAAAAACACCAAAACAAAAAAACACCCCCAAATCAAAATAAACAAACCCAAGCAGAACAAAACAAACACACACACACCCACCCCACACAACCTCTCTTCCCTCCCCCAGCCAAAAAAAAACAAAACCAAAAACAGTAAAACATTTTCTTTCAGACTCTTTCCATAATGACCAGAGACTTTTGTGCTATAATGACACTGGAACATTTCAGTTAGTCAGATTGCCAAGACCCTTCTCATCACAAGCTCTTACCTGCACTTCTGATTTATGCACATATTGAAGGGCAAGACAGCTGGCGTACTCCTCTGTATTTCTCAAAGAGTTAACTAAGTTTCTAGGTGAACTCAAATAAAGGGTTGCAAGCCTAGGAGTAGTTAGAATTCTTTTTATTCAGAATACTGTGGATTTAGCACATGATTAGCTTTCCATAGTATCTTTTCTGGAACATCCTAAAATAAGCCAGCTTTCATTATGTTTCGCAAGTGGTACTTCAGATCATCAGTGGAATCACTTTAGCACCACTTATTCTTGGACTTATTTCTAGGAAGATGCCCGTTATCTAAAACTCACACTTCTCCAAAATTATCAGGCCCTCTTTGGCTTTTTGATGCGTAAAAGTAACCAGTTCCCAGACTTTGTGTACTCCTTCCTTGGATGTTTTCAAGATGGGATTGAAGAAAGCCCTGAGCAACCTGATCTGATCTCACAGCTGTCATAGAGCAGGAAACAGGATTACAGATGTTCCTTAGGATACTTCCAACCTGAACCATTCTGTGTATTCCTTAGGTTTCCACTAGATATACTGAATACAATCAGAACTCATTGGATCTAAATATTTTGACAAGAGGTAAAAAAAAAAAAACAAAACCAACCAACCACCACCACCAAACAGTCATATACGATTGTCAAAATACATCAATAAATAATTTTGCCACTTTCCTCTTTTTATGCTAAGAAAATCATAAAATAGAGTTTGAGTTTGCAGAATATGAAAGCCTTGGGCTAAAAATGTCCATCAGCCATCAAACTGGCATCATGTTGGTGCAGGAATAAGAGGAGAATTAAGCTAGCCAAGGATGCAGGTTCAGCTTAATCCTCCCCGCAATGGAACAACTTCTCAATGCTGCTAAGAACTTTGAAAAATTCTCAGGTGTCACTTAATCATCTCTTCTGTGAGATCATTTGTGTGCTCACTCCCTGGAACAAGTGCCAAAACAGAAGAATTCAGAAACCCTGAAAAATCAGCTCCCTGATCTGGCGCATACAGCAAGCAGCTACAGCCCACAAGATCAAACCCTTCCAAGATCAGAATCTCACTCCAGTCACTGTAGTTTCTGTAAGGGGATCCTTTTCCCACCTTTACACTTCCAATGTAGTCCTCTCCCAAAAATTAAAGTAACTGAGCTGGGAATAGCTTTTTCAGCCTGGACATTAAGAACACAAAGACTACACATGCAAACAAAAACCCCAGAAATATATGCTTCTGTTCTAACCACATCATTACCACTTCTCGGTGAAAAACCACAAGAAATCCTCCACAACTGCACAATGAATAAAAACAGTGGTAAATTCTTCTTTGCCTCATTAGAACTTGCCTTTGTAGGCCAAACGCTCAAAGCAATTTAGGCTGCACCCAGCAGTACCATTAACACAAACAACTGACCATCCCTCAGGCAACTTCAGTGTTAACTGAAATCAATACCCGGAATGGAAGCAGTCCTGCCATAGAGAATATACACAAGTCCGACGTCATCAGGACTGGAAAAGGCCGTGTTTCCCTAGAACATATATTGTGATCTAAAAAAACCTCTTTTTTCCATTTTTAAATGGATTTACAGGCTTTAATATATCTTGGGATTCCAAGTAGCTAGAAAAACAAAAATTCACACGTCTAAGTTAAATAAAAATTGAATATTGTGTTCCCATTCCCTCTAATTCAGGTTTGAACATTGTAAGGAACACATTACTGATGTCAGGACTTAATTACAAAGATGTCTTGTGTTTGAAAATGATGCAGAAGCCTTGAAACCTTCTGACCACCCAGAATGCAGCATCTCATCTGTTTTGCAGTCCTGCTGATATGAATGTAATGCAGGGGTCCCTTGATCTCTCTGTGCATGGCTTCTCATTACAGAACTTACCTCCTAAAAAATTTTACTCACACCCACTTCTTGTCTAGCAGCAACCGTGACCTCCCACATGAAACCACAGTGACTATCAGCCAAAGAGATGAAACTGATGAGGACATCTGGTTACACTACATGAATTTACTCAATCCAACTTCTGGAGAAGGAGTATCTCTTCTCAACCTCCCATTCCTCCCCCTCACTACAAATGCCAGCAGTTTAGACAGCTCTGTAGTTTCAGAGCTTCAGAGCGATCAGTATTGAACAAAATACAGGAATGGTTTGTACAGCACAGTGCAATGCAGTCATTGACAAGAACAACTCTTTTTTCTTGCTTTTTTCCACAGGCTCTTGGATTCTGTCTTGGTTTGAAAGATAGGTTTGATAGATTCCTGCTAGGGAGGGCAGGACCTCCCTTGGAACGGAGAACTCAATTCCCCTCTCTCCAAATTATTATATTTTAGAAAATTAAAGGAGCTTTCAGGCAGAGGTATGAGGATAGGAATAACAGCTCTTTACTAGTATGTACAACAAGGCAAACAAACAGCAACAACTACAGCATTAATGATAAACAGAACCAGGAACCTCGATAGGCTTTGTTTCACAATGCCTGTGGCAATCTGATCTCAGTGCCCCTGCAGGACTCCGAGAGCTCCAAGCTGGAACGGTGGAGAATCCCAGGCTGGTGGGTGGGATGTACCAAAGCTCCGCGGTGGTGGCTGGAAGGGCAGGGATGTCCTGGCAGGGCCGGGCAGTGCGAGGACACAGCGTATCCAAAGCGGTGCTGAAGAAAAAAGTAGCGGCGGTAGGACAGGGCTGGCCCAGCCCAGCAGGGCAGGAGGAGGCGAGCTCAGAGTTCCTGGGCACACGAGGAGATGATGGGAGATTTACTCAGGAACGGACCTGGTGGGACAGTGAACTCCTCCCACAGCAAGAGCAGCCTGACTGTCCTCTCTCCGATGCTGAGAGCAAGAGGGCTAAGCTGCCCCCACCCCTGTCCTTTACCTGCCCCAAACCTCGTGGTATCTTTTTCCCTCGGAGAGAAAAACTCTCAGAGACCGCAAAAGGGTGTAGCCTGGTGCTACGCTCTCCTCTGGCCACATTTTTGTTTTGGTCAAGCACCCATAAGCACCTAGTAGTTGGCCTCCTAGCAACTTTATGGGGAAAAATTCTACAAGGAAGAAAACAAATCTAACCCCCAAATTTATCCACTCTGAATTTTTTCCCATACCAACGTATTCATTGAATTTCAACCTTTAAATTATATACATATATACATGCAGGTATGCATACAGATAGTGTCATGGGTAGTTCACCCTAAAACAAGGTGCCCTTGGGGTATACATCGGGTCTCTCCCTCCTTTTGCATCATCAACCAGGTGCAACCTGGTCCCTGAGTGAACAGTTCTACTTAAATGTGTCTTCAAGAGAAGGTTCTACCCACCAATTCTTACTCCTTGTGTCTACTTTTTGATGCTTCCCACAGGAATGTGGCATCAACAACTCAACGAAAATTGGTCATGGAGAGCACTCAAAAAATATTCTTAGATATCTCAGTGCACAAGACAAGACCACAAGGCCAACTTAAAAAGAACACATTTTACACAGTATTTTGGGCTTATTTATTAAGTAGATCCTTCAGGATGTACCTTCCGAATGCAACAAAGATTTTTTTCATGGAAGTAAAGAAAATAATCTCAATGATATTACTACATAGTTAAGGTAAATGCTATTTAATGAGTCAAGAAACTTCCAGTGTAATGCCCTTTTAATAAAAGGGCATTTATTTTCAAAATGCTGCCTAAATAGCAACCAGAGTGCTATCTTCAAGCCCACTCACAAGACAAGAAGTACAAATTTGCATTTGCTGGCACAGCCCCCCTGCCCTACAGCCCCTTCCTTTGCACCATGTCACTTCTCTAAATTATTCAAAGAATGCCATTATAGTTTTGTTTCACTTGCTATTTAATGGTTTAATATTTTAATCAGCACCAATTTAAAATCCATCAACAAAACAAAATGTATCAAAGTGAACCTACAATAACAATATTCCTTACAATAACAATATTCCTTGTTCAACTGCTATAGGAAATATTAAATCCTCTACACAATGTCATATTCATGAAGACAGAAAATGAAAATGCTGCCTCACAGTTTCATGAGAAAGACAAGTTAAATCCTTAGAGAGTAAAGGCATTCCAAGTCCGGGGATGGCTTATGCTTCTACTGCTTGGAACAGCACTGGGAATAGCCCAAATTCATATGGGAAAGCAGTCAGGAGTTGCCACAGTTCCAATCAATTATGAAGGCAACATGACAAAACAAATTCAGTGCATTAACAGACATTCCAACTGTAGTTAATGGACAAGATGATTCATTGTTTTAACATGGCAAGGCTAAATGGAAAGACAAAGGCAGAGATGTTAAACTGAATAGTAGGATTGGAAACTTCCAGAAGCAAGTATAAAATGCCCCAGAGCCAAAGTTAGTCAAAAATAAAAAAATATTTTAGAATGTACTGAAATGAGATATTTTCTATAGTTCTGTCAGAGTAATCATTTCACCTAGCTTCAGAATTTTTAACAGCAAAAGCCAAATTATCAGGAAAGTGATTCTTTTCTTTTCCTTTCAGGTCATACCTTGTACTTCCCAGCAAGGTAAATTGAGACTCTGTCTGACTAAAACTACCCAAATAATCCATTAAAAAAAAAATCAGAAAAATATATCTGGTTATGAAATGGAAGGGAAGACTTTGGTTTCTTAGCTACATTTCTGTGCCAAAATTAGATTGAAATAAATATCATAAAACTGTATTTGGAGTTTGCTTCTGAGATCTAGATGGTGGGTTTTTCATTCTATCATAAATTAAAATTTAGAATAATCTGTGGATTTTTAGCTCTGATTACATATCTCTAATTGAGGAAGGTATAATGCTAGGTTTTACCAGTATCATGAATATTCTCTTCTATGAACTGGGCATTCACTAGGGTATTACCTTTTTTACAGCAAATTAATTTGAAAAACAAAACAAAAGAAGCAAACAAATACTTTTTTACAAACAAAAACCAACCACAGAAAGAGGTAACAGCTAGCTAGCACTTACATCAAAAGAAAAAAAAAAGGCTAATCAAGTTAAAATATGTTTGGCAAACCAACCCTTCTTGTTCTCCAGGCCAAAACCCTTACCCATCCATTTGTTTGGAAAGCCATGCCTTCAGAGCATGGTCTGCATTACACAGTAAACACACTGCCTTACTAATGAGACCCCAGAAGTGGAGGAGGCACCAAAGCGACAGTAGATATAAACAGAAATAACATCAGTCTTCACACATTCTGAACATATAGGCTAGGAAAATGTTTCAATATTTAAAATCTACCTGCAGAATATTCCAGCTAATCCCAGAAAAGATGTTCAGTTGCTTCAAGAAGAAAACTTCTATTCCTTTATATTAAGCATATACATGTGTATATATATATATATGTATATATAAAAAAACACCTATATTAATTTTAGGCAATTACTTTCACAAATGCTACAATAAGGCACATGTAAAATGTGAGGTGAGAGAACTGTGCCTCAAACAAAACAGAAGATTTGGTATGACTACCTCAATACAAACAACAACATTATTTCCCAGGAGACAGAGAAGGAAGAAAAGGAAAAGCCAACAGAAAATACTGAAGCACATCCTTGAGTATTTCAAGAAGAAATGTACAAAGATGAGAACATCTGAAAGTGGAAAGCTCAAGCACAATTTAATTTCCTTACTGTTAACTGTGGAATTAGTCCAGTCCAGGAGCAACCTGGATGTTTGCACATCTGCCTACAACTAAGCTTATTCAAGAGGAGAACAATGAAGAGGTTCGTAAGTTTTTTTTTCCCTCTTTCTCCATTCTCCCAGCAGTTCAACACAGTTAGAAGAGACCATGTCTCTACAACAATCACATGTTGACTTCTACCCTTCCCACACTACAACTTTTCCATTATACCAAACAGACATGGCAACAGTTTTTATTTTATTCTGTGACAACTCTAGACAGGTGAAGACTAAAATTAGTCAGCAGATACAGGTGAAAAAGGGGTCTGTGTTGTTAGAGCTCATATTCATTTATCCAGCCTACCTGGTATACCTGGATATTATTCACCGTTTTGGCATAAAACCAATTTATTCCATTGTGCTGGCTGAAGCACAGAGGACTTGCATTGCCAGTCTAAATATGGCACATTTTGTGAGCTCTTTAAAAAAAAAAAATCAAATAAATTGAAATTTATTGTTTTCTGTCTAAAACTTCACCTATGCAGGCACACACACTCCTATACATACATCCAGCACTAGTTACTTGACTGTTTTTCCCTGGTGTTTTTATACTAACTTCCACACAGCTTTAAAAGGAATATGAAACATTGCTTTCTCTCCAGAAGTTATTTCTGGTGGTACAAAGTAATTTAAAATTTGCTTCTGTTTCGTAGCTTTTCGTTACAATCTTTCCATATCTACTCCTTATGGGAGAAGGTTTTCTCATACAAATATTTCAAAGTTTTCTTAAGCAGTACACTAAAATGTTATTTTATTTACGTATTTTTCACTATGTTACTCCTTAGCATCTTCTGCCTAACAAGAATCTGTAATAGAATTTTGACTGTAGCTGGCAATCTTCAAGGTCTTTGGAGATTTTAACAAGTAAGTTCCCAATGATAAACCAAGACAAAATCATTTAAAAATAGACTTTTTAGAAGACAGTGAATATTTGTCATCTCAACAGGATCTCGAACTTTTTGCTGGAGTCTTGACAAGACTTCATTTACTGAATAGCTCACAATGGGTGGAAATGCTAGTTTTGCCTTATATTGCTTTACATGGTATGAACCCACAAAATCTGTAAAACAAGAACTTTTACACATGCAATGACAAGGAAAATTTCATATTTGTATTTTTAAATATCAGAAAAGTCTAAAAAAGTCCCCATAATTCCTTATGTAAAAGGTGAGAAGAATGTCAAAGCTGGAAAATATTTGTAACTTGACTCAGTTAAATGGCAGGTTTGCTCAGCTGCAACTCAATAGGCACCCTGCCAATTTAGACCCTTAAGTGATGCCCAAGTAAACATATCATAATTCAAGCATACACAGAAATATTGTGCATGGTGTTCAGATGGTGTCAATCATAACAGTGCTGTTGAGATCCATAGAACTATGACACTTTTTACCAAGGCAGGACTGTGACCCATTGATATGGTTTTGTAGTAAAAACAGAGATTAGGAACAAATACTACTTCCCAAATTTTAAAGTCGCTCATACAGCTCTCTTGTGAACAGTTCCCACCTCACTTTGATAACTGAATGCATGCAGGTATAAATGAGTCAAACCTGTCAGTCTGTTTGCTACTTAAAAATTGTTGGTAATTCACATACTACAAATTTACTTTTAGGTATATCTTACTTATAACACCTCTAATGCTTTAGCTTAAACATTTTAAGTAAATTCTCTGTTCCTGCATGAGGAATTGATCAATGCTGCTTGCAAAAGCTGGAATTTACTTAAAAGTCCATTCTTGGAAATGAGAGTGTTTCTATAACTTTGAAAATATTGTAAGCATACTGAAGCAATATCACTTCTTTGGTTTTCACCCCAAATATTTCCCTGTAGCGCACAATCAGTCTTAGGGACATGCAAATTAGTCTAATTTCATTTCTACCTTATATTTGGAGCTGCCAGATGTTAGTAAAGGATCCAGTAACTAAGTCTAGTTCACTTTGCAAAGGCGACATAATAGAGTGCTTATTTTCAAATTACAGTTGAAATCTAATGGGGATGAAAAGTGTACGGGTTCCACTTCAGTGTTCTGTGTTGTCGCAGCAATTACTTAAATGTGAATTCAGTGTTATATGATACTTTAGAAAACATTTATAAGAATCCTGATAGACTGAAGCATACCACACCTTTTTTCTTAAGGTAAAATAGAAGCAAGTTCTTTTATAACACCATAATTTAACTAATTTAGGGTAGAGCTATTATTATACTATATTAATCATAGCAGCACATGCAGGATTATAAACTTTGCCACAATTGCATAGCTGAATCAGCCAAATGTTTTCAGTTTGGCTTGACACCTCACACTACAAAGTCTGTGGATTCAATTCTGGTTCTTCTTAGGTCAGTGGCAAAATTCCCACTGAATTCACTGCATCCAGAATTTTGGTCTATGTGCCTACCTATTGTGTAATACTTGTATAAAACAGTTATACAACTTAAAGGAATCCCATCAACATCAACACATGAGTCCCTACTACCAGCGTTACACTCAGAATTAATAGGATAAATATTTACAATTATTTTTAAACAACCACTTTTCTTCTCTAAATGGATAACGCCTTTTTCCCCCACAGAATTTATTTTAGAGGGTTTTTGACTTCCACAGACAAAATCTTTGCTCCGACTTTTAGTTTGCTACCTCTTTTGGCTTGTGAAAGGGGCACGAAGAAGCAAAATGGAAAATGAGATGTTGCTGCAAAAGCACTCCAGCTCAGAAATATCCAGGAATGTCAATGGAAGAAGCACTGTTTGTTTTCATTTCAGACCTGCATTTGAGTGTATTACTTTCTTAGCAACCATCTTCTCAAAATGCCCACACCTGAGATGCCAGGCTCCCCATCATCTTTGTCATCAAGATTGCTGAATGAGTTACAGCAACCTCAGGACTTCTAAAGAGTACTGATTACTCCTTCAGCCAAGTTAGATCCTTAGAAAAAAGACACAAAGTTACTTTGGGGACTAACATAAACAACAACAAACACAAAGGGACACAGAACTCAAGCACAATTTAAGCTCTTACCTTACCCTTGAAGGATTAGGTCAGAGACTTCTGCAAACCCACTTACCCGACGAGTGGATTTAAAACCCAAGGGGGAATACACAGCAAGGACAAATTCTAGTGAGATTTCCAGACATTGCAACCAGATCCACAAACAGTTGGATTTGTTCCTCAAAGCAGAGAGCAGTGACAGCCAAGCAATACAGTAAGGAAACTGAACATGACAGATTTGGCTCTGGGTAATCTGCATTCAGTGTTTAGCACACCAGGGTCATGAACCTCAACACTTGTTTTCAATAGTTCGTGGAACACCACTCCACTCTATGTCTTCAAAGTCAGGAACCGATTTTGGGAGAACTGTCTGTGTGCTGTCTAGCCTTCAAAGAGAGCATCTGTCTTCCCTAACAAGTAAGGGAGGAGGAGACAACAGCACACAGGGCAAGATTTTCAACAGTGCTTTCTGGGCATTAAGATCGTGAAAGCCAAAAGAGATTTCGGGGACTCTTCTCAGGTTCGCTGGCGTTTGCCAGATTGCAAATGCTTTCTGCAAAAATAATCAAAGAAGCCGCTATCAAAGCAAGATGCCGAAACGCGCGCGAACACTGTTCCTCTCCTTTCGCCTCGGCGAATAAAAGACGTAAGGCGCAGCTCGGCGGAATTTGGGAGCAGGGAGGGGAAAGGAGAAGAGGATCCCCCTGCCCCAAAGGACCCGAGCGAGTAAAACAAGTCACAGGCAAGTTGGCCTCGAGGCTGCCCCGCCAGGACCTCGGGGCTCCNCCCCCCGCTCCCGGAGCAGCCCTGGGCACGGCGCCCGCCGCCCCTGCCCGGCCGCGCCCGGGTCCGGGCGCCGCCAGCCCCCTGCTCCTACCGTGCGGAGGGAGAGCATCGGAGGCGGCGGTGATGGGCTCCTGCGAACAGAAGAATTCCGCGCTTGGGAAATCACAGCCCTCGGCACAAACCTCCTCCTGCCCGCCAGCAAGTCCTCCTACAGCACCTTCCCTGAAAAACGTGTGTACGTTACCTCCTGCCATCAAAATCATTGGTTGTGCACACTCCTGACTCCATACCGATGAGTAACTCAACCTGGGATTCCCACTTCCCACAAGAACATGTGTGGTGAGACAACAGCCTGCCTCCCTCCCTCCCCTCCGCGGAGCACCCTCTTCTTCCTCGCTAGAGTCCCGGGGACTCCTCCGGCCGTCGAGTTCCTCCTCTGGCATTGGCGAGGGACCGCCAAAATTTCTGTAGAAGGATTACTGCAGTGCAAGAAACATAACACGCATAACTTCTGTTTACAATCTTAGCAATAAAACCACTTGCATATCAAATTATAGTAGTCACTGCAGCAGCCCTGGAAAGTATTCCATGGTTGATTTTTAATTTTTCATACACACATATATATATATGTGTTCAGCGGTTCCACAAAATGTATCCTTGTTTCTACATGGACACTGAAATACAGAGAAAATGTATGTAGAATTTGCACTGATTGAAAGAGGAGGAGGGGGAGACAAGACAAATAAACTCTTCTTCGTGTGCCACTACATTCCATCTCTGTTTCCCTGACTTCAAGAAACTTGTAGAGAAAGATAATTAGGATTTGTTATTACAACTTTAAAACTTAATTATTTGGAAACTAATAGATCCAGGTTGTGATTTTTTAATTAATATTTCATTTTGAAAGGCCCTTCAGCTTTGAAACTCAAAGAGCCAAGGTGTAAAGGAGCCATAGCTGGCCCATAGCAACACTGTTTTGTCCTTCAGTTAAAAATTATCCTCCTTCTTCTCAATGCCAATCTCTACCAACAGCCCCTGGTAAGCTCTCGCCCGTCCCAAGCCCTGCATGTCCCCCACCACAGCCGTTCTGCCTCACCTGTGAATTCTGGCTCGCAGAAGTGAGTCAGGAGTGTCGGGAGCCTGACGAAGCTGTTGGTGTTCCAACACGCTGCATCGGGGTGTTTTTCATTAGCGCTGAGAATGATTCATGTGAACAAGGATCACTGACCTTGACCTCACATGCACAGATACACCCTGTGGTGATGAATGCAATAGAATAAACAGCTAGATACAACTGCTTATTCCCTCTTGCAGTGTTGTTCTTGCCCAACTCCATTGCTCTAGAATACAAATAATGACTCATTTGCTTACCCTCATAACATCACATTTAGAAACCTGCTATTCATCTCTGCTTGAAGGGTCTTGAATAAATATACTCCCCAAATGGCTGATTTAAATCACATATATTTTTATCACTTGACACTGTTTCTGTTGTTATTGATAAAGACTACACAAGTGGGTGTGTGGTGTATCATGTCACTGCTGAGGAAGTTTTTTATACTGAATGGTCTTTTGTTAAATCTACTTTTATAAGAGAATTTACACAGGGGAGAAGGAAGAAAGAAAAACAAAAGGAAGTATGTCTGGGGATCTATCTCCTTTTGTTAAGAATAAGAAAGCCCTACAGCAATTATTTGGAATGCAAATGAAAAACACAGTATAAAAGTGTTTTGTAGAGAGTAATATTTTTAAATGATGTAAAAACATATTCCATATAAAACAAAGTATAGGTGAGGAGGAAAGTCTGCAGTAGTTGTATGCAGATTTAATATTCCAGAACAACCTTAATAAATAGGCGGGGGGGGAAAGGAAAAAGAAAACGAAGACTTGTACTAATCTTACATACCTAATCTGTCACAGTGAAAAGAGGTAACTTTACAGAAACTTCCACAGCTGAAAAAACATATTGCAACCCCTCCTGGAAAGATTGATTTTTCTATTATCAACATTAAATATTTTCTTTTTCTTTTCTTTTTTTTTTTTTTTTTTTAAGAGGGAAAGAGACAGGATTCCTTAAATATCATTGTTCTGTGTACTACCTGTGATTTGACAGATCATCACGCTTCACCATTTGCCAACAAAAGGTGGAACTGATAATATGAGGAGCCTCTGTTGAAAAGAAAAGGTACAGATATAAAAAAAAAAATGATAATATCGAAGAGCTGCCTCTGTATCTCCTACTGTCATTCCTTTGCCATGGCATCATAGGTTTCAAGCTAATTTTTGTTTAGTCTTGTTTATGTTTCCTGCTCATTTAGCATTGGAGATGTACAACTGTTTTCATGTATTAACTTGGGGCTGTTTTTCCACTGGCAAATGAGTATTTGGGTGTCATCCCTCTCTGTTTAGCATGTTCTTTGCACATAAGCACAAAACAGACTGGTGGTTTGAATACGTGTTCTAAATTTTGCTTTTGCTGAACAGACTTATTCAGACCTTCACAAATATAAGCACTGCCATACTCGCTTCTTTGCTTAGGCATCTGTTGTTTTACCTAAGAATATTATGGAAGCAGTTCCAATAGTACCAGTTCTCCGTGCTGAAATTATTATACTTGCTTCCTTTGGAAAGGGAAATACACAACACATGCTGTCTTGTCAGACTCTCTGAGGCTATGACCTCAACTTGCGAAGGCTTCAGCTCAGACCAAGGTACCAATTCACCTCTAACCCAGAAGCCTTGGACTGTTCTGTCCCTTCCCACTTTCCAGTCCAATACTTGGTGTCAACATCTTCGTAATTTACCATTAGCATGAATTTTCTCTTCATGTTATTTTTGTTCTGATTATATCTACTTCTCCTAACCTAATCAAATAGCGAAAAGCTAGTTGAATAGAAAAGCAGTTCACAAAATTACACTGATTCCTTGCAGACTACCACTTGACATTCCACATGAGAATCTATGCCCCTCCAGAAGATGCCTCGAGGTTACAAAGCATTACAAGAGATTCTGTACAAACCACACAAAAGGTGAATAACAAGCAGCACATCCTTTGCTTTTTTTTCTTTCTTTTTTTTTTTTTTTTTACTGGACTAACTTACCTGTCTGCAGCTGCCCTACTCTGATTTGTGCAGGTGCAGAGCTGCAACAAAGCAGCTGAACTGGCACTCATCCCCTGGCTTGCTTTTCCACAGCAACCCCAGCTGTTTTCATGCATTGTTTTGGGTCATCCAGTGTAGGCTCCTCTTGTGCTTCCTGGTGCTGGAGGAATTGGAAACACAGCAGGGTGTCTTTGGTTGCAGATACAGCAGAAGGCACAGAGCAGGAGTTAGGCTGTGGTGGCTTTTGCCTTGACAATAGCAGTGTCCACAGCTACCACAACTTTCTGTATACCCTTCCTGAGTCTTATTTCTTCCATGTGCCAGGAGCAGCTATGCACACACAAGTCCAGCAGGGGTACTGTGCCTGCACAGAGGGCAGCAGGGATCCACACCAGCTCAAAACCATAAAATTGCTGCTGGCCAGAGCTGTTCGAGGCAGACTTCAAGGCTAATCTTAAACAAGTCGTGTTTTTGGCTTCTTGTGCTCATAATTATTTCACAAACCTGGGGGTAAGTTTAAAGGGCTAGCTAGAGTCATAAAAAAGGACATGCAATGATGACAGATCTTAGTACCAGAAGTTTGACAAAAAAAAAAAAAAAAAAAAAAAAAAAAAAAAAAAAAACAATCAAATAACNAAAAAAAAAAAAAAAAAAAAGCCACTAAAATCACATTCAATGAATCAGAAATAGTGATTTATCCTCATTTCTACAAAGTAGAATTTTTAGGTTACATATACAAAAATTCAAGTAAACTTGAAGTCCCAGAAGCTTTCTTTTAAGTTTAATATTGTTTCTCCTACTCCTAGAAACTAGGAGGAAAATTGATAACTGTGAAACAATGTCACACTGCAAAGCAACCCTTTAGTTCCCTATGCCCTTGCCTTTACTTCTGTTCCTTCAGCTATTTCTCCTAATACCAGCAAAGTTATTTCCCAGCAAGTGGAAGTGAAGGGATACATTTCCAATGGGTAATACAGAAGATACGATCCATAAACTGCACCTACACGTTTCATGCTGCATAGACTTTGATCCAGTTGACTGCAAAAAACAATCAAGGATCTGCCCAAAGAATCAGAGGTGCTGGACAGATGCACCAGGAGGATAAATAGGGAAATTTAGAAAGCCCACAGGATACAGCTTAGACCTTAGAGCATTTAAGCTACTGTTCTTGAAGCTTAAATTTTAAATGATCTTATTATATATTGAACGTCCTGCCAAAAGCCCATTTTTTCCAAACTTTTACACAAATCTGATCAGAGGAACTTACTTGAATCATAGTCCTGTCTCTGAAAGTCCTGTTGTTGCAGGACAAACTTGTCTATATGTTTTTGTGTCTTTTCATCCAATATACAGAAAAACTACAAGATTTGTAATCTCAAGTTCATTTATCTGAGTATTGATGCATGAGATATTTCAGTATTTCACTATGTAACTTAGAGCAGGCTGGGAAAACTGCATGTACAAATACATCACTAATACAATGAGCAAACATTTAGAGTTAAAAGTATGTATTTCCAGGTACAACTTAGTAGCTCACAAACTGCGAGGTTTCTGAATGAAATAAATGTTGTAAAGGTATAAAGTATAAAGAAAACTGGATATTTGCTGCTTTTTCAGGTCAGCCATGTTTCAGTGCCTGAAAAAATAAAGCTTATGTAAAAGAGAATTCTGCTTTCAAAGCTATGGAATTATTGTAAGGCTGTCTCTTGACCCCTCATGTTAGCTAATGAAACAGGAATGCTCCTAAGGAGCTGGAGCAAAAGACAGATAATATTTAGGATGTGCAAGACACAGGATCCCAAGAGGACAGACTGCTGTCAGGTATTTACTAGGGCTTCTTCTCCTCTGGATACTCTGAGGAATAGGATTTTAAATAAATATAATGCAAAGTTATGCCCAGGGATCTCTGAGAGAATAATTAGAAGGTCAGTCATAAAAGGCTAAATTCAGCTTTTAATTACCACAGAATTTAAGAAATAGCTATGCTAAAAATTTTAAAAGAGATCTTCCTTTCTAATTCTTTCCAAATTGAAACTGAATTCAGTTTAATATCACTGAGTGTCACAATAGAATCATCTGAACTAAGGATTTAGTCCTTACACTTGTGAGCAGAAATGGACATCTCATATCCTAACTAGAATAAAACATTTGTCCTGCAGTGGGAACTCACCCTAGAGGGAAAAAAAAAAAAAAAAAAGACAAACTCTTTTTAACCTGTCTCCTCCTTAAAGGTTCAGTGAGTCAGACACAGCTTTAGTTTCTATTTGCAGCTCTGTAGGAAACTGCAGAAAACGGGGCTGCAAGAAGAACATGCTGAATGAAGCATTACCTCTCCCAGCTGTGCATCTCCCTGCCAACAGCCACAATATCTGTAGCGTCCCTCTGGCATATGGCAGGTCGCAGGAAACCTCATCCAGGTTTTATGGTACTAGCAGCTGTGAATTGTTTGTTTGTTATTTGTTTCTATACCATAATTTAGAGTTTCACTCTCTCTTCTATGGGAGTTATACTTGAATTTGGTGTCTAAGACTGAGCCCTAACTGCAGTAGCAAAAAGTGCATCAAACGCAGCTTATGTTACGTACTGAGTAGCATATTAATGTAACCAAACTCATATAGTTTTGTAGTTCTAAACCCATTAAATTCACCACAACTGCATTATATGGCTTTTCCCTGACTTTTAGTCAAAAAGCATTGCTTTGGGTAAAGAGAACAGAGTAAGACAGATTTGCAGCTCTTAAAGATGTGTCTCAAAATTCTATAATTTGGTCTGCATTTTCCTCTCTTCTTCAATAACCACCTAATTCTTGAAAGAATTGCCACATTAATATTTAAATTGTAAATAGATATCTAAAAATTGTAAATAGATATCTAAAAACCAACAAAACATTCTGTGCACTGTTCTATGTAACATCAAAGAAGAACATGGATTGAAAATAAGGAAATTCCTCTGGAATCAGGTGCACACGAGATCCCTGATCATTAGTACTGGTTCTTTTTCCTTTGGTTGGTTCCCTGCTAGTCAGCATATAACTTTTTAAGTTTGCAGTTGCCTTCATCGTTCCTCAAGTTTCTTAGGTGCTTTCATTAGTCCCTAATGGAACCATTTCTGTTCAGAAGCTATTCTCTATTCCTTTTAATTTTGGACTCATACAGTATCATACAAGGTTCTTTTAGAGTTGAGGGGATGGGCACAACTCTGTCACATTAGTAGCAGAATTCCAGGACATTGTCACTGATGGTCTGACCATCCAACAGAACATGCTGACAAGTTCCTAGAATATTGCAATATTACTTCATGGCACCTCTGTCTCACTGCTTCCTTCTTCTTTGATGTGCTATAGAAAGAACTATCACACTACAATACAATATTTAAGCTCCTTGAAACCTGTTTGCTCTGAATAGTAGAATTTTTGCAACTTTGCTCTTTTGGCCTGCAGAGAAAAGGTTCAGAGGTGGAAGAATGACTTCTACCTCCCAGGAGACTGATCAATGTGTCCCCTTTCTCTATGGAAGCTTTTCCTTTCATACACATCCCAGAAAAACAATCTCATCTTGGAGTCAGAAGCAGATACTGCTAATGTTCACAATTATGATGCATGCCAGGTCATGTGCTCTCTAGTTGATTGGCACATCTCAAGGCTGACAGAGACCAGAACTGTGTGAAATGAGAAATGAGAGTCGTTGTCAGCACTCCTTCCCTGCTGCCTCTGCAGCAACGGGGGCTTTACCTCCAGGCACAGTTCTGATGGATACATTTTGGCTTTACCTATTTGGTCTTTCAGTCTTGGTCAAAATCAACATTTCCACACTCATGTTTGAATACAGAAAAGGAAAATAGGATATATATAGGAAATGGGGACAAGAGACAATAGACAAGAAGCAGCTTCTTATTTACCCAGCACACTGCCCACAGGAGCCAGTGCCCTGTTCATGACCAAAGGAAAGCAACGTTCCTCTCCAGGGTTGCTTTAGGCTGTCACAGCCAGACTCTGCCTTTCCTACAGACTAAAGATAAAAAACCAATTTAGTGTTTGACAGCTTTTGAGCTTCCAATACGTTTTTTTCAAGTTCAGGTTTTATAGCCACAGGACTAAGGGATATGGAAATACATGACTAGTCAGATACACACCATAGAACTACTCGACTTTTAAAAACCAAAAAAAACCACAGTTAGAGTCGGTAATAATGATCCATGTCTTTCTACTTTTTTTTCTGTTTAACTACAGTAAAACTAAGAAAGGCTATGCACATAACTGTTTCAAATCCGCTCTGCTATTTTTATCTCATAATTTTCAAACGGAATAGATTGTATCTTTCAGGATTTCATAATCCTATATCTCTCAGAGGCATTCCCTATATAGATACAGAGTTATATTTGTCATGTGTTACTTACTTGTTTCTTAAATAGTTGGTAGATTGTCTCCACTTGAGTTATTCCTTGGTTTATGCTAATAAACCAAGCAACTATTCCTATCAGTAATCAGGGAGTTAAAACTTGTTAAAATAGTTGTTCTTACATGGTCTTTTTAATCCCATGGGACACCTCTGGTATGTGTAAGGTATAATGGCAGAAAAGATCATTCTATGTCACTCCAGACCTTAAAATGCAGGAATAAAAAGCTAGTTTTGCCAAAACCAATTATATAAAGCATATAAACCAGGCTATACATACTTTTTTTTTTTTTTCAGAAATCAAACTCAAGAAACAGTTCAGCATTTCTGCACACACACACCCACATAAAAGTAAATAAATATTGATAATTCAAGTCTATATACCTAGAGTCCCTCTTGACCTATTGAATAACTCTGTACAGCACTGCTCCAAGAGACCTGAGACAAAAAGTCTGAGTTTTAAAAGCTCCAGCAGTTCAACAGAATAATGCAACATCCTCTTAGACTTAGGTGCATCCTGTACTGCAATCATTTCTTTCACTCAAACAGCAAATTAAATACTCATCCACAAGGAAGGAAACATTTTCTAAAACATATAATATTTTACATGATACATATTTACATAATTTGCAATGGAGAAAGAGGAAGAAGGCATGTGATATGTTGCAGCTGATAAAGTCAAATTACTTCAAAGGATTTGGGAATATTTAAAAAAAATATTTTGAACAATATAATACTGAGGTTCTCTCAACATTTGATGATAAAATGTAAAGGGCATAGTAGGCATAGTAGGAATATGATAAACCCAAGGAACATGAAATATTAGCTAATATTCCCATCCCCTGGGTTAGGTTAATATCTTCTATATCCTAATGTTAAACATAGAGAAACCCAATTCTGACCAAAGCTCAACTTACCTTATTTACTTTCTGTTCCTGACTCTGTCAACAGGAAACTTGCCTTAGTAAAGACAAAGGAGACGATGCATAGGACATATAAAACACAAAGCACAATTACCTAAAATTAGGGAATACAATGTCTAAATTATAAACATTTCACTACCAAAAGAGTCAGTAATGTAGTGCAATGTGTCTATGGGTAGACCTACCTCTGAGGTGGATCAAAGTGAACTCTATTAAGAATTAAAATTGGCAGTTCACAAAGGTATTTAGAGATTCCTAAATGTAAAATAGATAAATACTGCAGGGAGCAGAAGGAAAAATTGCCACAGCTCTTCCTAATGAAGTGATACTAACTTTTTTGTCCTAAAACACAAATATGTCAATTATTTATCATGTAACAATTTATACATTTTATAAAAATTATGATCTAAATCAGCTGAAATTCAGCATGAAAGCATGCCTCATCCTTGGAAAAGTCTTTAGGGTCAATGGTTAATAACCATTCCTAAAATGGATGTAGTTTTAATTCTTAAATGGCAGTAAAGGATTTTGAACTTGTTTGCCCCTTTCTACATAAATATTTTATCCAATATAAAGTCTATGGACTAAAAGGGAAATTTCCTTTCTTGGCTTTTTTTTTTTTTTTTTTAATTTGAAATTAAATTTAAAATACTGGCCCAAGCTACATTTATTTGCAATGAAGACACCTCTTTATTACTCTTTGGACATGCTCCCAATTGAGCCTGCTAAATGGGTTTTTTTAAACAGACATACTAACTGGATCTGTATTCTGAATGAGCTTAGATACAGACCAAGTGCCAAGTTCAGTGCCCGCACTACTGAGACCCTGATTTTTCCCAGCTTCCAGAAAACTCAGAAAGATCTTCAGGATTTTCAGGTCAGTCTTGTAAGTGCCTGTTCTTGCAAGCAAGGGATTTGTGGGAAAAGTCCAGTAACTTTTCATGTTCCAAGTTTCAAGTAGCAGAAAAATGTAATAGACCATTCTGTGGTTTTGAGATTATGCTGAATAAGGATGGACTGCCAGCAGCTTTTAAATAATTTCCTTCACTATTAGACATAACAGTGATGGTGGAAGTTTGAACTAAAGTTTGCTTCCTTGATTAAGTATTATCCCTTTGCCATTCTGAACTACAGTCTATAAGGAAGGCCCTGGACTATATGCTTAAGCATGCATATAGTCCCATTAGTTTCAGTGAGCATAATGAGAAAACCAAATGAGAGTTTAGGCTTAAGTTATTATTTTAACATTGTTCAGAAGGAGTGAACTATTAAATGTTTCTTCAGAGAGATGTATTGAAGACACTGTTCTCAATCACAGTTTTTTTTCAGCAGAGGCAAATTCTGTCTGATTAACGGCAAATCGGGGGTTTCACAGATACGGGAATTGTTCAAATGACATGGATTTACAGGAAGCTGTTGAGGGTCTGCAAAAGTTGGAATGAAAAGAAATCCATATACGTTGATGTACAAACTACATCGTATTTAAGTTTTTATTATTAAAAATTCTTTCTTCTTTGGGAACATTTTAAAAACTAAGAACATTGATAAAAATACTTGTGGCTTAACATTTTCATAGATTCAATAACTTATATCCAGGAAATATTATTTAAAGTGTGCCTTATTTTTTCACTCTAGGGAAAAAAAAAATCAGTTATCCATTTGCATAGTCTTGTGGCATCACATGATTAATCCTTTATACCATGCCAGAAACACAGGTATAGCAAAATCTCCTCATCTAATTAATTAGAAATGTCATATATACCTGCCAAGGTTAATGAAATATATACCAGTGAGATAATAGAGGAGAAAACTATTATGTGTTGAGGTTTTCATAAGCAGTATTTTACTGGCTTGTAACTTGTGATACTGTTGTACAGAATTTCATCCAGAAGTCAAACATTTGACCACATGGTAGCAATACAGCTTGCAAAAATACAAGATTAAATGCATCTTTTTAAAGCCTTTGGTTTTTCACTTATAGAAAATACTATACAAAATCAAATTGAAAATTCACTTTTTTATTACTACTCATTAAGAAATAATAAAACATTTAGTGGTTGTCTGTTTTCAGATTTAGCTTCTGGCTTAAGACAATTTTCTTTTTCTCCTTCAAAAAATTGGGCTGATCATTTGCACTGCACATATAATTAACTGCTAAGTAGTTCTTTCTATGTTATACAGCTAGGCATAGAAAAAACTTTGTTTTGTATTATATAACTCCAGAAAGGTCTCCAAGCAAAACATTTTATTTGTGTGTCTAAGTGGCAAACCTACAGGTATATGTTGTAGCTACACATGTAGTGAATTATTATTTCAACTTAAAGACAAATTTCTTTAAACTGCTGATACTGACAAAGCAGCTGTTTTGTAGTAGGGAAAAATATCTTTGAAATTATTTTAAAGAAAATCGTTATCATATTTAGAAAGGATTCTTTCCTCCTCATCACCTCACTTGAGCTTGGGAATCTTAAACTGTTTGTGCCAACTTTGCCTCAGTGACTCATTTTAATTAAGCTTTTGGATTTATTGTTTCTTTGTGTTCCATGGTGCTGTGCCATTTTGAGAGCACAGATTGTATTTTTCTTAATAAAATGGTGTGTATAGAGTCCTTCAATCATATAGAATTACTCAGCATCCCTTTGGTCTTGCACAAAAACCTAAAAAGAGCTGTTTAAAAAGTGGGGTGGATCAAGAAAGCAATTAATTTGGGTTAATTGACATGATTCTGGACTCAGAAGTGTTCACTTGGCTCTGAGTCCTGCGATTAATGAAGTATTTGTTTGCCCAATTCATCTGTGTGTAAGTGCTT
>WBMY01018390.1:323631-461755 GCA_013397315.1 Donacobius atricapilla | reverse complement strand
TCATAAAAAAAAAAAAAAAAAAAAAAAAAGTACAAACACAGCTTTTAATAGATCCATTACCAAATAGATAAGTTGACATTTATCTTGGATATGTCAACTACAGATGAATATCATTACTGAATTTACACGTGTCCCCATAAATTTCCTTTGAGCACATAAGTCTTTTTTTAATGCACTTGTTGTCTTAGACCCAACCTGTCAGTAACAATACAATCTCCAGCTGTAGAAATAGGAAATCCTAAAACAGAAGCTGTAAGAAAATTTTCTTACAGCTGAAAAGAAAAAAAATTTCCCTTATCCTCTCACGCCTGGTGATAGGATACCCTAATGTCAATTGCAAAAATTGTTATCCTTGGATATCCCTATGGAAGAAACAAATTCCCTTCTTGATTGAACAAGTGCTTCATCTTTTCAGTTGTGTGGTGCAAATACGCTCTGGTTGTGCATTCTGCCCTGTCTGTGAACAATGAAAACCCACATAAAGTGGTGCTCTTGCAATATATACATTCATGTGGAATAAGCAAAAGGTGATACTTTCACATGGTGTTTCTCACATAAATTTTTGGCTTCAAAGCTGACTTTAGCCTTTGTGCAAAAAGTCACTATTTGCAAAAAGGCACCTTTTGCCTTTAGGTGGTTAGTCCACATTTCAATATTAGCCATTCTTCCTAGGTATGAAGCCCAGAGCTAGGGATTTTGCCATTCTCTTGGTTCATGATTTGTATCAACCAAATCTTTAAAATTTGTGCACAGTAGTTATTCATTGCAATACATCTAGCCTTTTCTTTATCCTAGCTTTTATCTTACCTTGTACAGCTTAATGCACTTCTCTGTGATCCGGACTGGAGTTCTTTATGCCTTTTGCCTAGTAATTGGGGTTTCCTTTTGCATTAGAATACTCTTTACTTTCCACAGTCTAAGCATAGGAGTCACTTCCACGATTTTACAAATACCAGGCTTAATACTGAATCACCAAAGAGTGTGTTTTGTCCAACATTCCAGGGAATGTATATTCCTTATCAGGCATCCCAGAAACTCTCACCAATAAGTTGTGAGATTTCCATCTCAAAATCTGCAGGGGGTACCATGCAAAAAACATCAGTGTGTCTGAGCAGTAAGTGCAGACATAATCATCTGAACAACAACATTCTCAGCTCCTTTGGAATATTCCTATAATGGTAACCAGCCTTGGCTTAAATAACACTATACATTAATCTTTCTGTTTACAAGGATGTTTCAGGGAGCCTCAACTCACCCTTTTTGCCTTTCTTCAATCCAAAGCATGTTTTTCAGCAAAGAGAAAGTTCCTCTAGAATACACTGGCAGAGAGAGAATCTTTTTATGACTAGATTTAGAGGAATCCCTCTGATTTAAAGTGTTTATAATAGGTTTACATGAGGCCTATATGACATGAATGTATTTTTAATTATACTGCACAGTGTAGGTAGTACAAGTGGTGTTCTGCAAAGATAATTTTGCTGTAGGATATGGAAGACATGTACTGGACACGGCTTCATTCAACAGGAAACAAGATTTTATATAGGTTTGGTAGCTCCCTACTTTTTAAGTATATTCAGAGCAGGTAGATGAGTTAGAGCTGAGCTGAGCTGGTGTCACATCCACTAGCCAGGAGCAATAAGGAATTTGAGACCCAGCCTAGCAACTTATGAGGCTGTATCAAGGCTCAGAGTGGTGCAGCAGTGCTGTGCAAACAGCTTTTGTGCCAGCATGCTGCTGAAATGCTGCACTGTACATCTTTATCTGTTCAAACCCACATTGGTTCAAGGAGATCGGCATCAGGCTCCAGTGCTCAGGGTTAATTTGTCCTTAGGGAAAACAGAGATAATTTCATCTGTTCTCCCACTGCTTGTAAAATAAAAGTGAAAGAGATCGTGCAAATACAGTACAAAACATAGAACCAGAGAAAAATGGATTCAGTAGAGAGAGAAAAATGAAAATTGCACTTGCTAATGGAGAACAATCTGCAAGCACTGACTGTTTAATCAAAATAAATAAACTAATCAAACTAAATAAATATAAAAAGCAATTAAAAAAAAAAGTTTTCTGTGAAAATCCAATCACACAATCTACTCTATCTTTTCCCAGGGGGTCTTCATTTGCAAATTACATGTTTACTGTTAGCTGGGTTGGCTTTTTTCCATATAATTATCATATTGGACTACATATTCTCTACTTCACACACAATGTCAAAGTACACCGCTTAAGTACTTGATATTGTATATTATCTATCTTCAAAACCATGGTAATGACAATTATTGCCCTTAAAGTAAAGCAGAAATAATAAAATGCTACTTATTTCTATTATTTCTATTGAAAAATGCTCCACTTGCAGCTACAGAAATGAATATAGAATTATCATTATGCAAAAATAATGATAATTCTGTGGTGGACATCACAGATTATGTGTGTGTTTTCACACACACACATACGTGCACAGAATAACAGTTAGAAATGCTGGCATTTTTCCTACAACATTTTTAGTACTTTTCCATTGATGCACTCTAAAAAATGAGTGTACTTTTAAGAATTTCAGTGAGACATTCTCCTAGGCTTTTAAATGAAATGGGGTTCACAGCCTTTAGGCTCCATTTTTCTGTGAAAAGAGGTTCTATTATATCAAAGTTTTCACTTCTAAACAAAACTAATATGCTAATGTAAATTACACACTATTACTACATGGTCATTAACTTCTAGCATTTTTATTTCAATATTTAAGACAGTAAACAAGGCATTCAGCTTTGTTAACACCAACTTTGACTACAGATTACCAATCTATATTAGTTGAACTATTTCAAAGCAAATTTGAAAAGCAATATCAATTCAATGTTCTTTTTTTAATTTAAAAAATCCTATATTTGCTCTGATAGAGAAAAAATAGGCCAGATTTGTTTCTACTATTTTCTTCAGTGGGACCAATGGAAATTACATCACAGCCAAAATGAGCTCAGATTGATCGAATCTGTAACACATCACATCTATGCACACCTTAATATGTACACTGAAAGCTGATTGTTCCACTTCTGTGCCATCGTATGGATCTGACCCTTATGTAGTCATAAGGGAAAAAACCTCAAACAAACAGCAGTGGAATACATGACCTAAATTAAAGCAGATACCTCATTGATTTCAGCCTCATGGCCCAAGGGCAAAAGGTTTGGCACTGCTGCCAGTGAAGTCAGTGGCAAAAGTCCTACTGAGGGCAATGTGAGTTGGTTGGTTATTGTGTCAAGCTTGCACCGGGACATTGAGCGAAATATTGGCCCTATCAGTGTCAATGGGATTTGTGCCACTTGCCAAGGAGGAGGACCAAGATTGCATTTCTTACATTGGCAAAACTGGAGCCAAATAATTACCGCATCTCTTCCTTCCTGGATGGATTTTGCTGGAGCTGATTGTTAGTGACATTTTTCCAAATTCTTTTCTTGCTCTTAAAAATTTTCTTAGCTGCAAGAGTTACAAATAACTTTTACTCTTTTTTTTTGTTTGTTTGTTTGTTTGCTTGTTTTGGGGGGTTTTTTTGTGTGCTTGTTTTTTGATTTTTTTTTTTTGTGTGTGTGTGTGTGTATTAATTTTTCTCCCTAAATCTTTTCTGGTCTCTTTTATAACACACCTTCTTTTCTCAACCTCTCTCATTCCAACCATGGTGATTTTGGAGTTATGCAGGCAGCCCAGATAGATTTGTAGTTTGGGGATTTAAGAAACTGAATGACATTGGGAAAAACTCTGTATTTCATAATTCAGAGGAAAAAAAATCAAATAAGGACAATATTTTTAAATGTCCAAAAATTTAATATTGCTTTAGATTAGTTTAGGAGGTAGTCATTAGCTACTGTTATAAGCAATATTTATAATTTTCAGCTCCCCTGTAGGTTTTTCCTGTCCATAAAAATCAGTAGTCTATTATTTCCTTAATATTTTGTTCATATCTACATCAGCGATAGAATTAGACCAGAACTATTATTTAAGGATCCATCAATAGGTTTTAGAGAAGAATAAAGATATGGTTGTAATATTGAGACCAACCTCTGCTTTGCAAAAATCTACCATAACTCTCTATCAAAACCCATGGTATTATGAAATGACTTGGCATACACTCACACAAGGAAACATATTCAGGATAAGACAAGAAACCAAAATATTATATAGACATGAGATAATGTTCAAAATTTGATATCTAATAATTCGTTATTAATTCTATAGAATGTTCATAATCTCCTTTCTTAAGTATGTGAAGGGAAAAATAGATTTTTTTAAAAAAGATAAATTACTTAAGGATTTAATGTTCCTGAAACTTCTTTAATGCTGTTAAAATGATAGGTATGCTGTAAATTTCCCTTTATTCATTAAAATTGTCCTCTGAACAATGAGTTGGGTTTGTCTGCTTACGGCATTTTAACATATTTCTGCATTTAACACAGCATTATTTTAAAGAGAAAAATGCCAGTAAAGGCCATTTCCTTCTACCTCTTTCATGTTGACATCCTTTGGAACAATGGAAATCAAAAATGTGAAGCTTTACAAGGATTTTAAAATTTTTTGTTAAATGTTGCAATTCACACAGAAATTTCTGGTTATCTACAGCCAAAAACAAAGTCAGAAAGATGCCATGATACCCCCTCAATTCTGGCCATAATGAGATTATAGTTTCCCGATATAATAAGATTTTTTAAATTGTAATTCCAATCTAAAAAAACTCAAACAATATGAAAAAAATATTTAAGCTGTAAGGATGAGTTTTACCCTCATATCATCACCTCACACCTCAGGCATCTATTTAAAGTGGTACAGCGCAGGACAGAATATAGTCTAGGAAGGAGAGAGAAATTAGATGTTCAGTGAAATAATGAGAACAAAAGAAATCTTTGAACAATTTATAGCCTATCAATATTTAAAACCTTCTTGTTTCACATCTAAGGAAAGAGAAGGCAGAAGTAGCCATCTCCAAAAACAACTTTCTAGATGGAAAAAAAGTGACGGAGTAAGACCAACGCTCAGTCTGGCAGTCCAAGCTCTCTCTTCTCACCAAAGCTTAGATAAGCAACATCTGTGCAGCATATTTCTACAAGTATAAAGGAAACATCACTACTTTAACTATCTGAGGGTATCTATATTTCCCTGGCATACCAAGTAGAAAGACTAAAAGCTTTGCTTACTTGGGGATTACCTTGTATTGCAATTTATTATTCAATTGAACAGTCATTTTATGGCCTACAGTTGGTGTTTTTATGTAGAATTGTGCATGTGTTAGAGGTTTAAGTTTATTATTCATGTAAAAGAGGATTAAAATGTTAGCAGGTGAACAATGTCTTTAAAAAGTTGTTGAGATAGGAAAATGATCAAATACCAGGTGAGATTTTATACCTACTGAACACTTTATATCAGCATTTTGATACTTCTGCAAAGCAATAAAGCTGGCAATAGAGTGAAGTAATTCTTGAATTGAGTAGAGTAGAAAAAATGCAATTTTAGTCTAGATTCCAGCCCAACATATAACATCAATGAAACCTACACAGTTTGAACACTTTACCCAGTCTTGAGTGAAAATAGACAGTTAAATTTATTCCTAATGTTAATGTTGTAATCACTGGAATTGTGCCTGTTTACATTAGGTTGGATTTTTTTTAGCTACTATGCCTTAAAGTATTTATTATCAGCTTCATAAAATACACCATTTAAGAACATATGGCTTGGCAAAACATCACCCTTTGCTTTAATGTTTCTGGAGTTTGAGTTTATGAAAGCTGTTCAGCTGCTGAAGGGAGAAAATTGCTGAAGAGTGAAATCACCAGAACTGTTAGAGATATGAAAGCATTTTTACAAGAAACTTGCTTTTAAAGGCAGTCAGAGTACTATTAAAAAGACTGGTAATCGCAGCAGCGGCAGCAAGTCAAGCATATACATACCAGTTAATGTCTGCCTGGGTAGTTCACAATCCTCCACTCATCAAATTAGTGAATTTTTTTGCTTTGATGACTATCTTTCAGTCTTTGAGACAAAGCTGACCCTGTATAGGCACATCTTCATTTTCTTCTTCATCCTTGGAGATGAAAAAGTGCACTTTCATGTAAGTTGTTAGGCGCTGGGAAGACATTTGTAAACAATCTTATTTTAAAAGGACAAGTCATGAACCTCAATGCCAACTTTTGTTAAAGCAGTTATTCGATAAGCTTAAAGTGAGATTCAGAGGGACAGAAGAAAGGGCACAGTCAATGCTAGGACATAATTTAGCGCTTAAAAAGGAACTTAGAAGCAGATCACAGCTATAATTCAGGCTAATGTTTCGTTTCATTTTATAGGGAGTCATTAGAAAATGCTTTGAAGCATAAGAATGTCTGCCTACTGGGCTTCAACTGATCTAGGAAGGGAATATCTCAAACAATTTAATAGAAAGTTATGTAAAGATCCAGACTTCAAGATAAAAATAGGCAATGTACTATGCAGAAAATTATCATCATTTCTGATGCCCTTGGGTTTTGCCCTGAAAGTGCTTACTCACTAAAAGAAAAAAAAAAATCTTAATGTCTCCAAGTCCCACTTACTTTCTGATTAGAGTATTATAGCTTACATGAGTAAGCATTTGCAGGATAAGTGCTTTTGCAAACAGTCTGAGAGAGGCCAGGAAGTGAATGAGCACTGGAATGGAATGATCCATTTAGCTGTCCAGGAAGCTTGGGTATACCTGAGTCCTGCTCTGCAGGCAGTAAATTACCTTTCTGTGAGTAAGCAGGGCTTGTAATCAGCAAAGCCCCTTAGATGAGAACTACATTTGCTTGTGCAACTACAATAACTCTAAATAAATAAATAGCTAGCTGTAGGTGTCTGACAGCACTTTGGGGATCTGAAAGTCTCAGGTAACTAAGCATAAGTAAAGTGATGGATTCAACCGGTTTGTACTTGGGAGGTGCAAAGAAGGCTCCACAAAAAGGCTAAGGTATGCTGTACTGAGGCACCTCAAGAGAGGAATGCCTGTAGCCTCTGCACCTCTCAGTAAATCCACATCTATCTCCAAGAATCTGATGTCTTTGTTGAGTTCAAACTAACTTGTATGAAAAGCAAAACAAGAAGAAAATATCCTTCTGTATTGATCATCAAGGATATAAAGGCAGCTATTTGAAAATTCAGAATTTGGTACAATGTATATGTATGTGCCCTGAGAAAGAAGAGGGGAACAGAAACAACAAAACACTGTAACATTTCAGTGATGCTAAATTTGTTAGAACATCAGTATGGCTGTATTCCTGAGATATCAGAGATTTTTGCTTTAAACCCAAAATCATGAAGTTGGGCATTTCACAGAATCACAGAACCACAGACAGTGGAGGTTAGAAAGGAACTGGGGAGGTCATCTTGGTCAAAACCCCTGCTCATGCAGGGCCCTAGAGCAGGGCAATCCAGAACCCTTTTAGATGGCTTTTGAATATCTCCAACGACAGAGACTCCAAAAACTCCCTGGGCAACCTGTGCTGAGACTCCATCATCCTCACAATGTTTTCTCATGTTCGAAGGAAATCTCTTGTGTTTCAGTTTGTGACTCTTGTCACAAGTTTGTGACTCTTGTCATTGGGCACATCTGAAAAGAACCTGGCTCTGCTGTCATTGTGCCCTCCCTTCAGGTATTTACGCACATTTATAAGATATTCCTAAGCCTTAACCTCTCCAGGATGAACAGTCACAGTTGTCTTAGCCTTTAGTCATATGAGAGAGGCTCCAATTCCTTCATCGTCTTAGTGACATTTTGATGGATCTTCTCCTGCAGTTCTGTCTCTCTGTTGTATTGGGAACCCAGAACAGGATCCAACACTGCAGATGCAACTTCACAAGTGCTGAAAGAGGGTATCTTTATTTTACTTAAAGATACGTTAAAATATATACCTGGTAGAAAAGGGCTAGTTTTCACAATTTACAGATACGTGTGTAGGAAATTCTTCGGTACTAAATATAAACTAACAGGAAGAGGGAGTGTCTGTCATTATAAAATTGCTGTCATGAAGTAATAACTTTAAAAAAAAATCACCACCAGAATAAAAAGAAAAACAGAAGAAAAACAGGTCAGACAAGCAAAACAATATGAAAAAAAAAAAGGTGCCTGGGATTGATCTCTTCTAGTTGAAATGTATATTTTCTCTAGGTAGTACCTCTTAGAAAGCTGAAGTATCCAAGCAGAAGATCCCTGCACGTCAGAACAGAGTGTAAACGCTTATCTGCAGAGAAACCAACAGACATAGCACAAGCTAAATAATGTTGTAAAAATAAGCTCATCTTAATTCATGAAAATTATCATTGCATTGTCAAATTGAAGCATTTCCTTCCTAAACATGAGCATTCCACCTTAATCATTTATTATCAGATCATGGCAAAATCCTCAGGTAGTGAGCCTTAGATGGAACCTCTTATACAGTGTAAACAATTAAAAAAAGTTCTGCTCAAATTAACTAATAATTTCCCGTTGAAACCAGGGAAGAATGATAACCACATTAAGAGAGTGTTACTGAATTCATTATGATAATTATTCTGAAAACTGTGCAAGAAAATTCTCAATGCACACTGCACTCAGTACCCAAGTTTAGACACAAAATGAGGAATTTCAGAAGCCAGATGCAAAAACAGTGCTACTTTGAAGATGCTTTTTTCTGTAGATTTGATACAGAAGTGACTTGTGAATTCAAGTACTTGCTATGAGACACCAAGACTCACCTCTCCCTCAGAATAGAGCTTTCCAGACTTTTTCTACTTTCCAGTTCATGTTACACTCTACTCATATCTCATACACTTGAAGATGCCATCGCTTTCAGTGCTATTTGATCAATTTAGGGTGTTTAATTCAGATTAGGTAGGCACCTTTGATATTTTTAAGATTTACTCTTGATGGAGCAGCATATGAGTTAAGTGGAAAGTCCTATACATGATCCCTCAGGAGTTTACCTTAGTCCTCTCCTACTATCCAAAGCTGAGACACATTGATTTTACAGCTGAAAAAGGAACATTATTTTCTATCTGTGGAAAATACATGACATTTCAAACACCCAACCAGCTTTTGTTGAGACCAATTCCTAATGAGGAACATTTTCACAAGTTCAATCAATATCCATCCTATGGCTTAGTAACAGTCTCTTACAAGTAAAAGGTTGACTGGGAGAACAACTGCAGATTGTTGGCTCCCACTTACCATGTAGGATACGTAAAAAATTCACTTTGGCAGTACAAAGAGTTTAAGGAAAAATCCAGATGCCACATCTAACAAGAGCTGTCATGCTCTACAGATCTAAGGAGGTGTGTGATGACTCTACTGAGCCCTTCAGATCATGCCCTTTCAGATGTGGAAAGATGCAGGGGAAGAGTTCAGGGTCTCCTGCTGACACCAGCACTGTATTCATTCCACACAGCATCTGCTTAAACTGCACACAGGGGAAAGATAAAAGTTCCACAGTGTCAAAGGCATTACTAAAGTCCAGGCAACATTCACAGCCTCTTCCTCATCCACTGAGAGGGTTATCTTGCCACAGAAGGACATCATGTAGTTAGACAGGGCCTGTCTTTCATAAACCCATGCTGGCTGGGCCTGATCTCCTGGTTGCCTTGCACATGTCTCATAGTGACACTCAAGATGATTTGCGCCATGACCTTCCCTGGCTCCAAGGTCAGGCTGGCAGGCATCTAGTATCTGCCTCTGGCTAAAATGAGACTGTGGATAAGGAGGAGTAACGAAAGATCCATGCCTCCTGTCCTTTTTTTTTGAGATAAGAACCATAGCTGAGCTCAACCAAGAACATCCTTTTCTCATTCTGTACTGGAAGCAAGACCACAAAAGCAATGCCTTTCATCAAAATTTCTTAAGTCATTATTATTCTGCTCACACAGCAATAAGTAAATAGCCACACTTCTTCAAAAAGTATGAGTGCTTACTCACTCTGTCAAGCAGAGTATCTTAATGGGCAGCTAGGAGACTGTCTTTCTTAATTAAATGTGAACCAGGAATCTGGGAGGCATTTTTGAACAAAATCGTGTGTTTAACATAGAAAATACTCTTTGAACTTAGAAAAGTCAATGGATTCAAACAAGATCTGGATTTTTCCCAGCGCTTTCTATCATTTGCAGTGAGAATTAACACATTTGCAAGGCTGGCTCCAATTCCCCAGCTGACATCAATTATGCCAGTAGATTCACAAGTATTAAGTCTCTACAATAAAGAGAAAAAGGAAAATATGGTTGCCAATATATAAAGGTGCTAACTAAATGACTTTCAGGATGTATCATTCTCCAGTGTTGTATAACTAGCCTACTTTGTTAATCTATGTCACCAGAGTCAGCTTACTGCTCAACTAATACAGATGTAAAAGAAACAAGTCTTTACAAAAACAGGAGATGCTACAGCTTCAGCAAAGAAAACTGATCCGTTAAGAAAACTTTTTTCAAGTGACTTTCAATAGGCCTTGGGGGCTGCTAAGTTTGGCAAAAATGAACATGTCACGTTTCATTGAAAATCACTGCCTGGCTAAAATGGGATTTTGAAAGATGAGCCACCTGCTTTATTAATAACATCACAAGATTTTCTTTTTTGTTTGTTTTATAGACCCAAATCTGTGTTCCATAGACCATTTTAAATGTGAACAAAGATTTAAAAACAACTGGAGTTATTTTTTAAGAATCTTCCCCCTCCCTGTCATCATAAGCCTCATAAACATAGGACTTTTGCAGCAAAGATTTCCCCTTCCTTCTGTTTTGGCCCCAGGGAGTATCTGCAGAAAAATAAAACTAAACCTGCAATATGAGGGGAATCAAAACTGTAAAATGTGAGCAGCATCACTGGAGAGACTGCTGAAAGACCAGGCACAAATCTCACTGGGGGCAAGATGACAGGTACATTAACTTATCTGCAGACTGTTTTAAAGCCCAGAAAAGGCACAGCACAGCGTAGAGGCAGATGGCAGAGGTCCATAATCTGAAAGGTCACTACTTTAACTTTGGTGACACCTGGTAACCTGCACTCCAGTCCCGTCAGTGGCAGGATGCAGTAAACCACAGGGAGGCCTGCGCCGCTTCGTTACAGCACACAGCATTTCTTGTCACTTCTGAGGCTTCTGTCCCAAACACACCAGACACTGAGAAATCAAACTTGGTGTAGCAAGAATTTTACTCACCACTCAAAGCAGCTGCCACTCAGATGGACCAAAACCAGTTGTTTATGACTGTAGAGCAGCACTGATAGCTTCAGACTGGGAAAAAAAGGAGTGATCTCATATTCAGCTGGGAGGCGGTGGGGCATTTCACAGGCAGGTATCACAGAGATAATACTGACTGGATGGAGAGTGTCAGGAAACTCACAGGCAATGTTTCCACCTCCACGTTTTCTTTTCTAAAACCTGTGGAAAACATATTCAAAATCTGTATGAATATGAATATTGGATGTAGCACATTCATAGCATGAAGCAGATTTAATATTGAGAAAAAGCAAAATGGTTGACCTCGCTTTTCCTGCTGAAGTTTGGAACAATTAGTTCTTGTGACTGACTATTATTCACAGCAGTTTTCTTCACTCATTCATGAAATTAAAAAAATATGTGATTCCTTTTACAGCTATTTAAAATGTGTAAAACCCGGAAAAATAATATTTCTAGCTACTGCTTTCTTAGAAGAATAATGAGCTAAGAAAGAGCTATGCTGTGTCTACTTTTCCAAATTCCTTCTTGTTTTTCAGTTTCTAAACTATGAAAAATACTAATTACTTTATGAAGCATTTCTTTGTAATTCATGTTTCTGTAGCTAATATATATGTATAAACACTTAATTCAAGTCAGTGTTGAAGAAAATATTCTGACAGTAAAAGAGAAGGCTACAACTCCAGAAAGACATATGGGAAAAAGCATTGCAGTATGAGATTTTCCGTATTAGTCATCTTTACCAGCAGAGAAATAAGGAGTGCTCCCAGAGTGATATTCATTCACCCCTTTGCCTTTCAGAATACCAGTATTAGATAACAACATCTTCATTCTGTTTGTCCAGAACAGCTATCTCAAGTCTGCAGTACACACAATACAGGGAACAAAACACAGGGCTGTCATCACCCAGAACATGATGTTTTCATAAAAAGCATTGGGGTTTGGTTGTGAGGGATGCACCATCCAAATTGGTCAAATTGCACTCGGGTGAATTCTTAGAGTTTAGCAGAAGACAAATAATCTCATCAACTTTAGACCACACTCCAGCAATGCATTACAGTAGTTTGGGTTTTCACTTCAGCCAGTATTGGCTGCCAGCAATGGTACTAATAAATTTAAGTCTAACAGCCTTTTGACTGATACTGACTTCAGCCTTGTAGAAACTGCATGGATCTAGAATTGCTTTAAAATGTGGTGTGTGATTTGAGGGGTTGAGAGGCTGCTTATTATTGTTTGGAAATTGCTAATTTGTCAGAATTGTTTTATGAAGTCAGAGATTCCTGTGAAGCTTGTTCAGAGCTGAGGTAGATCTCAAATACATCCTATCTCTGTTTTGGTCCCTGCTCAGCTCCTTTGCAACATGTCAGAGTACCTGGAATTTGGCAAAAGTCAGGGTCTCCAGCTGGCTCCTTTCCATCTGGCATATCCTGCATATAAAGCTCCTGCCTCTTTCAGGGGAAAAAAGAGTAATGAAATGAACCTCATAAAAATTCTCTGTAGAGTGACTTGTGTTTCTGCCTACTGATATCACAAGATATTGTTAAATTAGAACCATTCAGCCTTCCAGTTACTGTTAATGTTGTGTCAGTTTAGTAAGTAAAATAAGCTGGTGATGACTCAGCATGAGTAAGTGACAAAAGAGACTGTAGCTGGGATGGATGAAAGTTCTTTTCTCTGTAATTCCCCCTTTACCAAGCACCTTGGCAACATAGCTCACTTCAATCGCTTGTGATCTTTATGTCAACCTCCTTTCATCATTTCTGTCTTAACTGGGTTATTCCTTCGCCTGAAAAAAATGCACCTATTCTGGACTTGTTCCCCATCTTCCCCACCTTGAGATCTGGTTTGTGGTCCTCTCTCATATTTCCCTGATGATTCTTTGTTCCAGCTACTTCTCCAGACTGCTCTGTACCTGATTATTATTTCCTGCTGCATGATTGCCCTGCTCCACTTCTTTTCCCATACACAACAGTAAGAAGGTTGTTTTGTCCACAAATACCTCAATCCTCACACCACCAACTCCTCTAACTTAACAACTGGCATCCTAAGCATTTTATGGTCTAGTAGTTTAATCCACAGACCACTAATATGGTCTGGCAACTGCTGTTTGGAACCTTTTGATGTGGACAATTAACCAAGCTCATCAGCAATCTCAAAAATCATGGAAAACCTTCCTTTTACTGTCTTTAGCTTACTGATCCCCAAGGTGGAGACTGCTGTTGGAACTGCATGCTTTCCCGCAGCTCATCATTACTCTGACACTGTCAGCACATTGCAGGGATTGACTTTACTCATAAAAAAATTATGTTTGTCTATAAAGGGACAATATAAAAGAGGAACAAGTATGTTTTTAGCTTTTTCATTTAAAAGCTTCCTGAAATGCAGAAAAATAACCAACCAGATACCCAAAACAAGACACTCAGGTCTTGTTTTTTCTTTGACTCTGTACTATTTTCTTGGCATACACCAAGACTTGGTAGTAACATTTGGACTTCTGAAGGTTCTTCAGGTTGGTTCCATTGCTATTCCATTTTTTTTTCTTTATTTCCTGTGTGGCACTGATGTTATACTTCCTCCTGATTTCAGACAGCAGGGTATAAAACAAGATTTCCTATTGGAAATGTCATTTTTATGTTGTTCCCCTGACACTAATAAACAGTTCACATAGACTTTAAAGGTCATTGATGTTGCTCTCCTCATTTATTAGTGGTCCACCATGACTAGTAAAAATGCAGGACAAAACCCATCAAACAAGATGTATTTTTCAGGTGTAATATTTTTATATCACTTTATAGTTACAGTCACAACTGTGCAACACACAACGTACTGAGCTGAAAGCTGGGACAGAAGTTTATGATATTCATCATCGTGTAACTGATAATTGTAATTGTAACTTAATGGTTATAGGAAAAATATTTTGAGTACTCACAGACTACGACAAGGAAAAAAAAAATTGTAATAATTTCCATGAATTAAACATTGGCTTTACATGAAGGAAGACTGCCTTTTATATAATATTTTTGGATATGACGTGAGTATCATCTTCAATTCAAGCCCTTTCATTGTGTATGTGTCTGGCATTTCAGCTGATGACACATCCCACTGAATACTTTCTTCCTTACCTTTCTTTAATACCTCTCATGACAAAATCTGTCTAACCTGTTTGGAACACGCTGCAGTCTTGTCTGATGATTAAAACATGACACAGCATGTTTGGATCTCAGAAAGCCTCTGATGAAAGCGTGATGTAACACCCCCCTCTCATCTGAGAGGTGTTGAGCTGCACTATAGTGGACACTGCATAAAGAACCAATTAAAATACAGCCAAGCTGACACTGTTCATAAGTAAATCTGCTATGAAAAAACAACCAATAACGGCTAGGAGGAATGGTTATACATCCCTTATAAATGTCTTCATGTTTCTATGCCTTGTCTCTCCTTCCCTTTGCTTCTTTATAGGGAACCTTTTAAACCAGATCTCACAGAAAGCTTACTTCCTCTTGTCACCTAAAAAGTAATTAACAATAAGCTATCTTTCTTCTTAATACCAATCTAGTTTGTTCAGTTTCTCCAGGAAAATCAGAAAAAATGAAGCACTAGGAATGAGCTAATCAAAGTAGATACTGGGTTAGAGAAGAAGGACCAATAAGTACAGGTTTTACCAGGAATATAATTATGGAAAATCTAGATCTATTTTTCAGCAAATCAACACAGAATACTGCCATATACATGGTAAAAATTAAACAAAAGGATCATAATTAAAAGTAGGAGAATTTCGGGTAAATATTAGCAGCAATAAAAAGGAAAGGAATTAGGTGTTCTTACATGAAATATTTGAAACAGTTTTATTTTGTTTTTACTATTCAGGACAAATCTTTCTTTCTATTACATTCAAAGACTTCTCAACAAATTTGTCTCATCTTTTACTATTTAAATTAACTTTATGCTGTTAATTAAAGTGATGGGGAGTGCTATACGACAACCTACAGGCAAAAAGCACTGTATACACAGTAATTACAGCATCTGGTTACTTCAAAAAAGTATCAAGACAAGGCAAGCAATCTGTTCCCAAGATGTTAATTAGCCTCCACATAAGAAAAATGACTCATGATGGATTTAAAGGCATGCAATGTGTCAAAGAGGGGAATGGATAGACACATCATACAGCTGTGTAAAATATGAAACTAATTCAGAACTCTTCACCCTTGTTTGAAGTAGAGAAATGCAGTAAGCTACGTCATGTGCATAAACTTAGGATCTTGAAATAGACAGGAATGGTGATATTTAAATTTTTAAAAAACAATGAGATATTGAAGGAGGAAAGGATCCCACAATGCATATGAAGAAAGACCTCAGCTCCTGTGCTCAAAATAGCCCATTGCATTAGTGCAGAAAAGTTACAGTTTTGGCAATCAGATTCTTGTTTAATTCAGATATCACAGTAAAGCTAAGGCTGATGTAGTATCAAAGATCAGCACACAACAATTGAAGCCATTTTGTGAGAGCACAGGATCTACAACACTGATGAGTACTCCAGTTAGACAATCTAAAAATGATAATGAAGGCTGATGTGATGGGATTGCCTCACACAAGTGTATTGTTTTGTGCAAGTCTCATTCCCTGAATAAACATGTTCAAGGAGACCTACAAATTGAGAATTTCAATCAACCAGCATTACAGCAACAAAGAGATTGTAAAGAGCACACAGTGGTAGAATACAAGGATAAATGAAAGCAGACACCATGGAGATTATTTTTATCAGAAAAAACCCCATGTTTATCTGAATTATCACATACTTCAGCACTTCAGCTTGTCATAAAAAGCTTTCAGACATTTGACCATTTCTTGTGCAATGATCATTTCACTTTTCTGCCTAGACATATCCTGAATACTTTGCTTAGTCTGACATGCATCGTATTACTGCTTTGACTCCCTCCACATGAACTTTAGAATAAGTATCAGGAAGATTTGATTATTCATTCAAACCTGTCCACTTGCATTAATGCTCCTGGTAATGACAAATTATGTGAGGGATTCTTCAGCAGTACTTGAGAGGATGTAAGAAGGGCACAGTGGGCTTAATTCTTAACGGTTCTGTAATAATACAGCTGCGCTAAATTCTGGTGACGTTGCATAAAACTTTATCACTATGAATACCTGTGCAATGAAGATTAATAATTAAACTTGCTGTTTTATGCATTCCAGGGGGGGAAAGCCATGCTCTCTCTGAAGTCACTCACAAGCCTCTGTAGTCAGGCATTTTTTTAAAAAAATTAGCCTAATTAGGTACTGGACCTATTTTCCTAATTTTGAGGCGAAATAAATGTAATAAGTATTAGGAATCAGAACTTTCTCTTGGTTTTGGAATTTTTCTCTAAGGAGAAAGGAATTCTAAATAATAGACTATGTTTTGGCAAAGTTGTTGGTAAAAATATTTTGATTCAGCAGCCCCGAACCAAATAATTTATGAAAGATTTATTGACAAAGATTAATTTTTTGTTTTAAACTTCTATTCAGAACGGTCTCTGCTTGGCAGTTGCTAGCCTTGGTGTTTTTCCAGCTGCCAAATTTCAGTCAAACTGAAACCTTTGGCTTAGTTTTTACCCCTTATATTTAATAAATGGCTTCAGTAGTAATCAAACTTGCACTGAACCTGAAAGAAGGCATTAGTTGCAAACAAAGAAAAAACATTAAAAGCCATTTTTTTATTGCATTATTGGTCTACTAGGGAAGAAGTAGCATTTGATTAAAAAATAAGTGCTCCAGCAGGATTATGCTTAGTGGCATCCAAGGATGTTTCCCTACAATGGTCTTTTTGTATGATCCATTCTGTATAATCATTTAATATACTGTTTGACTTAGTCCTCAGGGGCACCTGAGACATAATCAAAAAACAGGGCATAAGTAATTCCAACTGCTCCAGCAATCACTGACTTCCCCAAGGGTTCATTAACCCCTCTCCCTGAAGCACATGTCCCCACTTCTATGTAGCAGAGCTGCAGAAATCTGGGCACCCTCAATGTGAGTGCTCATCCACCCACATAGCTTAGAGAGTGTGTACACTGAAACAGAATTTGGAGTCTGCCTGACAGTCCTGGTGTAGAGGATGGCTGCAGCTCCATGATGGGCATGACTTCTGTTTGTTATCTGGCAGAGAGAGGCTGAGTGTGTCTTGTGCAGCTCCATGAGAGACGTGGCATCCACCTGCTTGGAAGGTCAGGCATCCCGGCACAATAGGATTCAAGGTAAAAATTGCAGATGGAATGGAAGAGGGTAGGCATATCCTTCTACTTTCTTATTTTTTGCCAGCTAAGTCATGGTCTTTTCTGTCAGGATTTTGGAGGAATTAGTGTCTTATCTACAGTAGATGCACATTCATTAGAGACAACACAGTTTAATCAAGTCAAACCATTGAAATCAATGGAATCAATGGAGTTAGGGCAGATTTAGACCACTCAGTTTGCAAATAGAATCTAGTCCTTAACTTGCTTACTATACTATTTTTATACTGTGACCTATTTTGTAGTTATCTTTGGAGAGGAATGTTTAAGTAAAGAACATGGTAAAAAAAAAATGTGTCTTATTTTTTACACACTATTTCATTTATTGAACAGACATATATATGCATTTGTTTAATTGAATAATTATTGTAAAAATAGATAGAAAAACTGACTAAAGTGCTAAAATTTTAACAAAAACTTTTAACTTTATTCAGTTATAGCTGAGGCTTTTAAAAGGGGTTTAGATATTCTGTTGTATTAAAGTTCAAGCTTGCTTTATCTACATAACTGCAGTGTAATTTAATCCATACTTACTATTTCATTTGTAAGGTGAAAGACTTTGGATAATTTAGAATATACAACTATATTAGTACAAGATATTACAAAGAATAGCTCACATGTGTCAAAATGTGTTGAATAAACCATTTAAAAAAATAAAAAGCTGAATAAAAATGAGTACCTGGAAAAAGATCTAGGTTTTTATATATAAAAAATGAAAAAAAAAATTTGAAAACAAACCACAATTATGATTCTGTTATATATATTTTTCAACACACACCCTCCCCCCCCAATTATTTAAAGACTGTGAAGAAAGTGAAATAACATTAAATGCAAAAACACTTCAATATTCGACCTAATCTGCATAAGCAAGAGGTAAGTAGACCAAGGAGGATTTGGGTTTAGTTGCTCTGAAAATGCAGATTGCCTTCACACTTTCTGATATGTCACAGGGGAAAAAAAAATAGCCTGCACTTTTCTATCCTATTTTAAACAGGATCTATGAATAATATCTGGGCTCATCCATCCATGTCAGACCTAAGTCTTGTGATTTCTTCCAAAATAGCCCAGTCCACACCAGCACAGTCTCCAGGCTTGCATTTCACATAAGTGCAGCACTCCAGCTGCAATTGTCTCCACATGAGTCCTTACACATGCCTGTTAGCAGCATTGCCTCTCAGCAGCTAGCTCTGATCATTTCCAAAGGCAAATACAAATAAAGACATTTTAGGGGGTTATGTCAACATTTAGCCCATTTCTTCCTGCCCACAATCTATGCTAATGTCTGATTTTTGTCAGCAGCCCTTTTCTGTACACCTTTAGCAGGCTCTTTACTGTGCCTGGCTGCCACACTCTTCTCCAGAAGAATGGCATTAACATATAAAAATCTTATTGATACTCATATGCTCGTTTTGCACATCACTGCATTCATTTACTTACCGAGATTAAAATATTTATCAGAATTTGTTGGAGCCAGCTGTATTTGACTGGGTTATGTTTAGAAGCAAGGAGTTTGATCCAGATGTCATTCTTCATAGTCCATCTGCTAGTTTCTCTAAAGGATTTTCAAATATATATGCTTTTCACATTTTAAACAGTGTTTTCAGTTTATGCTTCCTTCACCCAGAATATATAATGGTCAAGCAATGTTTACAGTTTGCTTGCTGGATCTAAAAAGCATCTCGCACTTCTTTGCTTTGTAAAATGCTCTAAATCTTTTATATAATTTTCACAAGTTTGTAGGAGAGCTCCATTTTTACATCTTTTACACAGAAACATTAAAAGATCTTTTAATCTGCCTTCGTTCCTTCTCATACTAAACTCAAACTAAGAATTCTCTTTGTTCTTTGCTAAATGGCCTCTGCATTTCAATAAGGTGGGTGCAATCAGAGTTTATATATTATTGGAAAACAGAACTAAAGCTTACAGAATATTGCTCATTTCAGTATCTGATTATTTTTTAAAAGGTGGGAAAGAATACAGCCTGCAAAATGTAAGGAAAAAAAGAAGCAATGCCTCTATTTCAATTCTAGAAGGGTTCCTTTATAAAATAAACAATTAAAAATGTATTTCTGTAAATGGAAAGCAAGGATTATCTTGATATTACGAATTGGCTCACTTAATGTTTATTCTGGACCTTGTTGAATATGCAAATGAAACTCAGTGTCAATGACTATTCTTTCAGACTGCTCCCTGGTTGTTGTTTTATGAAGGTGGTGGCCGGAGAGGGGATTAATTTCTTGGGGTTTTCTAACTCACGAAACATGGTCAGCTGAACACATACAACCCACAATCCAAATATATTTATCTGCTTATACCTTTTCTCCTGGTGGTTATTGAGAAAGAACTGAGGAAAAACCACAGCATCTCAGTTCTCAAAATATTTGTGCTGTGTGCCTAGGTGGGATCCTTTTTTCCTACATCTCTGGTGATGAAGAAAAATAGAAGAGCCTCAATTCAGACTAAGTCTGATGCCTTTTGTAATGACTACTCTCTAATATTGTTTAATTGCCTGTGAAGATGCAAACAGGCCTAAAATCCATAATAATTAGCTTAAGATAACGGGCTGAGGCTCTGGCAAATCATCTAATATCAGCATTTCTGGTTACTCTGCAGAGTAAAAAGGAGAAAATTAAGAGGGGTAATCAGTGAATGTGGGGTGGGGGGCAGGGAGAAGGTTTATTTTCTAAGAATATGTGTTCCTAGCACACCTTTTAGCTTTTTCTGTATGTTGCAGCCCGTAAACATAAGGCCTATAAGCCATTGACAACATCTACACATTAAAATTCATATTTGCAGGCTTAGCTGTGAGCCAAAATTTGCAAGGAAAGAAAGAAACTACTGAGAAAGGTGCAAGAAAGACACCCAGAAACAACTCCTGCCTATCTATCACTTATAAAGAGAAGATATCTGTAGCCTGAAAAATTTGCCACATTTTTGTTTTAGGTCAATGAACCACTTACACTGTGGTCTGTGTTAAATGGGATTCTTGAAGTGATACCAGTACATTTAACATCACCAGTTGCTCTTACATTCCAGAGGACAAACTAGCTGAAATGGGAGCATGCTACTCTTTATCAATTCACCTGAACACACACTTCTCAAGGTTTGAAATTGCTGCTGTTTTCACATTGTACCTGGAAATGAATACCAAACCAGTGAGTTTGCTGCATGAAAATAGGTCACTGAGAAAGCACATGCTAGCTAGAAACCAGCACACCACTTACATATATATGCAGATATAACTGAGCCTGTAATTAAAAACTTGCCTTACACTAGGAAATAAAACAGTAATATAGGAAAAAAAAACAAATCCAAAACAAAGCAACAACAAAACCCCCATCAAACTTCAGATGAAGCCAAGACAGTATCATCTCCATTCACGGCTAACAGGAAAAAGTTGGAGGTTTTTGTGCTTTTATATCCCCTCCAACCTGCCACCAACAAATGAGCTTATGCATACCCAGATGAAATTAAGAATACCCTGGAACCTGTGGTTTACGCAGAAAAATCAGAGAGAAAAAAAATACAATGTAGGAGACAAAACAAAGAACAAGCATATTAATTTCTCTCTTTCATGTCATTGTAGTGGAATAATAATGCATATATGGTGTTGTTGACTTTTCCACCAACATTTTTTTCCAGTCTTGAACATTCCAATGATCCATCTCATTTGCTGCAAAGAAAAGAAAACAAATTGAAAGAGTAATGTGAGCAGCAGGACTTTTAAAGAGCATTTCTGGAATGTGAGTGCAAGCATAGGTGATTATATCTTCATACATTTTTTTAATTTCAAAATTTCTTTAAAGTTACTGAAAAATATTTTTTTCTAAAATTTTGATTTTGTAAACACTGATTTTAGAAAATATTTTTAACCATCTTATAACTCTAGAAAAAAAAATGCCATTAATGCCTGGCAGCCAGGTCTAAAAACTTGCTGGAGGCTAGGATTATGATTCATTATTGAACTTCTCTCACATATTTCTTCAACGAATCCAGAGAAAAAATAATTTTATATCAAGCTCTTAAATTACTGTAACCAAGTACGTAACGGCATACTGTAATATCTTGATTTAAATAAAACAATTGAAAAATTAGCCATGGTCACATACATATTTGCTTTTCTCACAATGTTGTATAGATGAAAGTATGATTGAAGAAAACACAACAATATCTTTTAAAGTAATGATATTTTAACTGCTTTCAGAAATTTTAATTTATTTTGAAAGGCAGGAGAATAACCTTTACTATGCTTAAGTGAAGTATTGAACTTGTATTCCATTGTTTTAAATTAATTATTTTGCCTGTAAAATTAGCATCAATGCTGCTTCTAATGAGATTAATGGTAAAACCCCTACCATATTTGCAGGGCTGAATCTCACACATTCCTTAAAATATGTACTATTTATATATCAATTTATATACGATTCTTCAAAAGAATACAATTACACCCAGCAGTGAAGTGCTGCTTATTTTTATCCCTACCTTTCAGAGAAAAGAATGCACTGACTAAACGTCAGGGGGCTACACGTGAAACTTGCAATGAGCTCTCTTCAGTTTTCTCTGAAAATAAACATTTCAAAATCTATGTATGAACTGCACATAAAATTTCCATTTTTCTGACCATTCCGAATCACAATTCAATATACATTAGCTGGGCTTCTGTCAACATAATTGGCTACAGCAGTCAGATTTTCAGAAGGGCTTAACTTCAGCTTTGCCACCAAAACAAATAAGATTATCAGAACAAGCATTGCATACAAGATGCTGACTTCTTTACGGAATCTGTGCACAAGTGTCGTGGTTGGAGCTGCTTAATGCCGGCTTCTTCTGAACATTTGACCTTCATCTAAGACCCAGAGTGGTGCCAAATCCTCTTTAGAAAGCCCATCTCCCCTGACTGCCTTTTCTCCCCGTAAAAATCCACTCTACTGCATCTGCAGGATTAGTAGAATAATATAGGATACGGAAGGGATACCATATGTAGTCCAACCGTTTCACTTTTTAACAATTATTCCTGTTGCTTACTGCTTGATTCCACATAAATATTTATTTTTATTATTAAAGAGTAGAAAAAACCAGAAAAGACTTTCTGAACTAATGCATCTGCTTTTGTGAATTTCTCAAGATGGCTTAGCCTAAGGAAGGAGCTTCTAGACATCAATGTAAATTCACATTTTGATGGAGTTTGTATTGATTGCCAATGCCAAAGCTAAAGCCCCTATTATTTTGGCCTAAAGAATGCATTTTCTAAAAATAGGCATCCAGTTGCCTAGTGGGCTTGAATTCAGTGTTGACAGAGTACCCTGTTTAATTGCATTTTTTTTGTCTTACTATATATATCATATGTTTATATATTTTGTCTTACTTTTTATATATCCAGTAACTTCTAGAAGTATTCCATCTTTTGTCCTTTTTAGAGCTGTATAAATACACTTATATTAATAAATATAGGACATATTTAGATCAAATTAAGTATTCCATGGAGAGGTTTCATTTCTTAGTGAGTGATTGACATGAACACAAAACTAATGGGTTTACTCACAGGAACAAAGAAAATTTGGAATATTAAAAGCATCCTCTGTGGCTTTTTAAGAAAGGGAGATCTGAGGATTTTTCAGAACCATGTTCCCTTTTCATTTATTACCATGTCCCAGTGGGAGAAAGAAGGTGGAAAAGAAATAACAGAAGCATAGAAGTACAGACAAAATAAGCTTATATTTTAATGGCAGACTATTCACAAATGCCAGAGAAGAGCAGTGTATTAATTTAACATCGGTATGGCTTCACTGCATCATCAGGATTTCCAGATCAGTTGGATGATGTGACAAAATGAAACTTCTGATATAATGCTTTCTGTAAACACAGATGTGAATCAAACCTTACTGATGGGATGATCAACAGTTCTGTGACTTCAGTCTTATCAAAATGACCACATTCTATATAAGGGGACTAAAGACAAGAGGGCACACAAGATTGTCTGAAGATGAAGATCTCAAAATCCTTCTGGAACATATGAAGTACAATATGGGTGCATACAAAATTTATACCAGAGAAGAAAGGGTAAAAAACAGGTAAAATCAACCAGGATATCTGGTTGCAAATCATTGCACTAATTCTTGTTGGGGGGTTTTTCCCCCATACGGAAATTCTCTTTGTCTAAAGCTGATTATAGCTTGGGATGGAGACATTGCACAGTATAAAATAATAGCAACATTTTATATGAGAAAAATAACACAGCAGGGTAGAGACTTAGAATTTATTATAACTTTCATTAATTTTACTATGGTTCAACTTAACTACATTCTATGCATTACAAATGTACACTGTGGTTTTCCAGACAGGATCCTGTAGAGGAGTGAAACAAAACAGGGAACAAGGGAAAGAAAATAAGGCAACTAAGGGGAATACACTGTCCAGAGAAAAGGTTTTGCCTGACCTCAGGAAGAATACAAAAATACATAGAATACTAGAATACATGTAGTCGTCTCTGACTAGATCACATTTGTTTGAAATTAAAACCTCAAGAAGCAGCATTTGAGACTTTGATCAGAATTTATCATTTACTTTGTGATGAGCAACAAGCAGATTTATTAAGCATTTTAATGCTGCTCTATTTTCTTGGTGTGTTTTGCTTTGACATTTTACTTGTTCGGAAACAGTTAAGCACAAATGAAAATTAAATGTAGTATTTGATTTTTTGTTAAAGCAAAACATCCCACTCAGTCTGAAATCAATCTACAATTTGGGGCTTCATTTAAATTTTGTGGAAAAGAAAAAATAAAGACATATTTTCCTTTAGTGTCCTTTAACATTCTTGGGTTTGGGTTTGTTGTTGTTGTTGTTAATTTACAGAGCTCTACTCCTGCCACAAATTTTTGGACCATTAATGGTCTGTCAGTGAGGTGATGTTGGTAAGAAAATCACTCTTTCTCAAGTGCTCTTTTAAGAAACTATTTCTGAACCTTCATTTGTACTCTTTTCTCTTTCAAATTTTACTTTAAAGGTTTTGCTACTGCTGCTTATGACAGCAGCATACAATAAGTTAGGACAGCAGTGTAAAATCTAGTAGATGTCACAATTTATTACATTATATCATGTACTGCACTTCATATCTCAGGGATAACAGTGACAAAACATTCAAGCAAAAACCAGCTCAGTACAGAATAACTGCAAGTATCCTGCGCTCTGCCAGGTGAGATCATGCTGCTCCTTAGATCAGGGACGCTTTTGCAGACTTTGCCACCAACTGCAGTGGACTACAGTTTACCTCCTAGAAGGAATTCCCCAGCTAAATATCCACAGTCAACCCTAACACAGAGATTAAGAGGCTAATCATATCTTGTTTAGCCATATAAATCCCAATTCAGCCCTTACAACTGTCCTAATTCTATTATCAAAGGAGTAACTTAATATTGCTGACTCAGTTCAATGAGGGGGTAAGAGGTGATAAAGGGAAGTATTCATCACAATAAGGTTAACACACTTTCAGTGTAACAAAACTGACTCCCGTGATCACTTGAAGGGACCTAGGCTACTCTTCCATTCTGAATCACCTTTGGCAAAAAAAGCAGCAGAGGCTCACCTCTCCCTGTGCAAGCTTCCTGTTTTCCTCGGCATTCACTGACGTGGTAAAGAAGATATCTAGAAGATATCTGCTCTTTGCATACCCCTCTGCTCTGTGGGGAAAAGCAAAAAGCTGTTACAACTCCCTGTACAGATTAACTCTTTCAGTCGTTTAACAGTAATATGCATATAAAATACCTTTAAAATCCTGGGAATGTGTCGCAGAAGACAAAAATGCGAAATAGTCAAAATATAGGGAGGCAAAGGTAAAATAAAGAAAGGATAGCTTCAGCCTATCCAAATATTCCTTTACCAGGGTGTTTATTAGATGGCTATTCTAGCTATTTTGTCAAGCATTCTCACTACTTTTCCACTCTCTTTTCTTTGTTGTGACTGTTCTTATTGTTTGAGAGTTGAGAAGCATTTCAAATGAAGGAGTCACATTTTCAATAATACATCAAACATAATCTGAGCACATTCAGAAATGATGGGGCCCATAGTAAATTACATGTTGCCGAGCCTCATCAGCTGAAGCAATTACTTCATTTCTTCAAGTCATTTTAAAAGAGCTAAGAAACTGATGCTATTTACATCATGTATATAAATAACATGTATCTCATATTTATATAAAATGTGTGAGATTGGTGAACATTACTGCAACTGTTCATTTGAATTTTAACTTGAATTCATACCACCAGTGATTGCACAATGGAGACAATGATTGTACCCAACCCCTTTTGAATTTTCTCTCCACAGGATTTCAATGAGTCTCTGCTTTTTTTGCATGAGCTTTCTCAGAGGCAAGGGCTTGTAATGAGAAGTGCAGTCTTTACAGAGAACACTATTTCAAAAAATCATTTCTGGAGAGCTCCTAAAGATCAGCCATCTGAAGACAAACTTGTATTATAAAAAGGAAAGGGGGAAAGGGAAAAAAAGGGGAAAGGGGAGACAAGAGGGGAAAAGGGTGGGGGGAAAGGTGGGGGAAAGCAGGGGAAAGGGGAAGGAGAGGGGAATTGAGACATTTCCGGTATTTTGTTTGCAGTTTGCTTTGATTTCATTTAAAATGCATGTATAAATACCATAAAACCTAAAACCTGATTTGATAGATTTCAGAAGCGTTTATCAAAGACAAGGAGCACTTGTCAGCAAACTGGTTCCATCTGGAGATGTATCAGAGACATATAAGAGCATATTTTTCTTTTTATGCATGCTAGTACAACTGGAAAGATAAGTATTTTTGCAAAACACTGCAGTTAATCATATAACAGTAGATTATATAGCACAGTTAGTTTGGTACACGACAGTGCTCCACATTTCAGGTGGGTAACACTTCCAAAATCCCAAAATATTGTTCCAAAAACAATGAGCCACCCACACAAGGCACTGAAACACTTCAGAGAAAAGAAGTTTACTTTGCTAAGGAATGGTTTATAACCTATGAATCTCACCAGGCTGGTATTGTTTTACATATTATATGGGACAGTTCATCACAGGATGTCCTTATTCCCAAAATCCCTCACCAGACCACTCAAGGCCAGTAAAGTAACACATAAGAGGGCAAATGTGAGTGTGGATTTCACCTGTTAAGACTCTGGAAGTAGAAGAAAAAAATATTAAAGAGCTGTGTTCATTCATTCAGGAGTGAAAACAACAGTGCATGACTGAAGAGTCTGGCTATTTTTCCAAATACTGCTTTAACTTGCCCACTAGAAATAAAGAATACTTCTTGCAAATCCCAACTGGATCAAAAAAGTAGCACAAATGAGCTACTTTTTTCAATTATGTTTACCTCCAAGATAGTAAGATGCTTTCTAACTTCTATAATGACATGAATTTTACTAAAAAGCCAGTTAAGATTAGTTAGGACTGTCATGCCTAAAAACCACAATGGCTGAAGCACATAATCATTATGAAGATTGAGGTGACTTCCCAAAAGACTATTCCCACAAGCTGACAGTGTCATGAGCATTTTAAAAACTATTACAGTATTGATCAATGAAATCTCCCACTCACTTGACATAGAGAAGCATTCCTATTCGCATTAAACGCTTCGGAGTCCGGACTTTGAGTCTCCAAAAAGTTGAAATCCTCCTGATATTTTTGGTGTTGCAATTTGCATTTAATTAGGACTGATATTTTCAGAGATTGAGAGTGCTACTTAGTCTATGATGGACAACTAAATAAAAGGCAAATAAATCAGTTTCTGAAAAACTGGCCATAAAGAACTTTTCTGCAGAAAAAAAAAAAAGTCATAAAAATACAGTGAGGCACAGATGTTTCTAGTCTAGTAGCTGAACCCCAAGGCAACCTTTTAGCTAATATGCAAATGGCAGAAGCAGCTGTGTATAGCAGATTTTTACAGTTTGGATGCATACTATAACAGAGTTTTATATTTTAATTCATGTTTGCCTCTATATAACACTAGCTGAAGGAGAAGTGAATCTCTTGCACTGCACATCTGAAGACAAGGCTACAATGTAGTATGGCCCTGGAGCCAACAGGTATTTGGTCTTAGATTTTAAAGGAGGTTTGCATGGAGAACCGAAAAAAATAGGAAAAAAAAAAAACAAAAAAAAAAACCAAAAAAACACCACCAAACCATAGCTACATTAACTTTGCATTCAAGCTGTTCCCACAGTGCATGAAGAGAGGAGAAACTTTAACAATGCCAAGACAAGAGACGGAAACAAGACTACAACACATTCAGAGTCAGGCCAAACCAGCAGTAATTCCAAGGAAGGAAAGAGGTTCCGAGGGCTTTCTTTGCAAATGAAAATTGGCAATTGGCACTAAGCTACTTTTGCAGTGAGTCAGAGCTGAGGTCGCTACTGCAGCCAGTGCTTTGCCTGTCCTGAGTAAAAAGCTTTGTTTAGGGGATGTCAGCTCAATTTATTATACACAGATTAAATTTAATTTTCTACTGCACTGACAAATTATATACAGACAGGCTTATGAAAACCTCTGCTATTAGTATATATTTGTTCATATTTCCTATACCTGCAGTTCAAAAAAGGCTGAGAACCACCAGAGTTGTTGGATTACTGATTATTATTATGCTTGTAAGATAATAGAAACCAATATCACAAAAATATATAAGCACCTGATTTTCATTGCATTCGAAAAAATATCTAAACAATTAAAATACATACTCTATAAAACAACTCAGAAAAACCCCACATATTTGAAGTTTACATGCAGGTTTTATTAAAACAGTACAAATGTTTTCAATATCCCAATATTAGGCAAGATTTATGCATTCAGCTAAAATGAAAGCAGTCAATAGGTTATTTACTTAGCCTCTAATACAGTATAAATAACATCTAAATAAACTAAATTAACTTACAAGCCAGGGTAACAGAAGGAGCAAAGGAGTGACTTTAATAAGTGCCATTTCACAGGAAAGAACCACATCAGGCAGATTCCCTACAGGACACTGAGTCCACCTCAGAAAGCTGACTCTGGCATATGTACAAAAGTCTATGTTCAACTTGTCAGTATGCTTGCAGCTTTCTTCTCCCCAGCCAAATATTCATAATATTTATAGTTTTTCTAAGTTTCATAATATTCATGAAATTAAAAAAAAAAAAAACATTTGCACAAGATTTCCTGTTTGAGTTTTGTCTGGTTTTGCAGTGTGATGGTGCTTCCTGTTTATGCTCACCTACATATTTGTCACCCTCAATAAATATTGAGCACACTGACTTATTTGGACTGACTTTGAAATACTGAAATCAGAAAGACCTGTGAGGTCCTAAAAACTCCATGAAAAATAGAGAAACCCTGGAAATGCCCACATGAGAAGGCAACTCCTCATAAATCCTCACATTAAGGGAAAGCTTACATTTCCTTAGGCAACAAAATCAAAGAGAAAAAACATAGAATCATAAGGAAACAGATTTCATTCCTTTTTACAGTTATGGAAACACTGTTAAATTAAATGCCTGCAAGATGAAAAAGATGGCTACAGAGAAGTGTCATTTTCCAGGTCCACAGATGCTGTTAAAGACACAGCCTCAGTAGAGCCTCTTATAGAAACATAGCTTGGGTATGAAGTGGCTCCATATTTCCCCAATCCTTTTCTTTAGCATCAGATGAACGAGTATTTCAGAGGGAGCAGGGAAGTTCATCCACCACAAAGCTCTAGCCAGGTAAAATTCAGTTTGTATCTTTTCAGCAGTTCAAAATAATCCCATTAAAGAACACACAGTGGTTTTCTTTTCAGGAGTCTCTACCTGAAAGGGCCTCCCTTCTGCTCTTGAGACCCATGTGCTAATGCTCCTGGTAACTTCTGTGTCTCTACTTCCCTCTGTTCCTCAGGGTCACAGAACTGCAAAAACAATGACATTTCAAAGGAGGGTGGATAGCCCGGAAAAAATTTTAGGAAAGGCTCAAATGTAAAAAATATTTAAAGAAAACAGAAATTTTCACCAAAGGGGGGAAAAATAAAAAAAAGGGAAATTTTGGATGGCTTTCTGGCAGTAAGGCAGCTGCAGATTAGTTCTTTTATAATCCCACTTAATCTGTGGAAGGAAACAGCGACATAACCTCTAAGGAAATGACCAGGTACTGTGTTTAAACTGAAGTTAAATGAATGCAGTGGATGTATGAGCAGGGACTTGTTCCTTTTTCTCTTTATCCCTTTCTTTTTCAATATAGGTTTCCGAAGAAGCTTACCAGCACGGGAGAGGAAGGTCTCAAGAGTGAAATGCGGATATGTGTCTCAATATCACCTCAGGGGAAAAAGTGCATTTTTTGTTGAAAAGTCCAAGTGGTGTCTTTATGGATGACTGCTGCCATGAAACAAGGCACAGAGATGTCCCTTTTGCAGAAAACAGAAATTATGAAATGATGTTATGCCAGAGAAAGACTGACAAAAAGTGTATTTTGTTTGAGAGAAGAGATTTCTAAGCACACTTTCATGACAGCTGAAATGGGGACACTATTATCGTTAACACAGAAAAATTAACTACAAGTTAAATTAAATGCACGTTCTGAGTGTTTTTTCACTGAATATCACTATAGCTGAATATTTTCACCGTAGATGAAGTCAAGGATGTCTGAAGAGGTTTAAAGTATGTACTTACACTATAAGAAAGCAAAAAGTCTTCAAGTTCAAAGCTGACAGCTTAGAGGAGACTAGAATACAAGCATCTGGCTGCTTCTGTTTCCCCTTTTAAGAGGCGGTAGTTCAATGATACTTGCTTCCTGCCTTCTTGTCCTCTTAATTTGACAGCAAGACTGAAACTATAATCATGTTTGGGAGATCTGAAGTAGCATTCAGTAAAAGAACAAGTAGTAAAGGAAATAAGAGAAACACAACATTAAAATATTCTTTCAGTGTATTTATTTGTAAGATCTTTTTCTGTCACATATGATTGCTTCAAGTATTGGTTTATAATCCTCTTTTCAATATCAGTAATTCTTGAAATAGAAATTTTGGTTTCAGCAAAATTCATGTTCCAAGGTAAAAACAGCTGCTTTATTCCCAGGAGAGACACAAGTCTTCTATAATGCCTACTCTTAAGGTATTTGCTTTTTACCATCACTTTGCTCTTTTCCCATTGGGAGAACTATAATTCTGTTCTGAAATAAAATTTTAAATATGCATTGAACACACTTTGAAAAGCACCTGATGTACAGGAACACGGACAATACACATATTTTTCTCTAGATTCATAAAAAAACCTCATGAAAAGTAAGAAATTTATGATTTATATTTACACAGAACAGTTACATCTTCACCTCTCAGTATGAAGAGGGGATTTTTGACATACATGGACAGCAACTAAAGGAGGGTAAAAAGTGCTAATGTCCTACTAAGGACAGACTCTTTTGAGCAGAATATAGAAGGTCAGCTAGGTAGTTTCTACTTCTTTTGTTTTATTTAACTGCATCTGAATAAATATTTCTGCATGTAAATTTACCTCACCTGGAAAAAAAATTGCATTCCTTAATGGATGTTCACTTATGGTAAAACAACTTTTAAACATTTCCAGCCCAAGCCCATTTGACCATCAAAAAATTTTATTTTTCTTCCACAAACCACACAGACAAGCTGAACATTTACATTTCCATTAATGTATTAATAACACCATCATTTAATCTATAAGATAGACTTTCATTAACACACCACTTTTTCTCCTTGGAAGACTACTCTGCTAGAGTTCTAAATCAAGCATTTGCTTTGTAGTGAGCGTGCTCAGTTTCCCAGCACCTTCACTGTAGTTACGTTCTGGATGTACAGAAGTCTTGATGGTGGGACATCTGGAAAAAAAATGGTTTTCAAAGATACCAGTGCTAGATAATGGAGCTCAGGTGTCCCTATAAAGTATAGGGTCTATTCCCTTTAAAGAACAGGAAGCTCTTTTTGAATACTAAGCATTTTTAGCAGTAGCATACAATTTAAATATAATTTTCGATTGCACACCTTCCACAGTAAAGGCATTTTAATGGACTACAAACAACAAATATCATAAGAGCATGGGAAGACTATCTTGGGTGACAAAAGTGATTCTCAGGCCAATTCCTGGCATTCACATTAGGAGGCTCTAAAACACATTTTCCTTCCTCAACATGAAGAGTGCACTGAATCGCTGTATCAAGAAGAATCAGCTCAACTGCCAGTGCAATTGCCACAGGGAATTGTCTCCATCAATGCAACACAACAGATTTGCCTGGGCATATCACACTAACTAGCTATTTCACTACACTTAGCAGAAGAGACTGCCAAATTACTGTCTAATTCAGTGAAGATACAGATCTAGCAGTCTATTAGAGTTTTTGCTTTGACTTACCATCTGATTTAAAGTGACAATTCAAATCTACTCTTGTATAACCATAAAATAATGGGATATTAATAATACAGGTTGTGCATTTCATGTCAAGCTTAATTTTAAGCTTATTTTCAAGATGAAATGAAATATTTAAAAATTGAAGTGAAATGATAAATGAGGAGGCTGGAGAAAGGTAACTAAATCATACAAGTTTTATACTGTCCTTTTCCTGTGTACATTGTCAAACGTTGTTATGGGTAAATGAAGTGGAACAGCCATTTTTTACCCCTCAATATTAAATAAATAGTATCCAAGTGATGACAGATCACTTGTACATTTTTTACCCTGTATATTTCAAAGGCGGTGCCAAGCACAGTGTCCTTCCAAGCCTTGAGAGCAGAGGCTGAAATGAAGGTAAGAGTATTAAAGAGATTAGTCAAAAATAGAGATGGCACAAATTCTAAGTGTTCCAAAGATCCCATATTGGAATATGAAACCTTTATAAAGGTATTTATACACTTAAAAAATTGAAGAAGGGCAAATGAATGAGCTTCCCAAAAACAATGAAGAGACAAATACATCAGAGAGAATCTGGGGGCTGGGAGCCACACTATGGTTGAGGCTATCCCTACCAACATACATACAAGTATGAATGCAAGTAACTTGCAAATAGTATTTAAATCCAAGTTTTGATTAGAAACCAGAGCTAGTTTGTGGTATCCTTGTCATAAGAACCTCCTCATTTTGCATTTTTCCCAAGGCTATTGGCAACAAGGAATTTTTCCTGGGCTGTCAATGGACAAAAAGACCCAGTTCTTTATTATTACACAGGCTGGACTGCCAGTGAAGAAGATTAGACCCAAGAGCATTTATGGGAAGAACCAAGTCAATTCCTAGGATGGGATAAGATAGGACTGGTACTATCAGTAGTTATCAACCTTCCAGATTCTACCCTGCTTGAGTCTGACATTGACCTGTATGACTTAAAAGAATAAATTTACCTTCTACAACATGTTAATAGGAAACTAGAAATTGATGAGACACTTCCTCTCCTGAGGGTAGTTCATTCTTTTTCCTCTGAAAAGTGTCCAGACAATTGCATCATTCCTGCTTGATCCTGTTAGAAAGTGAAATGTAATGGGAAATTCAGTATGGGAAACGAGAATCTTCCATCTGCTAAGAAATACAAATCTTTGTGCTCAAAAGCAGTCAGATTGTGAGTCTTGAACTGAGCTAGATTTTAGACAGCACTAGTTTTGTTCCACATCATGTACCATGTGGGGATACTCTTTTTAATAAGAGAGCATACACTAATGATATCCGTGACTACTGGCTATGATTTTTATTAAAGCAGAGTAAATGTCTAATGCAAAACGAATCTTTAAAATCTATTCAAATGAGATTGTGAAATCCTTGTTGAACAAGGAAAGCTCTTTTTTTTTTCATATTGCAGGCATACATTGTGACTACTGCAAATGTCAGAGCATGAAAGATCTCCTTACAATGCCCAGATTTGAATACATAAAAACTTTCACCGCTTTCACTGAATGAGAGCCAATTTAATAAATCACTGAAATTTACTCTCAGAAAGCTGTTTCAAACCTGTCCTGCGAAAAGCATCCAGTCAAAGCTGTACAAATAAACTTGATGAGGTTGCGAATTTGCACTTAGTGAGTTTAACACAATTTATTCAATATATTATAAACATGTCAATACCTTATGTTTCCTAGGCCTGATTTTCCATTCTCTAAACTGGCAAACTCTCAGGTCAAGGAGTTTTCATGACCCATTCTGCAACACTAAATTATTTGAAACCAAGTAGAGTTTTCAAGATGTATGGTTATGATTAAAAGTGGCAGTTCCTACAAACTATGTGAAAAGCATATTGCACTTAGATAGTCCTGCAACCCTCTACTATTTTATTCTTACACTTTTATAACAAATTTTTAATTTTTATTGAATATTTATTACAGCTAGGTGCAATTGTTAGCTTAAGGTAAAATTTTAAAACAAGGGTGTAAATTGCAATGCAGAAGGAATAGGTTGAATATCCAGTGCTTTTGTTTAAAACATATGTGGCAAATAATACATCACAAAAGATTCAGAGTTTGTTGGGTTTTGTTGGTTTTGTCTTTAAACAGGGGGCTTTCTGGGGCTGTATATTGCAGTTATTTGTTATAGAAATCTGGGCTGGCTATTGTTAGCCTATCAAGATTTTAACAACAGATTAAAATTGAAGGAAAGAAATATATTTAAAAGAATAGTCTAGCCCTCCCCATAATGTGAAATTCCTACTCAAAAGTAGTAGTATAAACAGCTCCCGTATGAAACCTCTGGACAGAAATCAGTTATTTACTTAAAGCCACCTAATTTCTCCCTACCAAACACTATACAATAATATCCGTTTGTGAATACCAGCTTTTGTGAAGTAAGCTTTTTAAAGGTGCTATCATATATCATACAAACAAGCCAAGCTCTGGAGATGTACTCATGTAAGCAACTCAAAATGCAGAAACAAATTAGAAACAGAGGTGAGAATAGGATACAGGTCTCCTGCTTCCTGTGCTTTGGTTTGTGGTGTGTAGAGGTGTGGCCTCACCAATTCATGCTGTTCCAGGGTTGTACACACAAGTAGACTCTGATGTCTTAAGTTTTAGCTTTCATATTTTCAGATTCTGTGCTGCCTAGAGGTGTAGTCCTGAGCCTTTTAGGTGTTAGTGAACTCTCTTCACAGAGTAGGTAGACAAAACAATTCTTTTTCCAGCTTGAGACCAAGGACAACCATTACAAGTTTCAGGCCCAAAAGCATAAACAACGGTGGACTGAGGAGAGAAAACAAGAAGGATGGGACTTCATAATCTGAAGCTGAAATTGGGCAATTAAACCCAATATGCAAATGGACCAAAACTTATAAAAGTGTGAAACCTCGTGATCAGTCCTCCATTTTGTGACCATTTTAAGTCCACCTTGGGCGTAGCCCTGGCCAGGCTCTTGTACTGCACAAGGTGTACCGTTAAAGGCTTTTTAATAAATACCTACTTTATTCTCCTAGCTCTGTCTAGTCTCTGTTCCAGGTTCAGCCACCCAAGGCATCATTCTACCTAAAAGAAGTAATCTCAGAATTTCCTCTCAAAACGCAATTAAACCCTTTCTAGCTGCAAGGAATTCAACAATGCCCTGCTGATTTCAGTCTTTCATCAGACTTTCTGGAGTCAGGGTGGGCTGATATGCCAAGCGCAGAGGGAGGGAGGGGTTTCCTGCTGCTTATTCAGATGAAGGAGGTCTGAAGTAGCACTGGATTTTAAGGAGTGTTTCCAAACCAAACTGGGATTTTTCCCAGGAACAGTTTGAACACCTTCCTCACCCCCCAGACACCTACAAACCATCTTTTACCTCTTTTCACAACCCATTTCTTTGACCTCACTTTCTAATCATCAGTGCCTTCCTTCAACAGATATTTTCCATTGTCTCTAAGGAACTGTGCTTCATTCCAAATTTCACCTCCAAATGTTCTTTCTTGCTGTCCTCACATTCAACTCTGATACTTGTTTGCATCACAATTGGAAAATAGAAGTGTAGAACATTGCAAATATTTCTTTCATCTTCTGCTTGGTCATTTTCATAGATATACTCAATTTACAGTTCAGGCACAGGAGATTCATAGCTGCCAACCACCTTGAAGTTTGGCTAATAAGGACCTTCAGGAAGTCTCAGTCCTCAGAATTACATTATTGAGGTTTATCTACACTGCTAGAGGTATATACAGGTATATTTTCCCCCAACAATACAAACATGAGGATCAAACACTGAAATGGAGGAGTTTCCATGCCATATCCCAGTCTGGCAGAATCCATTCTTAGAGATACATGATGTAATAGGAAAATGCATGTAATAGGAATATGCATTTTTAATATATCTACCACACCTTACAGAAATACAATCTCAAAATCTTCTTGAAGAGCTCTGTATAACACTCAACATGATCTACAGGATGATACTACCTCTCGCTTCTGTTGAGGGACTGGCGGTGAAACTTCTTGTTCTGTCATCTCCTCCACAGCCACACAAAAGATAAAGACAATTCCCCTAACAAGCTACATGTTATTTTTGTTGAAACAACATTATGCAATGAAAAAATTGAAATCTGAATAGGCTAAAGCAAGGGAGAAGTCAAAAACCATTACATACGCTCTCTATAGGGAGTGGCATTGGCAGTCTGCAGCTATGTAACATTTCTGGCTGGTCAGCAAAAGAAAAAATATTATGTTTATTTTATTATCAAACAGATTCCTTAAAAGCAGTTTTCTAATACCTTTTTCTACTGAAAATGGAGACATTGTGGAGCCTCCAAAGCTGTGAAATTAAGGTATCATTAAGTATTTTCTGCCAGACTTCCCTTAAGGTTTTATTACTTTTATAGTACTCTTTAAACGTACTAAGTTTTTGGAAAAATGTTTCTGTCAAAAGATGCTCATTTCTTTTATTTAAGAACACAGACCTACAAATAGTCTTCAGGAGGGAAGATAAAACCCCAGAACCAGGACAGCATAACCTTGCCACAACAAAGGTTAATGGTATCCCAGGCTGTATTAGGAGGAGTGCTGGCAGCAGACTGAGGAAAGTGATCCGCCCCTTCTACGCAGCATTGGTGAGACAACTGCAGTGCTGGGTCCTGTTGTGCGTCCCCAATACAAGTGAGACCTGCTGGAGAAAGTCCAAAGAAGGGCTCAAAGCATCTCTACCATGAGGAAAGGCTAAGAAGATGACTGTCCAGCCTGGGGAAGGAAAAGCTCAGGAGCATCTTATCAAAGCATATAAATACACACAGGGGAAGTACAAAGACAAAAGAGTCAGGCTCTTTTCACTGTTGCACAGTGATAGGACAAGAAGAGATGAACACAAACCAAAACACAAGAGGTTCCCTTTGAACATTAGATGACAATTTTCCACTGTAAGGGTGACCAAGCGCTGGCATAGGTTGCCCAAGAAATTCTAACTTCATATATATTAAAAGGCCATTCACCTATGGCCTAGAATCAGTTCTAGGTGAACTTGCTTGAGCAGGGAGATTGGGTAAGGTGACCTGCAGAGGTCCCGTCCAACCTCAACCATTATCTGAGTCTGCAATCATGATGTTTCTTTATCATAAAAGGGAGTTAAACTCACAAGATCATAAAAAAAACAGTGGCCTGAAAGTCATCTTTAGAAGGGGGACTGTGAAGTTCAGCAGCAAGTTCCTAAGAGACAGGTAAGGCAAATCTCCAGGAGGAAAGCCCTCCCAAACAATTGGAGCACTGGAATGAAAACAGTGTTGGTGTCAAGTTCCTAAAGTCCTAAATTCTGTCTCTATCTATCTCTATCTCTCACAAATGCCTTATGGAAGCTGATTAAAATCATTTCAACTCCCCAGGTTTCAACTACAACCTTACCTCCTAGGAATTTTATGCAGAAAAATTAAAGCGAGATGTTTTGACATGGACATAGGGAGAAAGAAATGCAAGGCATTTCTTACAAGAGCAAAAAGAAGTAATCTGATCAAAGGAACTGCATTCATTCACTTGTTAGTGCAAAATCCCAGATCAGGAAACCTTTACAGATGCTGCCTGTCCTGCAAACTGATCCTTCACACGCAGCACTTTGATCTAGCTGTACAATGCTGAGCTTGCACCAGATGAACTCAAGGAATAAACAGCACATCCAGCTGACAAGAGGTGACCTGCACCAGCTTGGCAGAAAGTTAGGGACTTGCCCATGCTGATGAAGCTCCACACAGCATATCTTCCTCCTGGGACTTATTCTGTTGTCTTCCACATAGAGGTGCACAAAGGACTGGATTGTGATGACTTATGGTGGAATATGGTTGACAATGATGAAAGATTCAGTCCAGAAAATCTGAGCCAGAGGTCAGTATACCTCACAATTCATACAACAGGTATTCAAGAGATATGATTCTACCACGGATTTCAGGGGAGCTCCATAAAAAAATTCAAATGCATACAAGCCTGTGTTTTAGCTTCCCAAACCTCATTCCTCGAAGCATGCTGGTGAGAAACACGGCCATACAAATGCCTTAAGAATATAACTTTACATTTCAGTGCTGATTGACTTTTTGTTTTCTTGCTCATAATTTCTGGTTTTGCTACACAGAACTGGTTCCTTTCCTTGGGGCAGGGAACACTACGAGTTAGTGTTCAGGTGGGTCTCTAACACTGTGTTTCTATTTCTATGTGAACTATTACTATCCTTTAAGGTCAGCTGCCATGAGGGAGGCTGTCTGGGTGTCACTTCAAAAAATCCCAGCATTTAAGCCCATCTCAAGCACACATAAAACAGCTATTGGTCTATATCAGGGCCCATTTCTTGGTCAACCACAGCAGCAGAGCTGGGAGACTCCTGAAGTTGCCCTGTCACAACAATTGAATCATCTTTGATGCTACAAGGCTTTTATAATAAATGCACGTATATGGTTAGAGAACTAAAAATTCAGTTTGCCTTTGGGAAAAATCCCTTTGCATCCCTGCGAGCAAGCTAACAGGAAGACAGGAAAACTTCAAGACTATCATTTAGAAAATAGTTGAAGCTCTGGAAGGCTGTGCCAAGAAAATAGATAATCAGTCTGGGGAAAAGTGGTTAAGCCACCATTGAAATGTGCCAGTCAAACAGCAGGGAAGAACCCATCGGCCCAAACAAATGGAAACCAATGAAAAACACACTCTCTAATTGCTAAAAAAGATTGTACACAAGGGAGGCAAAGGAAATCCATTGGGAAGGCACTGCACCAGGCTTATTAAATACGAAGACAGATAAAATAAAACATAACAGAATGCTTAAGGAACTGATAAACTCTCTTAAGTGGAAAAGGTATTAAATTAACCAAAAGAAAACAGACTTCTGGTGCGAGAAGAACAGCTCATCCCACTGTTACAAAAAGACAGAAAATGCAATTAGCAGCTGAGATGAAACAGCAAAATAAGAGAATGATATTGCTGAAGCTCTAGGGAAGCTCAGACTCTGAGTTCTTCAGTCTGAACAGAAGAACAACAACAAAAAAACCAAACAAAAAACAACAACAACAAAAAAAAACAACCAAAAAGAAACCCCACCATAAAAGAAAAAACTCCCAGTATATTACCAAAAAGTCATACAGCATAAGATGCAATCACTAATGGTAAGTTGCTAGAAGATACTGGAGGGCTGTAGCAAATGTTTCTGAAAAATGAAATCAAAGAAGATTTTCTCTAAGTATGTCATTCAGAATGACCCAGAAAAATATCATGCTGTTAATACACTTTCTAATATAAGTTCACTTGCTTTCTTTTATGACTGAGTTTGTTATTCAATGGACAGATCACTACTAGGAAACTCAGATCAGGGCCATGTGAGCTTCCCCAAAGCTCTACCCCAAACACCAGCTTTCACCAATATCCTGGCCATCAGCTTCAGTGCTGACATTTACCCCTCTTATTTTCTAAGACAAGAAGTTATTGAAACTATGAAAAAAAAAAAAAATGACGTTTCAGTAAGATTATACTATTGCTAACAAAAATCCTCCAATTGGAATCCAAGTGAAAATGAAAAAGAACAAGACATTTTGGACAGCAAGCCGAAACCAAGACACCCTCCTCCCTGTCACGAAATAATGAGGCAGTGGGGGATAAAAGAAAACTCTGAATGGAGAAAAAAAGGTGAAATTTCAGCTCTCCCTAATTTGTGGGCCTAGGCACCTTCTCAGTAGTAAAGGGGTCAAGTGTATACAGTACCAACCTCACAGAGCTATGATATCTAGATGCAAATGTTCCTGAATTCCATAAGTAACCAATTCTGCCAGCCTCCTAATTGGAGATAGTTTAAAAAAAAAAGTCTCTGCCAGGATATTTTGAATGCTTCTTTTGGAGAAAAAAAGTCTAAACCTTGGAGAAATATATGACAACTGAAAAGGGAGTACACAAACTAAAGAGAAGTATTTCAACCTTCTGAGCAGTGCCTTGATTTTGGGCCCATCTCCATAGATCTTTACTGGTGGAAGTAGTGTCTTGTTACTCTGCAAAATAGATATTTACTTACCCAGGAGACAGTACATAGACGTTAAGTTAGTTCTCTCTGCAGATGTTAAGATGACAAAATGTGTCAAAGGACATAGGACAAATACACAAAAGGGAGGGGAAACCTAGAGCAAATGGTTCTAAGCTGCCAAGACTGGAATTGAATATGGCACAACTTAGTCATTCCCTAAAAAACACTCTCTTGAAAGTGCTCAATTCCACCAATTCCCAAACCAAGTTTTTCCTGAAAGGTCTAGTGAGGCCAGTAACAACAAGCAGCAGACATTATCTTGGCAAGGAGTTATTTCTTTGCCTTAAGCCTTCTTAGAAAGAAGTTTTGTTTTGTAATAGGAATATTCCCCAAGAACATGGGGCGCTTCTTAGTTCCTCTCTTAAAGACCTTTCCTGCTGTGCCACTGAAATCGGTGGCAGCACTTTAACTGCCACTTCCTCAGCACCCACTGCTTTTGCAAATTCATGCAAGATTTTGTGTTTTAGGAGTTTTTTGAGAAAGCTGTGCAGGTTGAAGTCTCAACAGCAAAAAAAAATCCACATAATACACTGCAGGAAGCTATTCAAAGAACAGAGGTTTTTAACATAGTAGGTTGCAAAAGTCATACCTTTAACCTGTTTGAATACTACAGCATAAACTTGAGTTAGGTTTTTGGTTTGCAGACTCTTTACCACCCATAAAGATCATAAAACTCTAGTCTACAAACAAGTAGGAGGCATTTCTAAGGAGTATCTGTTCTATACAGAATGTTTTTTCAGCTATCTCAAAGCTGCTGTTAGATCCCAGCCAGAGCAACACTAGACCTTCATTAGGTCTCACTAACTGAAGGAAGCCAGACTGGGCCATTTCCCCTCTATTTTCTTTACCTGTTTGGTCCACACCAGGTATTGAGACAACCAGATCAGTTTCATTCTTGCTCTGACTGCAAGACACAGCTACAAAATATATTCAACAAGACCCTTTCAATCTTCTGTATGCTAAGACTGTCATTCCCATTTCCCAGAAAGACTTTCAGTGTCATACAGAGCCTAAAAACCTTCCTAAAAACCCACACTCCTTGAGTGTCACACAAAACAGCACTGTTGATGATCCTTCATCCACAAAACAATCAAAAAACTCACATTCCAGTAGCCACCTAACTGCACAGTCCCAGAGAGATAAAATGTGCTTATACATTCAGAATTGTGACTCTCCGGGGACCTGAATATTTATCTGCTGTGGTCCAAGCATTAGACATAAAGACATTACTTCTCTGCTTTGGTGCCTGTAAGATCTCATTGTTTAGGACTACTCGCAGCATGCCCATTGCATAAAGACCACCTGCAGTCCAGCACCAAGCACACTAGTTCAGCAAACTTCCATTGAATTCATAATGACTTTAATACTCTTTTTTTACTAGTGTCTTTACCTAGGAATCAAAAGATCTAAATCAAAAGTTCTCTTTTCAGCCCAGCCGTAACATCACAAAGTGCTTACTTTGGGTGGGAAGATAATTTCAACTCACTTTAAACACCTACCTAACCATTTCAGTTAACAGTGCTAAAAGTAGCATCTAAAATAGGTCAGAAAAGTGCCCATTCCATTCCTTGAGCACACAAGGAGGTCTAGACAACTAACCAATATTATGATCCCATGTAGGTTTTTATGTTTTAGAGCTCTGGCACGAGGGTCCCTCGGCTTTATTGTGCACTTCTGGCTCCAGTTGTGACAGAATTTTTTAGACTTTCTCCTGCATAATATTTTTTAGCAGGTTAGGTTTTTGCAGCCTCTATGATTTCCTACGTGCTATAGCTAGTCTGGCAAGGTCAGGTGGCAGCAGATGATTTATTGGAGAGAGAATGCCTGTCTAAGTTGGAGAGGACATTGTGAATTCTGTTAAAGCCCACGTCTATTTTTTTTTCCCTACTGCTATTGCTAAAGGTGAAGGAGGACACTATAGTACTACTAAATTCAGTCCCTCAATACCTTTTGAGGTCTTCAGGTGAAATGCCTAATATAAGTGCGAGAGAAACAGTGTCATTATGGCTCTTTCAAGTATAAATTACAACCATTTCAGAAAGTTTCGCATCTTTTTATATATCTTTATATGACTTTCTGCCCTCTTAGTATTTGCATCCAAGATCATTTTTCATGCTGGAATGATGGGGGGGGCAGTTCCTGCGTATTGTTCCTTAGCTGGCTTTTCTTATAATTGTTTGGTAATTAGAGACAGGCTGAAACTTTGAAATTTCTGCTGAGTAAAAGGCAAATGTAACTTTGCTAACTATGTTTTGGGAAGCTAGTTCAATAGAAACCAGCAGGGTCAGCAACAGCCTTTCCATGAAGAGTGCTGAAAGAGTGCTGATTTCTCAAGGCACAAAATTAGGCCTGACCAAGATAAACAAAAATAGTCTTGTAAAATCATTTCACAATTTGATTTTTTAAATAATGTTATCAAACTATCTGCTATTATCAATATCTTCCTGTGTATAAGAACAGACCCTTCCATATTTGAGATTTTAAGTGCCCAAGGGACTCCAAGCCTAGATCATCTTTTTTCAAATAGGAATTCTAATTAGATTTATAAGCACTTTTACATTCCCAAGTGAAAGAAGTGCTGAGTTTTAGCAAGGAATTAAGTCCTGGCATGCTAATTATAATGTGGGGTTAGAGGTTTTCTGTGTCAGGTTGGATTATTCCAGGCTACAGATTTTCACTATTTACACTGACCTCCTGATACACAGCAGCTCTAGCACAGACAGGAGCTGTAATGTGATCCTGAGGCTGACCCTAAGAAGACATTCCCTGATAGAGAGATGTCTTTGAAGTGAATGTTAAGTCTGATGCAGTAGAGATATCAAATTTCCAGTTCTAAATAACCTTGTTATGTTCATTAATCAAGGAAGGTAACTCTACTTGGTTAAAAAAATAAGTGAAGAAAAGGAAAATGGAATGGAATGGAATGGAATGGAATGGAAAGGAAAGGAAAGGAAAGGAAAGGATTCTAACCATCTTCAAGGTGCAGTCCCACAGATAGACAGATTCTTCCAGAAGTATCTAAAGATATTTGAATGCCCAGGTCCCACATTATTCCAGTTTTTATCTTCTCCCTATGCACAGACAAGACACAAAACAACCCCACAGCCACCTAATCTCAGGTGTAGATGGTACATCTGCAACTGCTTGTCTGTCTACAAATTTGATGGCAAGAGAAAAGACACTGGGGATGCATTTCAATTTACATACAGCAACATGCAAATGAATAAAAAGTGCACCAAGATTTCATTTTTAAATGAGTTCAAACCCACAGCCATCTTCATCAGAGCTCATGACAAATTCTTCTAAAATAGATTTTTTTTCATTTTTCATTTCTCCATGGTGTACCCAGCTGCAGTGTCCAATCAATGGATATGGGGGGCGGGGGGGGATCTAAAAATTCTGAAAAGTACAGTGTGTAAAACTCAGGAGAAAGCATCCCTTTCAAAGAAGAACGCTTAATGTTTCCTAGTATATGAAATGTTATTTCAGCAGAGAACCATTCTGAGCCACACACCAGCGATACAACTTCACCAGTTAGGACATCTTCCAGCAATGAAATCAGACAGGATACTGGTGTCTTGCAGAGCCAGGAGCCTTTGTTAAGTTAAAATTCATACTAAATTGTCCTAAGAGTAGTCATTATGGTTGAAGACTTCAAGCTGCTTTCATGTCCATACTATATATGCTTAACATAAAGCAATAAAATGCCCAGTTAATTCAGCTGTCAAGAGCTCATATTCCCTCCTGTGTTGCAAGGGGGTGGTACCCTCTGCCACAGATGTCAACGGCAACTTTTTCTAAGGTTTTTAGCTCTCCTCAGCACCACTAAAGAAACTGAAACTGATTTAAAGACAACAGAGACAGAACAGCTGTAACATTTCAGCTCCAGGAACTTTCCTTTGAATATCCTGCATTCTTCATTTTATGTGGATTCTCAAGTGACAAATCAAGGAGGAGGGAAAGAGGCCAGGATAACAGAGCGAGAAAGCATGCACCAAAAAGGACTTCCAGAAACAGCCTGTTGTTTATAAGTGGCCTCAGATACTGAAATTACTTACATATGAGTTTTCTGGAAAGCAACATCTTCTGGCAGAAACTACCTTTTCAGAGCAGGGGTTCCAGAAGCACAGCCCATGGGTCAGTTTGCAGACCACAAAGCATTGCCATGTAGTCCATGCTGGAACTTTTTAACATAGCTGCTTCTGATGGACACAGAGCTATAGCAACTAAGGAGTCTGTGTCCACTGTGCCAGTACCAAGATTTACATCTAGGGACTCCAGAAGGTAATGCCCAAGGAACTGTCATCCCACAAGACTCTGGACTGCACCCCAACCATATAACCACATCCTGTATACTCCCCCAGTCACACCTATTGTTTCACTTGGCAGGCAGAAGCTGTTGCATTGAACTTTTCCAGGAGTATTTATGTCTTTTGGAAAAAAATTGAGTTTCTGGCTCTGCAAGGGCAGAAAAAGAAAAGCAGCCCTTTCCTGACATGCAGACAGGAAAGTGGATTGAGTTATTTTACTTCTCCGCTAAGCTAACTTTTACAATTTGCTCCTGATTGATAAAGTTCTAGGTGGTGATCATGTATCTTTTCTAGCAAAAAAGAATAATTTACTTATAGGGGAGATGGACTCAGCTATAAAGTACCGGCACACTGACCTTTAAATGTGTTAACATTACCTTCTTACTCTCTTTGTGCCAATGCTTGGTATCAACAAGTAACCACACAAACAGCCTTTCACTCACTAGTTTTCCCAAAATATTGTTATGAGCCTTGTTTGGGATACCTTCCCTGCCTTCCTAGTACTGAATATTTGACTAGAAGCATGATAAAAAAATCATCCACAGGGAATAATTGTGTTGACTCACAAAGTATCTCTGAGACGTGACTGTCTGGGAAAATCAGAAACCTTTTCATCCTTAACAAGCAGCATATATTGTGTAAAAATAGCTTATCTCAAGTTTATCTATGAAGCTGAATTGCATAAAATTGGACCTTGAACAGAGGTACATCAACTGTCACTACACTTAATGCGAAGTCTTCAAGCATCCAAGCATTGCTTTGTGTTTTCCAATCCTCCTAAATGCTGGCATCATAAGTTCCCTAACTAAAACCAGTTAATAACAATATAAATTATACTTTCAGCTGTGCATCACTGAGGTTATCCCAGGAGCAGAAAGCTTTTGAACCTATGAGGGAGTTCCCGAAGCCTGCCAGAGGCAGTAGTTCAGGCTGATCACATGCAAAGCCTTGCTGAGAATGGTCCAAAACACACCTTGAAGTCAGATCATCCATATTTTCTAGATTCTCATTGTGATATTACTTTAAATCACAAATGAAAAAGAAACCTGGAATGCAATGTTTATGGAATTTTGCACCACAAAAATGAGCACAAATGAAGATAAGGTGAAGACAACCTATACATTTAACACAGTCTAGACCTGGCTCCACGAGTAGGAGACAAAAGCCAGTTACTTTTTAATATCATTTAATATTAAATGAGTTCAATACTAAAACAATAAGATATCTGGAAAACAATTCGGATTCTGGGCTGCCAAAATTTTGCTAACATACAAAACAAAAGGACAGGAGAATATAAGTTTTAAACTTATACTTTATAAATCTCACAAGACTTCTGCTTCCTGAACTCTGTCTCCTGCTTTGCTCCAACACGTATTCCAATGTGTAACTGAGCACGCAGAGTCTGAACTCTCTGCTGTCATGTTGTATTACCCTATTAGATTTGTTCTGTATTAGATGTGACACCTTGTCTTTGCAAGTTAAAGATATCCCTACACAGTGCTCCTCATAATTATACTGCTGTTTGATATCACTGCAGAAGAAAATGAAAGCTACATCCTGTAGAATTATTTGTGACATATTTCCTTAGTTATGCAGATATATACACTACACAGAAAAACAATTTGTGCTGATACAGCCTGGAAACAAATATTTTCTCAAGACTAAAGAACATGAATATGCTTATGAGACATCTATGGGCTATCCAGAAAAACAATATCTTTTTACAGAAGGGTCTTCCACGGAGATGGACTCATACCAAGAGCCAATTTAGAACAACATACATTTCTTGTACATGGTCATATAAAAGTTAAACCAGAAATATCATCATTACCCTTTGTCCTTTATTGTAACAAAGCCATACAAAATGCAACTTGGCCGCTATTATTTGCTGCTGCTGAACACTACAGATAAACTGCAAAATTTGTACAATAATTAATAATTATATGCTCTATCTTCTTTATAAAGAATTAATTCTTTTTTTTTCTTTTAGAATTCTCTGTCTATAGGGAAAGCAAGCAAAACATCAGCAAAAATATTTTCTCTTCTGTTCCCTCCTTATGTGGAAAATTAAATTAGGTAAGAAAAAAATAATTTCCTTGAAAAAAAGTCTGCAAGTGAAAGGTAAAAAAGAAAAAATTATATCAAAAATAGAAAATATCTGAATTATGTTTTCACTGCTTCTGAAATATGTACTGGGCTCATATTAGTTCCCACTTTATTAGATTAGGACTGTATCTTATTTATCTTCAACAGAACCCTCATAACCATGAAAATAAGTGCTGCAATGCAGTATTGAACACAAAGTCATCACCATGTTGCTCTAATGCAACCCAGCTGAAGCCACCATAATGTCTACCAATGGTAGCAATAGGAGAAGGACTAATCAGAGAGACAAATGTCAGTTGTCTGCCGCAAGCCATCTCCTTGGAAAGAGCAAAGCTGTTTGTGAGGAACCACCCTGCCCTGTGCAGGCAGGTGGCAGAGCATCGCCAAGGGCTGGAGAGATGCCTGTCTTGCAATGAGATTTTACATTCTCTAAAATCAATAGCAATTCAGCTGCAAGAGTACAATCCAGTTATGTTCTATCATCTTCCCTTACTACCATCATTCTTGAGAGCGCCTGAAGTTTTTCTCAGTCTTCTGTTTGACATCTGGCTAAAAGAATAAGAAAGAGAACTACAGCAGGCAGCAAAATTAGTCCCTCCGGCATTGCTCAGCCTCTGAAATAGTACACACACAAACCAACTTTTTTTCTTGTCTTGTTGGAATCAAGATAAATAAGGAAGCCCTTTTAAATGAATGAGAGAAATACTTAGGGCATCTTTTCATTTTCCGGAACGAATATGTGAGTTTTTCATCATTTCCCAGCAGCTGGTACATCATCATTTTCACCTCATTTTTGAGTAGCTGCAACATAAATTGGAAGAGGTACCCCAAATAGCAGCACCCATCTCTGCATTGCAGACTACATTTAGCATTAAACACAAGATAAAGAAAAAAAAAGCACACCTCTCCCTCTGAGGATCTGAACAGCAAAAGTAAAAAAAAAAAATGCACACAATGGAAAAATTCGGCTTTTCGCTGCCCTCTGGTCTTACAATTGTACTGTCCTGCATTGTACAGATAGTAATATACAGCAGAAAAGAAATTTGAGTAACTGGAAGAAAAGAATATAAAAACAGGAAAGATATTATAAAAGATCTACAGTATGTTTTGTTTGTCTGTTTTATGAACTAAATTGCCTGAAGAAGATCCAAAGGGGGAAATGACTGCTGTAAATGAATTCAGAAGACCAAGAATGTCTTGTAGGAAGGATGCTGAATGACATCTGTCCTTCTGAGGTGTGCTTTCAAGAGTGGCTCAGTACACAGATTAGAGGTGTGATTTTGCCACACGTTGTGATTCTGCCTGGTACCAGCCTAAAGCCATTATCAGCCACATCCTGGGCAGTGTGAGATATGTGCAACAAATTAGTAATATCTACCCCATGCACTAGAGACTAAGCAAGCATAATAGAAACTCATGTGATATGGTTTTTATTTGGCAGCTAATCTGGATTTTGTTTATTTCACAAAAGTAAATTCTGCTTGAGCTGATGCCTGGAGCTGGTTCTTCCGCCACAGGATATGAGCAACTTTCTCAGTTTGAGTAGTGGTTATTCTCATGTGTTAGAAGTATGGAAATATAACCCCATAAAACCAAAGTTTATATATGCAAATATCCCAGGTGATTTGATTTTCCTGAGGAATTGCATGTTCGTCCCTCATGTTTTTGTTTTATCTCAGCCTTTTCAGAGCCCATTCCTCTCACACCTCCACTCAGTGTGATAAGAACCAAGGAACTCCCTCCTTGCTTACAGCCACTAATTTCTCACTCTTTTCATGGGTTTCATTTCCTCTTCATCCCTGTGTCCACCTGTGGTCACTCACTCCTCAGACCTGCAGAAATTAGCCTTACAAATTTCAGTCCTTTTAAATACAGCCGGCAATAATTCTGTGTTCTGAACCCCAAACTTGGTTGTGAACCGCACTTAAAAATGCAGAGGCTTTGTTAAATAAGAAAAAAAATTAGGCATGAAAACTCAAGAAGAGTGAAAAGTCTAGTTGCACCTTAGGCCATGTAACATCTCTCCTCTTTATCAAATTCTCACAGATTCACATTCTGACAAATTTGAAGGTCTTAATTTCACCAAAACTAAACAATTAAAACTCCAAATCCACCAAAAAAAAAAAAAAAAACCAACCCAGAAATAATTCTCATGTGCAATAAAACCAATGAATGTTAATGGATTCTGTTCGTTTTTACACCTCTATTGATTTGAAATAATTGAACCTTAAAACTTGATAGAATTTTTTATATTTCTAATATATATATTAATTTGAAACAAACATTTATAATAAAAAGCATCATCACAAAAATCTACTGCTTCTTCCCTAAGGAGAAGGTACATTTTGCATATCCTTCTTCCACTCACAAAAAGCAAGCTTAGTGTTTTCATTCTTCTGTGCCCTGACTCATTGTATAACTAACTTTGTGATTAGGTTTTGGCTGGAGACTTTTCTCTGGACTGAACAATGTCATGTCAATCAGGTTGACTTCTTCAGCCACAGAGAGCTAGTGATACTGATATTGCCAGCAGTTTTGGGAAAAGCAGAAGAATTGAAAAAAGCAAAATCAGACAATAGTCACATGCTGACGATATTTGGTTTGTATTTAATTTTTCATACATTCATAATTGCTAGAACAATTGCAGCAAATGGTTAGTAACATGAAACTGGCTTAAGCAGGAGGAAAGTTTCCTCTCTGTAAAGTCAGATATGTCTTTTATGAAGTCTCATCCATTGCGAAATCTATGACAAAATTCTCATTAACTTCATGGCATTAAGATCAATTATTGTATATGTTATCTATTCCTTAATTACCTGTAATTAACTTCCTCTGAAACTTCCCTCATACAAGTACTACTGTATTGACCATGTTCTCCAACTACTGTAAATAGCCAAATATGTTTCAACTTGGAAATTTTAAAATCAAACAGATACACAATTTTAAATGTTTTCAGAAAATACCTCAAAACCAAAGATTAATGTTTGCTTTGCTTGAAGTTTATTATCTTCCCTCCAGGGCAATACCACTAGTAAAAATATGAGCACTTGAACATTCACAAGATTAATGTGAAGGATCAGTGTACTGGAGTAGTGGGATTCTGCTGGCCAGCCCATTAAGAGATTATGCAGATATCCATCTAAAGCTGCTAAAGCTGTACTGATTTGCTGCAGCAGGCAGTAATAACCGCACAAGATCGATGAAGAGATTATATCTGGTCTTTAGAATATGAGCAATGAAGGTCTATAATAGAAGAGGCCTGAGAAAGTCTTTGAAATAGTCAAAGCTCAGGAAAGAGAATTAGGGGAAAAAAAAAAAAAAACAAACCAAAAACCACAACAAAAAACAACCTCAAATAATGTGAAATCCTAGGGGAAAATGAGAAATTCTGTTTTCACTGTGCATGTGCTCCTGCTCATCTAGCACTGATTGTTTAATGGTTGGGTATCACATCTAATTCCAACATCTCTGTGAAGCCAGTGGACTGAAAGAGAAGTCCACAGAATATGACTAATTTGTAAGACCAGCTGGGCAGAGTCCCAGGGCCTGTCCACCACCCTGAGCTGTGGAGCAGCACAGATCCCAGCACAGTATCCAGGCCCAACCAAGGGCAATGCCATGGCAATAAGGCAGGTCCAAGTTCAAGCCAAGCTGCCTGCGCACGGGTTGAGCTCTGCAAAGGGGGACTCTCCGGGCAGGCAGGGCATCCCTGCAGCTGTGCTAGAGACCAGTACTCCCCCACTGTATCCCTGGGCAGGGGGCTAAACACACTAATACTGGAAATTCCTGGTAAGGCTGGTCACTAAGATCTGTAAGTGCCCTCAGGGCCACAGCACAAATACAGCCTTCCACAGATTTAAACAGACCTGAATTTTAGTCAGTAATCCATTTCAGCACACACAAATTATTAAGGAGGTAAGGCACTTATCTCTTACTGATTGCATCTTTAGGCAAATCTAGTCTCAGCATTAAAAATAATCTCAGCATTTCAAAGTAATCTAATACTTACCTGTTTTGCATGATCAAGGATTTTGACAGAACTGCTCCACATTTCTCCTTCCATTTCTGACATCCATAGCTATGCATTAAATCAACTTGGCTCTTTTTCTATGTATTCAAAGTTTGAGGCAGTGTGGGGAAATTGGCTCAGATGTTTGTCAAGTTGTTCCATAATAATTAAACAGAACAAGACTTTATTGATCATATGACTTTCCTGAGCAATGAGTCCCAATTGAATTACACATGAAAAAATCACAGTGTTCTCTTGTAGTTATAATTTGCTGGTTTTCTAAACTGACATGAATTTGCTAAATCTTTCAGTATAGATTGGAATTTGTTCTCATTTTTAAGCTCCAAAAATAAAGACTCAAGGATTTCTTTTTTCCTTTTAGGTGAGGACACCAATCTTCCTAACCCAAAATACATCAGCGTAAGTTTTCTAACATGTTTCGTATGACAACCAAAACATTGTTGCATACATTGTGGTTAGCCAAATTTTGGTGTCATATTCCCCTCCTTAAATTCCCAGAAAATCCAGTGGGTTTTCATATATAAACAGGAAAACTATTTGCTGTAAGTGGCATATTCAAAATCAGTAAGGCTACATTCAAACAGTGATAAAATGTGAAATTTAGTTTCAGGCAAAGAAAACGGTCTTAATTTTATTTTATTATTTGCCTCCCATCAGTGTCAGCAATAGGCCATTTACTTACTAAATACAAAGATCACCCCACCCTTGTATTTCAAGGAGACATTCTCATTCAGTTAATTACATGGAGTTTAATTATCTAATCCCTTCTTGTTCTGAATAATGTCCTCCATGTAGGTATGGTTCACAACAACAAGCTTATTTGTTTTATTATTATAATCACTCCTAAGTCTATCAGGAAAAGAGAGTGAGAGTTTTAAGAATATTTTTAAGACTTCTAATGATGCTCAATGAAATGAAGTTCAAATGAAGTTCAAATTATATTCTTTCAACCAGCATAAAGGCAGTTGAAGAAACAGTTCTGTCAATTCTTTTTAAATATTCTAGTCTTACCCAAAGCATATTTTAATGGTCTTTGGTCAACCAAAACCTTGTTTAAATATGACAGTAATTAACAAAGACAATTCACTGACAAACAATTCCAAATTACTGAAGTTACTGGCATTTAAAGGCATTTCTGGGCTTTTTTTCCACGAATGGAATTTACCTAAAGATAAAAGAAATTTACACATACTTTTCCATCTGTAAAAGCTAATGAACTTTCAGAGACTGAAAAAAAAGAGCTAGGGAAAAGGTTAACATGAAGTTACAAAGCTGGTCCTGGTCATGACTCAGATCCTCAACAGAGTCTAATCCTGACACCACGACAACCCTGAAGTACTATCTAAAGAATATTATCACTATCTATAGTGAAATAAAAACAAGGGTTGGTTTGTCAGCTGTTGTTTTCAGCACTTGGGCTGGGGAATAGTGGAAAAATAAGGATTGGTAAAGCAAAGTGACTCCTTCAAAACACATTATTGAATTAGTGAATTGTAGCCTCAATCATAATTTCGTCTAATCCTTTTGAGTCTTCCATTTGGATTTAATTTATTACAGGTGTTTAGCCTTTTTTTTTTCTTCTAAATAATTTACAAATGATGAGTAGAAGAGTCACGGGGACTCTTCTAGGCAACAGTTCTCCCCAGACATCTGACACATCTACTTTGGGCTGCTTTCTTATACACAGTTTGTGCAATAAAGACTAGAAGAAATGTCTCTAGTTCATTTAGAGGAACAAACATCCTTAGGCGGAGTCCTAGTTAATGTGCAAACCAACCCCTAAAAACCCAATCTCAAATATTTTGAGGTTTTCCTCAAACATAGGAGAGTACTTCAAGAATGCCAGTATATCCAGGAAAGCAAGAATGCTGGAACTGCATATCTTGCAGCAGAGCAAGAAGAGCAACAGGAGCGGAAAACTGCAGAGACAGTTGTTCTTGAAAGGCTGAGCCAGAAGGACACAGACATCCTGGACACCGTTCACAGCCTTGCTGCCAGCTTCCTGCCAGGGGTGGAGGCAAATCAGCAAAATGCTGCAGCCCGGTTCTCCACCTCCACAAGAGGGTCATTTCTTCCTTTCTCCCGAGTACATTCCATCTCCCTCAGTAACAGCTGATGGCTCAGCAGCAGCGCTGCTCCTGCCTCTAAACCCCTCTGCACCAGCCTCCCCGAGGGGAACCGGACCTCCTCATGTAGATGGAGGAACCATCACCTGAAAACGGTGAGAAATGTACGTGCTATGAGATAGCACATGCACAGTCTCCCAGGAACTGGCAAATTTAAGACAAAAGGTTGATGAATGTGCCCATCAACCAGTGATGGGATTACTCTGACCCTGCCAAAAGAGGAAATGAGCTGCTGCATCCAGACAGGAAGTACAGGTGTGACACATACCTCCTGTAATCAGGTACCTCAAAGGAGTTTCCAAACACCCTGCTAAAAAACTCAGTTGTGCCCAGGATGTCCATCCACTTCTGAGTACTGCAGCGTGGGTCTCTCACTGCTGCTCCAGCTGCGTGCAGATGCGCGATCTGCACAAAAGATTAAGTGAATTAATAAAGGAAATAGCTTTCTGCCAGTAACACCTCAAGTCTACTAATAAAAACCAAATTTATAAGAGGTGTTCTAAGAAGTCTGGTTGTGCTGTGTTCTCATATCAGTCTTGATCCCCCTTCAGGGAAACTCACAACACTTCCTCAGGTGTATTTGAAGTATGTGACACAGTATGGTCACAGCTCTTCCAAGACTCAAACAAGGTAGTTTTACCTTGTAGTCACTGTACTATTACTTTTATTCTCAGTAGTAAGAAAGGGTAATAGTTCGGAAAAATTTTAAAAAAAAGAGTCTCAGCTTCAATTTACTATCTTGATTTATATTGGGTGTAATCTACGTCACTTGTAAACAAGGGTTTGTTCTGAGCTTTTCTACAAGGGCAGTGAAATACTATAAGCCAGTATCATGATGCAGACAAATAGGAGAACAGAACTGGGTTGAACAAGCATTTCCAGATTGATGAATTGTGCAATTTGCAACCTTATTGCTCCTTTAACAAAGGAGCTTGAGCCATTACAGTTACAAGAAAGACATTCCTTAATTTTCTTAAAAAAAGAAAAATCATATGGGGGTATTCTCTGTAACAGGTATTAAATAAAGTCAAGACATTTAAGGGGGTTTATATTTACTGCACTGATGCCAGGGATTGAAATCAATTAATACTAAAATAAAAATCTAGTAAGGGGGGAGACATTCATTTTGATGAACCTACCTTTATAATGCAGGTCTCTCAGAGAGTAGCTTGTCCTTGGATTGTCTTGAGGTGTCCAGGCAAGATCAGCAAGGGAAGTGACAATAACAAAAGGAGCACCTGGAATTTTGGAGGTAGATCTGAAACCCATAGAATTCATCTACAGGATTGCATGCTGATCTATGCAATTCATGTACTTGAAATCACAAAATAACAAAGATTCGCATTTGACACTTCATGCTTTGGGTATGTTCATGAGCTAAAAGTACTTCTTAAATCAACAGTAACAATGTGCATTTGTTCGAGATAACAAAACCTTTTTACTTTTGTAAGCCAGTAAGAACCTGATGGTTTAGATAGTATTTCCTGAAATAACTTAATGCCCAGAAGTACTTCCATGGTTCTCATAGTCCAGGAAAGAATTCTTCAATACAAGTAAAAATTGCATACATCAAGCAAAAAGTTGTATATTCAAAAAATTAGTCTGTTTCTGCTGTACAATTCTAGATTTTCAGGGGGGATAATTCCTACTGACCTCCGCCTCCCTCCCAACAAATGCCATTCACAAAGTACAGCAGGACAGTCAACTCCAAAACCTGCTTTCAGTTTTCATTCCTCTACTGATATTTTCACATTTAGGTCAAAGGATTATGCTAATGCAAAATCATGGCAGAGAAATTAAATACAGGAAAGAATTTTAACAAGTAGCAACACACCTCCCCAGGTTCTCTGTATTACTGACACAATGAACAGCTAATATCTGTACCTAAAAATGCCTCCACTGTCACTTGTCTACAGCAGCAGGAGGAATTTCCAGGTTTCTTTACACTCACAACCATATACGCTATCAGGCTGCCCTCTCACGCACATAATGCTCATATGGGTTTGATTATAATTATAGATCATAATGTCCAACTTCTAAGTAACATTTTTCAGCAATGGATTTCAAAGCATATTGGAAAGCCAGCCAGCATTTTTATTCTCCTTTTATATGTGGGAGAAGAGATTCTGAATAGAAAAGTGACTTATACCAGGATTCTTCACCCACCAGCACAGCACCCAAAATAGTACACAGTCAAAGTTTTACCATAACTGCCTAGCTGTCATCAACAATTGTTGAAAATCATAGAGAAAACACTTGCATATTGTAAAGAGTGAAATACTTGCTCTTTTCTGACAGTAAGACAAGTATTTTTGTGTCTTTGCCCACCAAGCTGATGTAAGACATTGCCTAGCTAAGGGCAGCAGCATTTTTTTTACCAGCAGACAGATTATCTGACAGGGGTCTCCATACTGCTCGCTCTAAAGGTAAATTGGAAGAGAAAATGGGAACTTTTAGCAGTACAGAGACAGATATAGCCAGGAAAAAAAACAGGCAGATGAAGCAAAAAAGAAAACAGTATGATCAGCAACACCAAAGGGCAATATGAATCATAAGGCAACTGAGAAATCAATTCAGTTGTGAGACTGTCCAATGAGGCACATTTCCCTGACAAGTGGAAACAAATAGAAGACTTCCAATTCCAGACTCTCCCCCAGGGAACTTCTCTCAGCCCCAGGGCCAGCCACTCTCTGGTGGGGCTTGCCAAGACTATGATTTAGTCCTTGAATGTCTAACATAAAATAATACCAAAGCAGATCACTATAAAGCCTGATTCATCCATTATCTCTCATACAAGTGCCTGGATTTTCAAAACATTCCCTTTTTTTCTGTGTTTTTTTTGCTTTGTTTTGTTTTAATGTAGAAGTATGGAAAGTGCCAGTGATGAGACCACCAAGCATGTCTAGGGTTGGGTAATGAGTCCAAAGAGGCCATCCAGAAATGGCGTAATGAGCCAGCAACTCAGATTTAGGGGCAGTGAGAGTCACCCAGATCTGGTCCACAACACCTGTAGACTACACAAAACCATGCACATCTGGCCTGAGGACAACAAATGAAAAGCAAGGCTAGACTGAAAATAAAAAAAAAAATATCTCACATTACATGCCTGGGGGAGAAACAGAGTGAGTTATAAAACAGGGAGTGGGCATCTCTCACATGTAGTACTAAGGCAGAGGGCAGCTAGGAATGGTGTTTTTCAAAATGCTGTTGACACAGCTCATCCTCCCAGAGTCAGGTACCAGGACAGTAGCTAAAGGAGTAGTGGGCTGAACATACCACCCTGATTTGAAATCTGATTACATCAATGGAAGCGTTGCATCTGGCATCAAGAGTTTTTGGATCACACCCAATATCAACAGCAGCTTTGAACAGGGACAAACTTTAATCATTACACAGATCTTCCTTGGGCTCCATCTCTTCCAGTTTTATTTAACACAGAATGACAGCCCCCTTTGTAAATTAAACAGCTGGGGAACAAATTAGCCAGATCTACTTACAGTGTAGAAAATTAGGAATGTTAGATTTTTGCAGTATCAGTGAGAAAGCTCTGGAAGTTTTCAAATTAAATTAAAGTTAAAATTCACCCAATGAGCCAGGCTCACTTGTTTGCTCAGTGTGTTCACACCTCCCAGCACACTGATCTCTAGGCTTAGCAGGAGTACAGAGCACAGACTAGTGATGCCCCTTCAAGGGTTTGTTCCAGTTGATGCCCTATAAACACAGTAACATTTCCCAAAGGCATAAACTAATTTAAGAAACCACAGAAAAAGTCAGTTTATTAAAAAGATAGAGGGAAAGGATGGAGAACACATGATGCAAGTTAGAGTGAAAGGAACATTCATTTTCACAGAGGAGCTGCACACAAGATTAGCATGCTCACATGTATTTGGTGAAATACAAATATGTGAGGAATACCAACTATATTTTTTGTCTCTGATTTTTTCTAGATAGCATACTTCAAAATATCTTAACTTCACTTATTAACAGATTCTTAAAAACTCAGCACATCTTTAATTGAAATAAAGAAGCTGAACCCCCACTGGAAATCCCAAAACACATGGCATAGCATAGCAAAAGGAAATGCAAGACAAATGTATGGGAGACAGCTGACTTCAGCAACAGTCTGGAAGGGCTCCACTTAGCCTCTCCTCCAAAAGTTTACTTTCAAACATATTCTCATACAGAAATCAGTTCTCTGCACCTTAAGATAAGTACATATAAAATATGTATAAATGTAGTATATGTATGCATATATTTTATATGTATAAATACATATAAAATATGTAACATTTGGATTTCATCATTGTCGTTCCTCAGTGTTTCATTTTTCTTGGCCAACAGCAGGAAAAAGTTATAAGACAGCAGAGTAAAAAAAAGAAGACAGAGATATTTGGGAGTGAAGGTGAAGTAAGAATGTGAGGCAAGGAAATGTTAGGGATGAGGTGGAAATGAGAAGTCTGGAAGGATAAAGCAAGGAATGACTGGGTGAGAAAACTGTATCTGGAAAGACAAATGTGATAAGAGAGACACAGTAAAGAAAGACAATACCAGGGGAGAAAAAGACAGTATATACTTTTATATACTATAAAAATAGTACCTTATCCCTTCAAAATTGTCATAACTTCTACAGAGAGCATGAGTGAATTAAAGATTCACTATCAGTGTTCATTCTATCATTGCCTGATTTCTTTTTGGTGGGTGCTTAACTTTACAACCTTCATGTCCTTTTAATGTTGTTTTTGAGCAACTGTAACGCCTTATCTGAGAGGCTGAGACTTGCCCATCACAATTGCAGTTTTCAGATTTAAATGGTTCTGGAGCAACCAGAACATAAAAGTGTGTCGAAACAATTCTTTTTCACGCCCAGCACACTTGGAGCTAAAATGAAGCTTGAAAATCCTTTGAAAAAATTCACTTCTGAGAGTAGAACAAGCATGAAGAATTGCATACCAAGAAGTAATTTGGGGGGGATGTTATAAACCATGTACAAAGACAAATTAGAATGAAAGAGACATCCTGTCTAAATTGTGTGGTACCCCCATAAATACAAGGTATTTGCCAGTAATCCTCAGGAAAGATATCTCCAACAACATATTTCACTTACAAGGTTTAAAGAGAACTTTCACAATGCAATCCATGGTTTGGAATTCTTAGGACTTAGGAATTGCACAACATCCCTTCTTATGGATGGCATTCAAACATGAGACATCCTACTTGGCATCAAAGATCTCCAGCACCTGATATGGTTGGATGCATTCCTGGATGTATCTCTGCAGATGCCTTTGAAGGATACTGTGGCTGAAAATCTACTGCAAATAATTTCGGTGGTAAGCAACTTTAAGCATTGCCTCCAGTGAAAGCATTTAAAACTTGCAAAAGATGCAAAGACCTTAAGTAGGGCATTTCATTATTTATTTACTACAACTTATCTTTATAGGTTTGGCAAAGCAGACAAGTGTTTCCAAATTCATCTTATAAAACAATCTTATACGATAGCCTTTGAGATATTTTCCTGGAATTACATGTGATCTATTTTGCTTGATTTTCAGCCTCCTAAACATGTATTATTCATAACACTAGGTCTTTGATGCTAAGTAAGATGCCTCATGTTTGGATGCCAACCATAAAAAATGATGTTGTGTAAGTCCCAAGAACTCCAAACCACGGATTCCAGATCCCAAATGACAGAGCAGATAACAAATGTTCAGAGCAGGTAAGAGCACTGAGAAATGTGTGATGAGCATCTTTGGCGCCAACAGCCTCTGATAACCTCTGAGATCCTTTTTGAGAGCCCCTCCTTTAATCAATGGCCATGAGTAGTTACCCAGTTATAGCCATTTGGCAACGTTGTAGACACTGATCTAATAAAATTGATGGTGCAAGAAAGGGAGCAGTTCACTAGTTCAGACTATTACAATCTAATATCTGTAGCCCTTCCATTTTAATTACTCTAAATCCTATCTTCATTTATGTTAATTTTCAATAAATAAATGAAATCCAGTCCTTTCATTGCCACAATCCTCATTCATTACACTGGAAGAGAGTTGCACTAACTAAATATTTAGCCTTATTTACAGGTTTATTAGAATACAGGCCTTCTTGGTTTAGCCAATACAAGCTAAGTCACTCAGTGCCACCAAGAGTAGGCATTTAGTGGATAAACAGCATCTGTTACTTATGCGACGTGAAGGTTTTCCTTTGCTAGTTTTAATAAACTTCTGCATTATAGGCATCTCAGACTACTGCTAGAGCTTTCTGCCACATCTGCTCTTCATGAGATACATGACAAGAATCCACAATTAGAACTTTTTAAAGTGCTTTTATGCCATGCTTTTAATTTCATTTCTGGAAGCTTGGACAATTTTAAAATTGTTTCATTCGAGCATTTCTTAAGTTTTGAGCAGCCAAAAGGGGAGATGCAAAATAAGCCCTTTTCATTTTCATGCTATTAAAAAGCAGCTTGTCAGGATTGGCTGGAGCACTTTACATTAAAAGAAGCATCTGTACCTTAATGAGATATTACCAATATTGCCCTAGCACCACACCCAAATAGATGGAATTCTCTGTGTTTTTATCACTTTCAGTCATCTCCAAATCCTACATTCTCTTGGGAAAGATTCATGGCTCAGTCTGATACATTACTGCCTCTGCAAAATTGCAATTCAGCCCAACAGCAGCATCAGTAAATGTAATGTCCCATTCAATTCACTGTTCCAGATATGACTTCCAAAGCCTAGCAGGGATACTTATAAAACAATGATATTAAAAAAGCCATTTTTATCTTTCTCCATATATTTGTATTTACTAGGGAAAGGAAAATAACTATGAAAACCACTAGTGCCATTTTGAAGAGTAATAAATTAGATCCTAAAACACAGGAAATTAAAATACTATGATCCTCCTAGTATCAATGACTCTGAGTACAGAATAATATTGGCTGCATATTTAAACAATCCAACTGATAATTAAGGCTACCACATAGGCAGGGTAGTGGAAGTAAGGTGGTCACATCAAAATGAAAACAGAGTACCTTGTTTCTTCGTTTCTTGGTTCTTTTTCTGTATATCTACGTGTAAGCTTGAAGTTTCCTTGGTATCCATTTTAGTTTTAACATCTGTGCATGCACATAGATAAAGCACATAAATACATATATAGCTATATTTAACATTTTATATATTTCTGGAGGAAAGCATATACAGAGTACTAATAATGCTGTTTCTTTCCCAGAAAGAGTTGTGAGTTCCAGGGGTCTGGTCTTATCTCAAGGATGACATGTTTCAGTCTCTTAGGTGAAAAGAGGCAAGGAGATAGCCAGCTGGCTCGTGTGAAGCTAAATCTTCTGTGCCAGCTGGACAAGCAGTAGCATTGCTGTTAGCTTTGGAGGCTGGTGCCTGCCTACTAACTACAGGAAGACCAGAGGAGTTAAGAAGCAAAACCTACATGCAAACAATTTTCAATCCCATATGGAGTTGTCATTATCCCTCTGAGCGTAATTAGGTTTGCCAGATTTACAGTGCTGTAATGCAGTGATACCCTGAGTCAGACTGCTCAGCTGCTTGCCACTCACGCAGCATTTCCAAGTCAGGCCTCGTTACCCTCCTGGCAGTGAACAATGAGGAGAAGGCAGCACGTTAGCACTGTTGGTCCTAGGGGGAAGCTGAAAAACTCCTGAAAGAAGAAAGGAATAAGATGCTCAACAAAAGTGGAATATGGATCTGCTCCTAACCCTTCTGATTCCTAAACCCCAAATATTTGGTTATAGTCTTTCAGTGTGTCTGCCACAAGACAAGACTTTCTGCAAATAACCTTTAAAAATCCATTTTCACTGACTCTCAGCTGCTGAACTTGAAGGAACATATGGAATGTATTTCATTTCTTTTATCTTTCACTGCTTTAGTATAATAATTATTACATTTTTGCAACATTGACAAATACACCTGAATATGTCACTTAGTTTGAAACCCCTGAGGCAGAGGCCACGGCTGAACTCAAATTGTGAGTTGTCAGGGACTGTTGAACTGATTATATGTATGTAAGTTTTATAGACAAAGGAACTAAAGGGCAGACTCTGACTAACACTTATCCTGCAGATCTGCGGCAGGAATGAGAACAGAGCACACATGCCTTGACCTCAATCTTGCATGTAAGCCAAGTGCACTGTCTCTTGATTTAACCTGTAAATTTAGAGAAGAGGCAGCTGTGAGAGTTATGGTATCTCTTGTTAACCAAGACCACTAACACACTGGAGTAGCTCTTTCCACAGTTATGCAGGAAATATTAAATATAATCTCCAAGGAAGAAGTCAGCTTGTTCAAGTGAAGTAATCTTAATTCCAATTCTTTGTTCCGGATGTTAAACAGATACCTCCAAAAATGCCACCTGTACCATCTTCTATTACTCCAATTAATTGAGCCCAGAAACACAAAGAAAAAAAAAAAAAAGAAAAAAAAAAGAAAAAGAAAACTGACTGAGGTAGATTTAAAATTATTTTATATCAAGCCATCAATAATAGAGAACTACCCCACTCAGTGTTTCACCCATACTTCTGATTCATGAAGATGGGACCACCTATCTAAATCATATCAAGCTGCTTACTGTTGCAAACATAAGAAATTGTATTGTTGACACAATACGGCAAGATTAAAAACATGGACAACATAAGAGAGATGCAATAAAATTGATAAAATAATTCACAAAATAAGCATAGGCATTCCAGATTCCGCAGCCTACAGCCCCGACCTGTGACAGTCAAGAACATGACCAAAGTGCACTGCATATCTTCCTGCCCATCCACTAGGGCTTGCTCCCCTTTCAGCTGGCAAAGGAAAGGCAACTTGAGGTCTCATCAGGCAGACAAAGTCTTGGCTTATAACAAAACTTTCTACCAAAAACTACCAAGGGATGTGGATCATAGAGCTAATCCCAGAGTTCAGTAGCTGGAAATGCCTGGCAACTTGGATTTCAATGACCATGAACCATAAATATAGACATAAAAAAGACAAATGCAATCCTATGGCACCACGCATGATAGAAGAAGTCAAAGCACCACATACTACCTCTATAAGACCTTATTTAGAATTAAGCTTACAAATTCAGTTATGTGTTTTAAGATGCATTAGGACTACTACAAGTCAGAGAAGGGCTAAGATGATCAGAGGAATAAATAAATGTTATTTTACATAGAAAGCACAAAATCCAGAAAAAAAGAGAAAAATGCCAGCAGTCTTTGGACAGCTGTATATGAATTCACTGGGTTGAGAACACTGGAGGGAGAAAACAGCTGTTGAAATGCAGTGCAGACTGAAGAGTCAATGTATATAACCAGACTATAAATAAGCACAGAGTGGACCCTCCATAAGACAAATGCATATCCAGAATGTTCTGCCCATGCAGGTAAGAGGAGAAGACATCTGAACCAATTTTGATGGAGCTGGTGCATTTATAAATAGGTTGATATGCCAACATGTTTAGCACAGCAGCTTGGATTTGATGATCTATGAAATCCTTTTCACTTCTGTCATCACATCTTTTGCTAAGCGATTATTGTAGTGATTGAATTATGAAAATTCATGTATCACTACAACAAAACCCATCATGGGCTGCTGCTGAACAAAGCAGATCCTTTCAGAATGTTTATGCTGGGGGGGAAAGGTTGCTTTGTGTGTCCAAAAGATTTAATTTTTTTTAATCACATAAAGTTGACTGGTTTCATTCAAACTTTACCAGGCTGATAAACTTCATCCCTTGGTCTCAAAGCCTATCTAATACTTGTTCCATGAAAAGCTGGATGATACCAGAATCTATCATTTTACTCTTTGAGGTCATTTATAACAACATCAACCATAAAGTGGCATAAGACAAGATATGAATGCAAATTGAAGGTGAGACATTTGTCACCACAGCAGAAACAATTTCATTCCAGATAACATGTGATATACAACCATTCCTCATATTTTAGCTTTCCTTGTTTGGCTTTATTTATGGGCCATAAAACTGTAATTCAGCAGTGAAGAATGAAACACTTTATTGAACTTCTATACAGTATTTACACTTCTTGCATCAGATATCACTTTTTCATGGTAATGGGACATACTGGGAATCCCAGAGCAATGAAGATTTATGGACCTCTGGACTGCAGTTGTAGAAATACAGAGCACCATGAGCAGACTCTCACAATGAGCTCAAACTAGTAAACTTTCATGTTAGTTAGAAATCTCTGGAGGATTTACGGGTAACAGCTTAAGTTAATGGGAACTTCATTCTCTGTAATCCATCATTCTTGTACAGACAGCAATAATAATGTAGGAAAATAAATTAAAAAAAAAAATTAAAATAAAGACAGTGCCTGACAAAGGAATTTCGAAATGTTGCAATCCTTTTAATTTACAGGGTTTTACCAGAAGTTGGGCCTCCCAGAATTCATTATCAAGTCAGTTTGTAACACTTTTTTCATGGCAACAATATTTCTAAGAGAAAGAGCAACTTTAATTTTAAATAAATAAATAAAAATAAAGGAAACCATAAGGGAATGAATAAGGGAATTAATAAGAAATTCATTGCTTGCAGAATATTGTCAGTGGTTCAGGTCAAACTTAAGCCAGCTTCTTGTGGGAATTTGGGTATAACCTTACCCTTATGCATGGGCAGCTCCATTTAGGACAGCAAGGCCATTTGAGATGAGTCAGATTAAGCCCAGGTCTGTATCTCTAAGGGGACACAGCCTTAGCTATACCAGAAAAAAAGACTCACTACCTTACTGAGGATCCAGAGTATTAGACCCATCACCTGCACTGACCTTAGTTCTGACAGATGGAAGCAATGGCAAAAAAAGTGCCTCCAAACACAGTTGCCAAATCACCACAAAACCACAGATGACTGCTTATAACAGGCAGTTTTAGCCAATTCTAGGTGAAACCACCAAGATTTAAAAATACATTTAGGAATAATATTTTGGGAATCATCTCCCAAATTTTTCAGAGATTGATTGAATCAAACCTAGACTCTCGAGAGAGTCACCAAGAAATTAATTTCTATGCTCTGCTTCAAATATTGTGGGTACTTCTTTTTATCCCTCTGTTTTAGTACAAAAAGACAACCCTTGTGCAAAATTTCATGTCATGTCAATCCTCTGAGAGAGCCCATTTGCCCAGATAAAAACTGTATGGTTTAGTTGTACTGTTTTAAGAGTCACAGAACATGAGAATGTATTATGTGGATGTATCTTGAAGTAACTACATCTGTGCATATCTAACTGACATTACATCACAAGGAAAAATCCAAGCAGTTTAACTTTACAAGTCAGGTGCCACATAGTGTCATTTTTCCGTACCTACCCACTATCAAAACAGAGTAACAGGAGTGAATAAAAAAAATCAGAGAGGTTAGCTCATTATCCTGTTAGCAACCTTTACCCCAGAATCAAGCTCCATGAGACTTAGACTCTTTCCAGGGCTGCAGATTAAGAGAGGGAGCAAATGTCAAGAGCAGTTGAAACAAAACCAGTGTGTTTTACCTAGAGCCATGTCAGTACACCAGAAGTAGTGATAAAAAGTTGTTTGGCTGGCCCAGCTTGCCTCGCTTCTGTTGAAAGTTTATTAATGATGGCAAAACAAAAAACTTCACCGTTTATTAAAGCATGAGTGTATTTGTTTCCTTTTATCATGAGAGCACTGTGAGAGACAAAAAGCAAGCCTTGACATAATAGAGGCAAAATGAACAGCAGTGGATCAATTTAGAGATCTAAATATTTCAAAGCTGTATGGATCATATATGGTAGCACCATTGCAGATAAACTTTGATTACCGGAGCCTTGCTCACTCAGTCTGTTCACAGAGAAATACTTGCCTAAGGATTTAGGAATCCTGAGTAACTAAGCATTACCTAATTTGGTTTTCTAGATGAGTTCTTAGGACCAGAATTATATTCACATAGATAAGGATCAAGAAATTGTGTCCAGATTACCAAAAAGTGCCTAGAGAAATGAGCCACAGCTGAACAAGTGTTAGTGATTGTCTCTCAAGAAAAATTCTCTGATGGGATTATCACGGGATTTGGTTGTACAACTCAGAAAATTACACTATTAAAAGGAAGCAAAATTATCAGTTAAACAGTGATTAAATATGATTGCTGTGGTACTTCTAAAAAACATCAACCAGCTTCTAAAAAATAACAGCAACCTGAGACATTTTTCCCCAAGGAAACCTTCAGTCATAAATGGGACCTCTCACAATGCGGTTAATATCAGACCCAAGGTTTTTAATTCTTAAAATTGAAATATGTTTTAGGATGTGTCTTAGGTAAATAAGCTTTTAGAGACAGGAAATTAAATCTCACTAACCTTTGGAATATGTTCTCATTTATTATAGAAAGCCTAATACATTTTAAATGGCAAATATCTGTGGTATATCTGAGTAGTACCTGGCGATACATCAGTCCTATGACATCAGATAAACAGAAGAGTACCTGAATTTATGGGAGAGACAGCCATTCATTAATAAGCTTATTACACTCCACTCAAGTCTTATTATTTGTCAAAAATCTTGTCTTGAACGACAACCCCTCTATAGAGCTATGTTTTAAGCACATTTACTTTATACAGGCTACAAGGTATAACTTTTGAATTTTCACTTAACAGCAATATGTTAAAATTTTGAGTCAAATTCCTGATGGAGTTTCATAATTTCAGCCAGGAAAATGTGGTCCTTGCTGTACTGGGAAGGTATGAGATTTTTGTCAACCCTCATGTCATGTTCTGGAATCTGTTATTTCTGGGCTTTCTTACCTGTCTGCTTGCTGCTTCCTTGCACAGGAAAACAGGATATTCATCTTCAGCTCATGAATAAGTAGACTATTAGTGCTGAGACAGAGTGATTCATCAATATTGTAGCAGTAACTTCTCAGAGCATCTTTAGCGTTCCTCTTGTAATGCTAAACAGGAGGTATTTCTGAAATATCCTTCAGATTCATCCCATTTAATAAGAACCGATACTGTTTCAGATAAAGGCTTATTCCTTCTGCTCTTAAGCCTCTCAAGCTCTCCAAACTTAACTACCTCTTAAAGGGTTCTTTGAATTTGAATGTGGTATCATAACTTAAGAACAGACCGTAGAGAGGTATTGCTTTAGTTTCTCACAGAAATTAGTGAGGCTTTGTCAGATCAATTCACTCCACAAAATACATGTTCAAATTACTTTTTATATTAGTAACTAGATGTGACATGACATAGCCCTGCTGTATTGACCTAACTTCTCTCACCATTCATGTAAGGAGAAAAACGAAGTATTATGTGATGGTTCCTATTAAGATATGTCTGCAACACAGCTCCAATACAGGAAATCCATCCTGATTGGAAGAATGCTTAATCATTTTCTTCAAGTCACTGCAGTCAAGGGACCATAAATATGTGCTTTAAGTGCTTTCCCAAATGTAGGTAGACTTAGCTAAAGCTTACCAATGACTTAAGTCATTGCCAAGCAAAATTTTTTGTGGCTTAAGTATTTTGCCTTGACTGGACAGTGCTTCGTGTGAAATAGGTAACAACGCTTGATAAATTACTTCGAAAATATGTAGCAATTTTCCTTATTATTCCATTATCTTGGTCTGTGTGTCAGCTTTCAGAGCAAAAATAAAAAGTTTCTCCAGCAACTGCAAAATCATAAAAGGAAAAAAAAAAAAGCAGCAAGGGCAGAAAAGAACCTCATTGCGTTGGCAGCTCATTTGGTACCTTCTCAGGATCTTCAGCTGTTCATGGCAATTAGGAGACAATTATGGGACAGTCAGGAGTAAAGTGAGGACAGAATCTTGACAAAAAAGTTTTGTTGGAGCATGCACGCACAAAAATGTAACAATCAGCTATTGCAGGCCTAAAATACAGGGCTTTGCCAGCAGCCAGCCAAGGCTATGAAACAAATTCCTACAGGGGCAAAGGACTATTAAAAATTGCATCAATTCTCACTCCAAACACAAATCACTCTCTTTATCTTACTTCCAGTAAGCAGATAACAATCTTACCAAAACAAAGCACTCCTGCTAAGTCTCTAGTGCTTCATGCAGGGAAAAGATGAGACAGATACGACAGATGTTAGTCACCTCACATACCGTAAACTTGCAAGGTGCTCATATACTTCACAATGAAAGCAGAATGAGAACCTACATAAAATAGAATGGCATACAGGAGCAGGGCAGGAGGAGACTGACAAGGGTATCATTACTGGGAGAGCAGGATACAAAAAAAGGTACTGAAGACATGCTTCTGCAGCTGAATTATGTAGAGCTCTGAAAGAGAACAAGATCAAATTTAACACACTGATTTATTCCCTGTTTCTGTCTCCTCACTTATGACGTAATCATTAATCAGATATTTTTATAATGAGATTTTGATTAAATTAATCATGAATACAGTCCAGAAATAGTTCCCTGCAAGTATTCTTTTGAGCAAACATTTCACTCCCACAGCTTTTCAAAAAAAGCTCCATAGCTGATAAAATAAGTACAAACATGATCTAAGCAAAACTCCATTTAGCAATTGTCAAAACACTAGTGAGTAGATTTCCTCATTATTCACTCATCGCTGCTGGTATCTTCGCAGTCAGGGTGCAGATGAGAACACTTTGTTGCAAAGCAACAAAGGCACAAGGAAGAGAAAAATTTCTAGCTGGGCTGGAAACCTCTCTTCTCACCTTGGCACTAGGCACGTCTGAAATTCAGGGCCAGAATTGTTTCTGGCAGCTCTCAAGCAGCAGAGAGGGAGATTGCAAGCCAAAGAATGGCTTTTTGAAACAAGAACAGAGCTCCTGCAAAAGCCATTTCCTTGCCTACAATGACTCTTTCATCTCGGGCCATCTGTCTGATGGAAGCTGCCTGACCTATCAATACTAAATAACATTACAAGGGCAGTTCTGTTCAGTGAGACTTAACGGTTTCAGCTTGTCTCTAGATTAAAATCACTCTTCTGGAAGATCTTGTGAACAAAACTAGGAGCAGGAATCACGTGCCCAGAGAGTATAAATGTTTTGCCCTTGGAGCTGAAATTGTAGCTCCTTAGTGCAAGAGGCCCCACCACTGCACTAACATTAATGCTCATTACACTAATTGCATGTTCAGATAGAACACCTGGTTTACAAATACAATGACAACACCTTATATGTGTTTAAAAGCAAGAACAAAATCCACTGACTGAAAGATCTGAGGATTTGCCTAGAGGCTTGTGTATAACAGCCGCTTTGAACAATTCTAAATTTAACCAATATGCCATAAAAATAAAATGCACAGCACTCCATACACTTGTCACTAGCACTAATTTAAGCCACACTGTGGAATAAGGTATTTAAATGGCTTGGTTGACCTACTTTTTAATCCCAGTTTATGGGGAAGAAAAGAAGTTAAGTAATAATTTAGAAGGTTGTTATTTCCTATAAATCATATTTTTGTATGACTCTTACCACACAATATTTCATTCTATAAGGATTTTTTTTTCCACTGAATGCAGGTATAGGTTAAGCTGCAGAATGTTACGAGACAGAAAAGTATTTTCATTCATTATCGCCTTGAAGTGATCCTCATTTGTCTGGCATTTTGGAAATCTTTTTGCCTATAATCAGTTTTTTTCTCTGTCCTCTCATTCACTTCCATTTGAGAAGAATGAGATCATCTTGAACAAGGAAAGGCTCTTGTCACCATACAAAACCATTTATAAAGAGGGATAAAGGGACTTTGTTTGATTTAGTTCATTTTCATAAAAATTCTTTCCCAAAGATCATTCCAAAAAATTAATCACTTTTCTTTAATGCTTGCCTCAAGAATGTATTTTTAGTCCTCCACTGTTCTGCTATATCCTCTGTATGTAAGCTCAGGTCCAGGACATTTTTTCTTAAGAGAGTAATTGTTCTGTATATTTTTCAATAGTGTCCAAGTTATAGAGTAAACTAAAAGAGGCCAGAAAAATAAAAATCTACAGTGCATTTCTTGCCAATACCTTATATGTGGAAGCCGATGAACCAAAGTAACAGAACAACTTGCGGGTGAAAGCGAGCATTTGCATTTTTGAAGGTATGTGACTAGAAATGACCTGCAAAAGTGGGTCTCTATGACTCAGCTAGACAAGCAAAAGGTCCAAAATAATAATAATAAAAAAATACAACAGGTCTCTAATAAGGGAAAGCTGTGCATCTGACATGTCTCCCTGTCATCTGTAGGTAGTTCTCAGAAGTAAAGTGAACAATAATGTCCCTTTTAAAGTCCCCATCCTCAAGCTGGATGCACATGAAAAACATACAAAATCTATCGTGTTTATAACTTGGTTTGCTGTACAAGAGACCAAAAATTCACCTGGGAGCTAGGAAAAAAAATGGATTTGAACTACTTATTCTGTTAGGCATTTAGCTATGGTAAACTGGACTTTGCCATGTCCGAACTGACCATGCTTCAGGATGTTCCTCCACTGCTCTGTCTAAGCGACACAAATTACAAAAAAGACATCTAAAAACCTACCAGAGTAGAATAAACCTATTCCTTTGAGGAATCGGCAGAAAGAGAAGGAATTTAAAAACAAAGGGGAAAAAGGTAAAAGCAATTTGAGCATTCTGGTGTCATGCACATCAAATGTAGCTGTTTAACACCTGTATAGAAGAGGCCACTGAACCTGTGCACGTTCACAGAAATGAAGGTTTCATCTGAGTAAGAAATAACACATTGTCAATCTAAATTTTTCAAGAAACCTATATTCAGTAAGGAAGGAACATGCTTTCACTGGAACATGTGAATTTCTTAGTGATGTGCGTGCTTGCAGTTGACAGTAATAGAGAATTGTGAAGACAAGCTTATTTCACTCAGCAGTACAAGGGTGATACTTTTAGCTTTAATCACAGTGAAGTAGCAGTAAAGCAATCAAACAAAGCAAGACATACAGGAATGACAGGGTTAAATCAATAAACATTAATAAGACTAGGAAAATCACAGTACAAAACAATTTATGTAGGAGCTGGCAAGGAAAGATGGAGGGAATTTGTACCTTTTACTTTTGCATAGTCTCTAAATGGAGGAAAGAGAGAGCACCAACAATTGCATTGCAGCAGAAATGCTGTAGAAAACAAAACGTATAAATAGGCCTGAAGACTGTAAACTATATGCATGCAAAGAAGTCAAAAAATCATCTCCTGATAAGGTCACAGAAGAGATACAAGCATGAGACACACATAAGAGACCCAAATAAGTAACTGGAGAAAACAGCACAAACTTAGACTTCCAGTCCCGTTTAAGACAAGGAAGATGGGAATATAGAGAGAGCTAGGGACTGTACAATCACAAACGTACAAACCAAACAACACCCTCAATATTTAGTAGCAGTCAAAGTATGAGATGTTTAAAGTGAAGCCTACTGATACAGCAAGCTTGGTTTTCACGGTTTGCAAAGCTTTAGCTAGTTGAAGACCCAGGCACAACTATTTTTAGGGAGGGGTGAAAAAGAAGAAAAATTATTCTAAGTCAGATTAATTTCAGCTAACCATAGCCTCACATATCACCTTTCTAGGAGATTCTTTTCTGACTGAATGACAGGGTTGTGTTTGGATTTTTGTAGACTTGTAATGTTGAAATCATAAACAAAAATCTGACAGGAAACACAAAACAGATCTTCTACTTACATTGTAAGAAATACACTGTGATTCAAGGTACATATTCAAAGTTAAGGGGCAATTTAAATGGGTACAAACTGCATGCAAAAGCAATTGAGATTACTTTCCAAGAACCTAGTAAGAGTCAAAGCCTGGAAAAACCTGCAAATACTCTTTAGCAGAACAATGGCACAGAGGATTAAAAAGAATATTTAGAAAATAGATTGACTTATAATGTAAGATTATTAGTATCTAACAAAGTATTTTTCAGAAGGTTTTCAGGTTATCAGCTTGCTTTAAAATACTTCATGTCAACATTTTAGCCACTGTCAACAAATAGATGTGTCAATAAACCAGAGCACCAACTGTTTTCTTTACAGGAGACAGTATGTCTCACTTTATTGCAGAGCTCTGGAAAGCAGAGCAGATCCAGTGACCCTTCTGGATTTCTTTTAACATAAGGTATTTCCACGTGCCTCTGGCTAGAGAGAAGAGGGCTTCTTCAATCAAACCAAATATTACCAAGGACAGTGGAGAGAAATACAAAGGAAAAATGGAAGATTTATGGTGCAGAGTGGGAGGCTGTGTCTCCTTCCCTCTGCTCCATGAATGCTGTCCATGTGCCACACACTCCACACCACCTTTAAGGCTACAGACCTGCCCTTTCTTTCAACTCACTGATAAGGTGTGCTATCTCCATGGGACATTGCTGACATCAGGTTCAAAATGTGCAGCATTTTCCAGCAGATTCATGTTTAGTGAACAGAATTTATAAACCTGAAGCCCAAAAGGCTCCTCAGGGCCTTTGAGCTCCTGCCAGATGTCTCCCTTTGGAGCCATCCGTCAGGGCATGAAATATATGTCACTTGCCTCAGCCAAGGCTCATGCAACATAAAGGCTTACCTTTCTTCAAAACGCTTGTGCTTGTTTTAACACACCTCAGTAAGATGATTACAATATTTTTGCCAGCTGAACTGCTCAGCACAACATACACTTACCAGGTCGCATTTCTTTAAAATAATAAGGGTTGGAATCATGAAGCTACCATTGGTATTCCAAGGTATTCCCAGGACAAATTATCTTTACAGTTTTAATGGAAAGGCTTATAACTATAAAGAAGTATCATCAAACATCTTACAAATTTTTAAAGTGCAAATGCATAGTTTTGATATTAATTTTTCACAGCATTCCTTTGTTAAGATTTTTCTAAAGTCTGAAGGCCATCCTCAAAGCTTGTGGAGGGTAGAAAGAAAGTTAGTGCCTTTAAGACTATATTTTCTCACCCTAGCCAGGAAAAAATCTGATCCTACAACTGGGAACAGAGATTTGACACCTGGCATTGTCCAAATCTCCCACATATCCCAAATCAAAACCTTACAGCAATATAAAAACAACCCAGAGGTTGCAAGAAAAGTGAAAGCTAAGGAAATCACGCAGATTGTAACTTCATCCAGAGGACTTAGTGAGTCAAAGGGCCAGAGACCTGATTGGTATTTCTCTTGTCAGGAAAGGGAGTTAATGCAGAGGACATCTTTTTGTCTTTAACCTGTGTCAAGAAGAACAAGTTGTTTAAGTTTTCCTGCTAAAATTAATTGGAATACAACAAAGACAAAGGGGTCAGGCAGAAGAGTTAATATTTAGCCACTTGGGCAATGAGCCCAGACAGGGACAGCCAGGTCTGAGAAAGTATTTATAGCTGTTCCTCAAAGATGATGAAAATCCAAGGATGTAAAGCAAGTAGCAACTGACTTTGGGATTCTCTGCAGGAGCTCACACAACTATCAAAGGGCAGATTTAAAACAGAACCATTCCCAAGTCAATAAAAATCATGACATAACTTCATCATCTCCCCTTACTCTGGTGTTTTTCCTTCAGGCCAGACTATACATGCCCCCTTCTAAAGCTGAAAAAACACAGAAAATGGGTTTTTTTTTTCATGAAGGCAAAATTTTATGTGATAACGATAACACATTTCACTGACACAGAGTACAGGTGCAAAGTAGGAAGACACACAGCACAGAGCACATTTAAATCTAATCTAACAAACATTTCCAAACAAGATTTAAATACTGCACTGTTGCACCTCTAAACAGGAAGCCTTTCATGCAGTATGGATTTTGAACACACTTGCCACACAACCCATACCCACCCACTCTGCATGTTCCTACTGCTGTATGCTGCGTTTCCTTTTGACAACCGTACCTAACCTGCTTGCAAAAGAGAGCTAAGGCTGTACACCCAGTCAAGAGCAGCACAGTGTTGATCAGAGAAGCCTACTGCAAGAGGAAAGGAGAAAGTTTATAATATGAAAACACAGAGAAACAGTAGAGTCCAATTCTAGAGCAGTAGCTTTTAAGGTTGTGTACTTTTTTTGATATATTTCACCTCTTGTGGATGAAATCAATGGGCTTGCACTGTTTTTCAAAACCTAAAGTAGACAAGTCCCTTTTTTATGGCTTAAAAACATAATTTAGCCTTTGCTGAGCAGACTTATTTCTACACACAAAAGATGTCAGTCCATTATATTGAAACAATTTCATTCGGGTCACTAAACATCAGTAGGTAGCATGATTTAGTGCCGGCAGTGTATTATACAAAACCTCAACAATTTTGAGGTTTGGAATTGAAATGGAAATTGCAACATGGATGAATATTGATGGTAAGAACATACAGCAGAGGGGAGCATCCTGCACTTACCTCATGACCAACCCATTCCTGACAAGGAATCCTTCTCCCGCACCATAAAACAGCAGCATTGTATTTTCTGAATTCAAGTTATTTTCTAGCATTTGCATGCAAACTTCGTATACAAGTGCGGAAGTCACATATATCAAAATGCTAAAAAAAAAAAAAGAAGAAATGAGGTTATTACAATTAGTTTCATACTTGTAGATTCATAAAAGCTACTTTATTTCCTTGCATAATTGAATACTTTTTATTTAAAACTGATATTTTACAGTATTAGATATTCCTGGCTGAGCTTTTTTCTCTGAGAAAGAACAAGGATTGGTGATGACTTATGTTTATTGATCCAAAATTTCCAACTTCTTTGCTAACTTAGTGAAAGATATTGCGGCTTGGCCACTATTCATAAAGGCCAAACTTCTAATACACATCAGAAAAAGGATTTTGACATTTTCTTACAAAAACTAATAAAATGCACACCAACTTCTTGTAACTAGAAGCAATTTTAACTGTCCATTTCTTTAATTGGCATGTAGTTATAGGATATGGGGTGATAGCTTTAAAATGAGAGCAGGTTTGGATTAGATTTTAGGAAGAAATCATTTATTGTGAGGCTGGTGAGGTACTGGCACAGGTTGCCCAGAGAAGTTGTGGATGTCCCATCTCTGGAAGTGTTAAGGCCAGGTTGGCTGGACCCCAGCAGAAGGGGTCATTGGCCACAGCAGGGTGGTTAAAACTAGATGGTTTTTAAGATCCCTTTCAACCTAAACCACATGATGAATGATTTTTTTAAGAAAATTGACCTGAAATCATATCCTCTGTAATACACACTGTGTTTCTGTACACACTCTGGGGCTCCTACTACCAACTTTGAAAAATGAGTTCTAATTTAAATATGAACAAACAAAAAAAAGCCATCTGTCTCAACCATTACTTCTTACCTGAGTCAAAACTGGCATGGTCTGTTGACCAGGAGGCAGCAGATAGATCTTCCAACTATTGCATTTCTCTTTTCAAAGCAAAAATTTATTCTTTATCACTAAAAAAAAAAAACATCTCGAAGAATGAGGGCTATTTCTTAGCTGTGATTATTACCTCTTGGCTCATATACTGTGACAACCGGAGGTATTGCACTATGAAATTCTTTTTCTACATGATGGATTTTATCAATTGCTCTCTAGCAATATCCAAACTATCATGTTACACCAAGCAAAGATCATCTTTACTCCGAAAGACTTGGAATTATGAAAAGATTTGGCATTATTTAAAAAGAGTTACATGCAGTTCATTGCCTTCACAGTGCCACTTTTTTCCTCTATACACTACTACACAGCATCACATGTTCATATTCAAAGGCAAAAAGCAAAGAACCAAACACTTTCCGATATTGTTCTAGCACAATTTCAAAGGGGAAAATGAATGGCCCGCATCCTGGAAAATGTGAAGTGAAACCAAAAGGAACAACTGCAGCCTGCCCCCAAAAGCAATGACTTTCCTAAACTGAAACCAGCACAAATCCTTTGTGTGTTAAATGGATAGGAATTACAAAAATACTTCTTTCCAAATCTTTGTTAACCCAAATCACACACTTTTCCAAATCTGTCCTTCATTAGGAACAGAAAACAAAGGAAAATATGCTACAAAATCTAAAAGAAGTTGTTAAAAGGCTTATTCTGCAGAAACAGAAAGACACTTAGATACACCTTGGTTTACTAACAAAAGTCTCTGATGGCCAATAGTTAATCAAGATAGAACCCACATCATATCAATCACTGAAGAGCTTTAGGCAGTAGCAACCAAAACAGCTGTCACAAATTGTGACGATGAATGTTCCAGTAGAAGCTTTTATCATCACCATCTTGAGCCCTGCACAGCTAAAGCATATTTTACAAACTAAAATATCTTTTACTAGTTTATAATATATAGCAAGTAAAAGAGAATTATGTATTCCCTGACTGTAAGCAACCATGTACTCCTTATACCTGTGAAATAGTGTGCAGGGCTGTCTTAGAAAGTCTGAAGGTATATACTCTGAGGGCCTAACTCTGCTCTAACCTTTTCAAAAAGTTTGAATTAGACAATGTTACTGGCTTTAAGAATTAAATACAGTAGGCAAAACCCATCTCTTAATGCAGTAACACATTCACTCAAGTAAAAAAATAAAATAACCAACCAAAAAACACATTAAATATGGGTTCTTAGCAACTGTTAATAGAGACACAAAATTGACAAATCATAACATTTAAATAATGTCTCATCAGTGGAGACAATAAGTAAAACAAGTTCAAATTTTAACCTGCATAATGTAAGAGTTCAGCTTTTTTTTTTTTTTAATTGTAATAACATTATTTCTGGGGTCAAATATAATAGCTTAAAAAACCCTTTCAATCTGCATAGGCATTTACCTACATTATTCTTTCTAAACTGATTTTCAATTCAGTAACGTGCACTTACTAGTAACATACTTGATGATAAAACTGCATTCCTAAACATGCTCAAAACAAGCCACAGACTTTCATCCGTTGTTTTAAAAGCAGGAAGTTTCATGGTGTGATTCTGAAGCGTAGGAGCTGACTACAAGAACATGCCTGGAGTAGCAGCACAGGATTGATATTTCTACAGTCACACACTGTTGAGAGCTGATTAGATATTAGATTTGATTTCTGTTTGGTTGCACTTTTTTGTATTTTGTTTTATAACCTACAGAAATTTGAGTCTGAAACACACACTCATAACAGTCTCACAGCAAAACAGGAACTGGACAAAGAAAAGAAAGAAGATGAAAATTATATACTTCACATCCCTACCTCATCCTGCCAGAAAATAGGATGCTGCAAAGATAATTATTTTCTTACCTAAGGGTTCTCTCCATCATGAAATCTGCCATAGGGTGAAGGAGAGAAACAGTCTTAGGAAACTGAAGAAACAAGGCCAAAAATTGTAGTCCGGGAACACAACTGGTACTTGAAGATTTTCTCCCAATAGACCAATAAACAAGTTCTTAGTAATACACCTCTTTCCTATAAGCTCCAAACAAAATCAAAATGTATCTACTTGCCTTCTTCAGAAGACAAAACTCCCTCTTATTTGGCCACTTAAAAATTTTCTGCTGCCTTGGCTTGATTTTACTCTTCTGTTTGGTATGGTGTTTGTGTTACTGTTTCAAGTAGATGTACCTCTTCCAAAAGGGAAATTATCAGGATAACAAGGCTGTCAGTGCCTCCCAGTATGCCAGGGGCATTTTACAGACTGACAGAACTAGGGAAGAGGAACGGAAATAATCTTCAAGTCCTGACATGTCTGAGATACAACACATTGCACATCAGATGCAAATGAAGACTTCACACTTGAATTAGTTTTTATTTTGTTGCAGGGGAAGAGACAGTAAAAATAAATAAATTTCTTTCTACAGGCACCCTGAGGCACTTGGACAAGCTGTTACTAACCATTCCTTTCTCTGCTTTCCCACCCTCTAACCTGTTATAAATTCTCTAATTTTAAACGTACATTTAAAACTGATTTGTCATTTTAGCTGCACCACAGGCTAGATTAGGATCCTTTGTAAGACCTTTTCATTTACTGAACAATCAAACAAAATAAAAGGTTAATAGTTCAAGAATAGCTACGAGGAAAATGAATCAAAAGTCACTCCTGGTATAACCTCATTATTTCATAGACTCAGCTTTTACTGCCTGTTTTATATATAGCATCTCTGAAGTAAACAAAGCATAAGGGCTTTCAGGAGATGCTGTACATTATAATGAAACATATCAGAATAATTCCTTTTTTTAAGCACATTCCTCTGCCTCAACTTCATGATTTAAATAGGACACAGTAAAGAGTAAATAATATATATTACAAGAGTAGTAGTCTGGCTTGCTTCCTTTGAGCATAGGTGACATTAGGTTAATTGGTTTTAATGCTGGGGTGAAATTTCTCTATTAACTCCTGTTCTTGCTGTTGGAATTCTATACCTGCATTTACTGTAATATAATTTACTGAATTAAGAAAACTATTAAAAAAAAACTGAATTAGCTAGATTTTCCTGTTTGGGAAGAGCAAGGTCAAAGACATACCAAGTGATGCTGCAAGCCTTCAGGGCAGCCAGGAAAAGAAGCTGCATTCCATTATGACAAAACAAAACAAAAGTAGAGGAAAAAACCAAACCAAACCAAACAAACCCAAACAACACTTCAGGCAAGCTATGCAGCTCTGTGAAAGAATAAGAGATAGCTGGAGTCAGACCTTGCTTGCCAGCAGGCAAAGTTCAAATGCTCACTGATGTAAGGTCACATTGAAATAGATTGCACTTGAGATGGAATCTTCAATGACTTAGTTGAACTTTATGTTCCAGATGTCTTCATGTAAAGGTGCACTTCTGTAACACTTACAAGCTGTGACAGACTTGCTTTATAATCCCTGTGTTTCTGTAAAGGCCCTTACAGGAAAGAATTTAGCACAATGGAGATTTTTTCCATATTTTCACATTTTCTATAGAATTTGTCTTAGACATATTTATTCAATAAGCAGGTACACCTGTTACATTTAAATGCAAGAAAACTGGGTTTATTTCCAAGAACCCACTGTACTGACAAAAGGTTAGTTACACAAACCAGTTTGACAAATACCAAAAGTTATGAAGCCTGATGTCCTTTGCATAATGCCCTGTATGATGTGTTTCATTCTTACAAGGTACTGCAGATGGGATTTCATCAGACAATACATTTCAGAAGGGAAACATAGGCAAGAAATGGTCAGGTAGAATTATTGTTTCACAAGAAACTTCTCCCAAACATACTGTCTCCAAGAGGCACAGGCTGTGGTTCCTGCCCTAGTCTTACAAAACACTGCTGTATATTAACACTTATGAGACCTTTATTTATTAACAACTGAGGCCTCTGGGCATCTGCACTTCAGCATCCCTCACTCAGGCAAGAATTTATTAACTTCAGCATGCAGTGTCCTAGCAGAGCAGTACTATCACACTCTCTCATCAAACAGGTAGTTTGATCATCACAGGATATCAAACAGGGAGGATATAGACACAGAACCATAAATTATTTTCTCTTCTAGATAGAGAAAATCAGGAGATATTACAAATGTGAGATATAAAAATGAAGGATATCTACCCAAAACTCCTTTGTTATAGTTTTCATTACAGAGCACGTGAGGAATAATGAAAAGACAGCTATATTTCTTTGGTCTACTGACATAAATAGTAAAGAAAGATAGGAATTTTATAAAGCAGGGTAATTTGTAGGGCATTAAACTATGCTAATGAAAATAAATTAAAAGTATGAAAAGTTAGGTTAAATATTGTAAAACACTGGCAATTGGCCATATCTGTTTTACAGGGGAACTTTGTCATTTGGGACATGTAAACTTAGCACACCAAAGCCAGCAAAAATTTGTGGAAACACATGTATGAATTAGATGATTTAATATTTTTTGAATAATCTCAATTCTTAGACCACATGAAAATGAAACGGGGCCCAGTTAGCAGTACTAATGTTTCTAATATTTGCCATTCTTTTTGCAATCAGCTCAGTTAGGAAAGTTGAAGTCCTCTGAATACAGACAACAATATTAATTACATATTGTACCTTGAGATGGATATCCATCCCTTCTCTCCTTCACACAGGTTGAGAAACCATTAAAGAGAACAAAGCAGAAAGGCACAGCCTGTCAAACTGCACAGCACTAGAAAGGATATCACACTACTCTTGCCGGCTTCTGTCTTTTCCAGCCTGTTTGACAGATGAAAAACTTCATTTTTGTGACAAAAGTGGTAATGAGGATAGAAAATGGCACAACATGAATCCAGCTTTCTGACAGGGCTCATAATGAGAATCAGAATTGTGCAAAATTAATCTAATCCCATCACAGCATTAGAACTCAACTCAGAGGAAACTTGCTTATACCTATAATTTCCTATATGTTCTCATGGAGCACAAAGCTTACGTGGGAAAAAGATGTAAGAGCAAAATTTTGGAACTAAAAAGGGTTGCACTATCATAAAATAATGTGGAGACGCTCATGGAAGATCAACTCCTATCCTCACCATTGCAAATGCTGCTGATTGCACCCTCATAAGTGAATGCATAGGAGTACAAACATTTTTTCATGCACACAACTGATAAAACACAATTGAAAGGTAGATTTCCTCTGATCTAGAAGATGGAGGAAACTGGTTTTACCATTTTAAGACAGCTGTACTAGTATCCATTTAGTAACTTTGTTCCTGTTAGACATAATGCTGTGTGGTAGTTCTTAAATAGAAATGCACTATTTTTTTATTATTATTTAAAAAGTTATGCTAACTTTCCAGTTTACCTTTGAGTTTTCAGAAACTGTTTTCAGAACTATCACCATCTTTCTTTTTTTTTTTTAATCAGCTGTTGTAAATGAGATCTCAAAATTTTAAGTACATGAAAACCAGTTCTCTAAATAATATTTAGTTTCTAAGGGTTGAAGAGTGTAGTTTCTAAACATTGTATACAGGAAAGATTGTAAACAAAAATAATGCAAAATTAGCTGGCACATCACTAGGCTTAGAAATGTTCTTATTTTGGGGAATAGTCCCAGTGGTCACTGGAGGAATTCTATCTCATATGCATCCAACAATATGGGGATCTTTTGCTTCAGATAAGTAAAAATATCTAGGATAAAATAGTCTTCATTACTTTCCCTCAGTCTCATTACTCAACTGATATTGAAAACACACATGGGATTACAAATTAATTCCTTCTTAGTTAAAAAAAAAGGGCAGAAATCCAGGTTTTCTTTGCATCCTAGCGAGCTGCATCAGGCAGAGTTTATAAATAAGTCTACACAATATAACAGGTAGCAACCAAGGTTGCCTCCCACTGTCAAAAGTAGCTTATTAGAATGAACTGAAAGTTGCACAGATTCACCCAGCTCCTCAGACAGAAAACACAGGGGGCTTTTCTGGAAGCATAAGTAGGCCACTTCCACTCAGCACATTCTTCACATGTGAAAAGAGCTACAACTTTTATGAACTGAAAAATCCTAAGTGTCATCACTGAAATATATTATTTTATAGACAATTTTTAAAAAATCAAAGTTCTGTAAAATGGGACTGAAAGGATATATGCTGGAACAAATCTAAACATTTGGAGGTAAGACAAGATCTTTCTTGACTAAGTTATGACAAGACCAAGCATAACTCACTGTTTCATGATCAAGCACAATTCATGTTTCTATATTTGACCTTTGTAAAATTTAGCACTATAGAGATAAAATGCTGTTGGAGAAAGCATTTACCTTAATGCAGAAGATTTAGTCTAGGGGATATATTATCAGGAAAAGAAAATCATACCAAATTATTTTTAATGGTTTTTTTTAAGCCCTTATTTGCCTATTGAGATAGTCACTGAAGGAAACATCATATATGTTTTCAAAACCTAGAATGGCTTAACTCTTGTAAGAGCACCATGTCCCTGGCACAAGGCAATATTTTTTCTTCAGAGAACAACATTTCTCCAAATATAAAATACAAAACAAAAGCCCCAAATACCATACTTCCAGTTATTTTCCTCCGCTTCACAAGACGCTATTTCTGTGACTCCTCCCTGAACCATAGTCACTCATACATTTTAAGGCTACAAGTTACCAGAAAAGCCAACTCACTGGCACAAAACATCTTTACATACAAGAAGGATTCAAATTCTGTTAGAAATATAAACAGAAATATAAAAATATATATAAGTTATGGTGGATATACCCTTGGAAAAGAGTAGGATGCACGAAGAGGGACAGCAAATGGCTTATTTACAAGCCTACTGTAAGGGTAACAGAGCATTCTCTAGACTGCATTGTCAAAGTTTTGAGCATCTCATTAATTTTTTCAGCAGTAGGTTTAAAAAACAATACAAGTAGCAGACAAGAAAGGAAGAACTTAAATAATGATGATGGCATTTTTAGACACACAGACACACACTCACTTTGGTGAGAAGGCATGAACTGTTTATTACGAAAATCTAACTCGGCTTTTATAGTATTTCTACAAATTCCAGGCACTGGGCGAAAAGGTTGACACCTCTCCCCATCCCATTGATCAAGACAACTGTCCCTCAGCTGTTCATATCTCTAAAACAAGAATGTAAACTACCTTGAATTAAGAAAAACATTGCTTCTATTTATAACACCCATGTATGAGAAAAAACCTAAGAACTATGAACTGTGAGACACACAGAAGGCTGAAAAATCAGGGTGATACAGTGATAATATGTAGGTTATTAAAATTTCTCTGAAGACCTAGAAGCCAGCTGCAGTCACATGGCTGGGAAGACACAGGTGCAGAGGAAGTATCAAGAGAAACCATATGGCAAAGATGCCTGACCTAGCATCCCATCACACCACTGCTTCAACTAATAGAGAAACAAGCTATACAGTACCCTTTACAACTGTTTTAAACTTTTATTTGCCTCCTTAAATATTTTGCTTGCACTTGTAAAATGAATGAACTGGACTCTTACTTTCTAGGATAGAGTGGTGGCAGGGAGGGTATTTGTTTAAAATCTTCCAATGAAAGAATGATAATTAACTTTAGCAAGCATGAAGAGTGCCAATTTTTTCCATATGAACTCATTTGGACTGCAGGAAAAGGCTTTAGATACATTTAATAAGTTTGTTGGACTCGTTAGTCCTACAAAGGGACTGAAGGAAAAGCATTTCATATGGAAATGGTTGTGGGGTTATTAAAGCCTGGAAGCAACAGTCTCCAGGACATGAAAGAGTTTGTAACCAGTTATAGTACTGGCCTTGGAGCAAGAGGCAAGCACTGAAAAGATAACCCATATTGCTCTTCAGTGCTTCCAGAGGTTTACAGCAAGCACGTGGCACAGTAACAGTATAATAAAAGAAAGCTTCAAATACCCTACCCTAAATATATGAGTAAAATTTATTTTTCGTGGCTTTCACCTTCCAAGATATTAAGCAACTGGTCATTGTAGCCAGATCTCATCCTCTAGGATTCCTACATCAGTTCAGTGGTATTTTTGCATGACAGAATATTACATGCTGAGCTAAGTGAAACTTATATTAAAAGGTTAAGAGCTATAGTATACAAATGTACACAAAACTAGAGACCTCTACTTAGTGTTACTCGGAATGTCCAGATTCTTTTATTATTATTTAGTTAGTTTCAGGGGAAAACAACAGTTTGAGGTGAAAGGGGCTATAGGCAAGCTCCATGTGTGTCATGCACATGCTCAGGCTTGGCATTTCACTGTTGAGTGAAGGGTGGAACACACACAGCTTCCCTGACACAACCACACTGGGACAGCTGGCAACAAAGCCAGGTGATGAGCCATGACCCAGTCCTAAATTCCAGGGTAAGTTCCACACCTCATACTGTCCATTCTCTTTTAGGACCAGGAAATGTTTACAAGTACAACAAAAAAAGCATATTAGTAAACATACAAAAATCTTGTTCTGCTAAATAAGTTTGTATAAAGTGCCATCTCTGCTTAAATACACAAAGATAAAAATAATGAAATTTCTAAAACTGTACATGTAAAGTGTACAAGATGTCCTTTAATAAGAGTAATGTATTAATAAAAGCATAAATTCAAGTATCAAACCATCATGGCTACCTCCACACACACTTTCCAGTGTTGCTTAAGAATCCCTAGAATCGAGGAAGGTGAGTTGATGCAGATCTTCAAACACAGGGGTTGGAGAAGAAGAGCAAACAAGTCAAACACATGGCTGAGGGTTATAGGGCTCATCCTAGGGGACCCACACAAGGCCCCCTGCAAATGTGCCGAGGCAAGGACAGTCCTGTGAGCAAGGCAGAGAACTCATCCTGTGGCTGTTGCCACAAAGAGTGACCCTGCAGTACGACCCCTGCACACAAAGGGAAACATGGGCAAAAAACACAGTTTCAGAAGATGTGTGCATGGATAGGTCAAGGAAAATTGTAGAGGATCTTATATATACATGTAGATATATATAGAAAGAGAGCTGCATATGTGCTTAGAAAGGACGAAGGGTTATGCTATAGATGTTTTCCTACTATTTCTTAGACTGATGTCATCTTCCACATGCTGTGAAGCTGAAAGCAGCAAACAACAGTAATTTCTGACAATTGTGTTCCTGGAACACCATATATAGAGGGCAGCATAACATTCAATCAGCTTATTTCTTCCAGTTTTCATGATGCACTACGCAATAAAATATGAAAACTCAGAGTCCTAGGGTGGCTTTATGATGCTGGTATCCCCATTGTTGGGTTTTTTGCCTAGAAATGGGTCTTGAAGATTTAAGCTAGCCCCAGAGAGGCAGAGAGGGTAAAGGGTAGGGGGAAGCACCATGAGATTTGTCTGCAGCGACTGCACTTGCTCCCTCACATTCCTCTCTTTCACAGCTGTGTTTTTGCACGGAGAGACTGAGAGTGTTTTTTCTCCCTTGCTTTTAAGCTAGCTTCTAGTTCATTAGCCGAGACAGAAAGTTTTTTCTCTAGACTGTGACTTCCTCAGAAGATGTGTTCAGAGCTCCAGAGAAGCTGTTCAGCTCTGCTCTGGTCCAAAAGATCGGCACAGGAGCCCGGGCCAGCAAACCCTGGCAGGGAGAGGCTCCCCTTGGCCACCGCCCCTCCCAACTCCCAGCTCGGAGGGAACCATTCCCACAGAAAGGACTTTGGACTCTGGATCTCTGAATCTACCATCTCTTCAGAACAAGAGGTCCCATTGTTCAATATTATTCATGAACCTGTTGGGGGAGGGGCCGCTGAAATCTGCTTTTTAGAGGAGACCCCTTCTGGGGTTTGCTCCCAAAACTTGCCCCAAACCAGGACACTCAGTAACTGAAGTACTTGTATTTTTGAGCAGTTTAGGTTATGTGCATATGGTTTAGTAATGGGGAATGAAATAATTCTTAGAATAAATTCCTCCTTTTCCTGGAAGTAAATATTGAATATATGTTAAAAGCATCTGAAAGCTTCACTTCGCCAGTCATTGAAGACAATGGGAGCAACACCATGTAACGTACCAGCCTATAAATCCAGAGTAACCCATCTGGCCTCAGTGCTTTTTACTGCAACTCTTCCCATGATCCTCGACTACAAATCCAGCCTAAAATAATTCACTTTTAATTTTTTTTTGGCAAAATACAATGAGCCTTTGAACAGCACTAAAACCCAAATGGTGCTATATCTCTAAATACCTTAACCTTGGTCTCATATGTTGGTAGGCTAATTGAAAACAAATTTCTTCCCCTGCTTGTCATAAACCAAATTGCTCGCCTCATTATCTTTACTTCTGCTACTTAGTATCATATTTGACTTCAGAACAGACAGTGAGTCCATGGGCTGTTTCTGACCATCTGCTACTATACTGTATTAAAAGCAAGTGTTCAGTAGTCTTGGTCTCCTGCCTAAAATCTCTCTTAAAAAAAAAAAAAATCACAGAGTACATAGAAGCACTTAGTTTGAGTATATTTTGCAAAGTTAATGTGAATGTTCATTTATGTTCCTAAATGAAAGCTTACACAAACACTTTATGCTTGCTGAATACCAAATTAATTTGTGGAGGAATAGGAAGGTATAGGATTAGGAAGAGAAAGGAAGAGGAAGACTTGGGATAAGGAACATAAGAGAAAACCAGCTGCCTGTACAGGAGCAGCTTCCTTGTCCCTCTGGTTTCTGCTGCCCTTCTATTCTTTAAGGAGGATTGGGCTGCTGATTGGCCTAAATTTTCTCTTCAGGTTTATATCATTCCCTGTCCTGAACCTCTTGACATGGGACAATATGACTGAAGTACTTTTGGAGACCTCCCCAGCCACTACACCAGTGCCTACTCCATTAAGCAGTAGATGTCACACCCACAAGAAAAGCTAACATTTTTACAGCACGAATCAGAAGCAAATAAAGTCTTATTAAGCTTCTCCTCCCTCAAGGTTACTATCTCAAGCTAATGATAATATATGAGATAAGTACTGTCAACCCCTGCAGGACACATTAAATTCCAGTTAAATACAGATTAGATGAGTACTGCAAAAATCATAGTTATGAAGGGTACATTCCTTTAACTATCTGGCATCCACTGCAAGGCCAGAGCAACAGCAGGTGCTTCTGTTAAAAGATGTGCAGAAGCAAGCAACGTTTAGATGAAGGTCATATATGTCACAGTATCCTTTTGGAGGGGAAAAAATCAGAGTGGACAGGCACAGGAACAAAGAAAAAAAAAATAAAACCCAAAAAAAACCCACCCAAACCACAAAAACCCCATGAGATACAGAAAACAGTTGAATAAGAAAAATGCTTTACAGAGAGGGACAAGAGAAATTATATGGGATAGTCTTTTTATTCAACTGTTATAGTTTTCTGTAAGTACAATCAGCCATAACCCACAGTTGCCAAAACCATGATGGATTCTTCAGAATGCACTGCTGGATGGAGAGTCACTTATCCTGCAAAGACAGCAAGAAAAATGTTGGGTAAGTAAGCTTCCTGAACACACTTAATACCGGTAAGATAAGTAAACCTGAACGCAGGAGTGATGAAGTGTCTGCATTACCATCTGTCTGTAAAAGGAAAACATGCTCTTGGTTGGAATTGGTGATTGAATTGCTCAGACTGGCAGCAGTCTTAGAGAAAAACATGCAACAAAAATAAAAAAAAAATGCACTCACCTTAGCTGAAGTTTCCTTCAAGTTCCAGAGCACAAATTGCCATTAGAGTCTCCAAACTCTATGGTGCACGCATGTTAGAAAAGTGTTATGAAAACATGAAGACAACGTGCATGGAAAAACTTACAGGAAAGAAATATCACTACGACACAAATACAGTTAATTTCTTCCTGTAAGGCAGCACCTAAATTGAAATATGTCCAGAAAATCCAAATATTGTCTATATAGCCATTTGAAGATAATTTTACTTGATATCTGTACTTGGATTTTTAGATGCACTCTTTCATTTTTCTTTTTGGGAAAAGTGAGGGAGAAAGACATATTGGAGCATCAGTATTTTTTTTCTCCTTTCCCCTTGCTCCATACCCACTATGCTCATCATTCAACAATACACAAAAGCAGATGGTCCATTTCTGTCAACTAATATATTACTACTAAGTCCATTCATCAACCACACAATGCTTGAGACAACAACACTCTGTTATTAACTAACCAGCTTCTGTCAAATGATTTTACTAGAATTGCTAAATTCGCTCTGATTTTCTTCCACACAAAACACTGCATCAGCAACTAAACAAGGAACATGCCTGCTGGTGAAACTGCTCTTGAGGAGAGAGGACCATCCACCTGTAGAACAGTGCCACTCACCCACCACAAAAAAATTAGTTAAAAAAATACTCAGAAGAGACAAATCCTCACATGCAGTAATTAACCTGCAGCTAGTAACATATTTAGAGCAGTAAAATCACAGACTTCCATAGAAAAATTCTGATTAGGGCACAAGAATCCCCCAACTAGTTTAAACATACTGACTAGATCCTCCACCACTGCTGAGGTTTCCATAAAGATTTCCTTCCTATCCCACACATAATCCTATAAAGTCATAGACAGGTTAGACTTGTAACATGAACAAGACTACAAATACAGTTTCTCTACTGTAATTTATAAACCAATATAGAATTATATAAAGTTACATAGAATTTTAAACCTGTCTGAGCTCTTCAGACACCTCAGTTTGAAATGGAAAAAGATTGAAAGTAACTTCATTAGTGTGCCAGTTTACAGGTATGTAATTTTATTTCAAATCACTGCATGGAGCTGCAGCAGAAGAGATGTGGAAGCTGTAGAGATTGGCACTAATCTGGTCTTTGGAACACATCTCTACATTTAAGATACAACATAAAATGCTAAGAAAATGCATCAAAACAGGAAATAAGCAGCAATAATTCATCACAAAATGGCTTATAATATTCCTCTTCTCCCTATTATTTCCCCCCAAAGAATTACCCTCACAAAAAGCAGTTTACAGCATTTCACAACATTAAAGAAAGTTTGATCCAGCTCATGGGCTTCTACTTCTTCATATTGAGGATAAGAAAAACCAAAGCCTTTTGCTAACTGAAAAACTTCCAGGGACAATTATGGACCTGTAGGTAAAACCCAGCATCTTGAACTGCATCCAGAAAAGTCTCAGGCTCCACAGGTAACAAAGTAATTTTTCATCAGCTTGAGGCTGATTTAAAAGGTTTAGTCCAGATCACAGCATGTGTATTACATTAATCAAATCTGACTTGAGAGGCGGGCATTTGAGTTTAGGCTTGTGTGCAGACGGAATCCTTTCCTCCTCCTTATTTCAGAAGAAGAAAGGCAAGTTGCAGTGGCCACTGGAGGGCCAACAAGGACCTTGGGATAGCTAGCTAGGACCATGCCTTGTCATACCATCCTAGCTGAAACAAATCTGGGTGATACATATGTCTCTACATGTTCATTAAGTGAATATAAAAGAAATTCTTTCTTCTTATTTTGGGAAATAAAATGATACTGGACTGAAATCAGACTCTTAAGTGGAAACCTTAGGTATTTTGGAAGATTACTCAATTTATGTTGCAAAAGAATCAAGCACAGCTTTATTTTAGGTAAACTCAGAACAACAGGCAGATTCCACCACTTGTACAAGTAGCATCAGCTTGGACATTTGTGCAGCCTGCTACAGCTCAGGGCAATCCACGGAAGGCCATGGAGACTGTTAGAGGCCAGCGAGCACTGTTAGAAGTTGTGGTACTTCTATTATGTCCCATCATAGCTACAGTGGAGAATCAAGTAGAGAGAATCAAGAAAATAGGTGCCAGCCAGATTTTGATGATGAGAAGAAGCAAGAATGAGGAAGTGAAGCGTTGGTGTATCTGCTTACAATGTCCTTAAGTACTAATGCACAAGCTCAATGCAACTGAAAAGTCAGTATCTCTTCTTATAGCTATTTTGGCTACAGATGTTACCAGCCTCACCTCTGATTTTAGTTTTGTTTTAAGCCTGAAGTAGTCTTTACCTCGGTTACATCCCATATTAGCTGGTTTCACGGGTTAAGGATACATTCTACCAATAGGTCTTGGCAACTATACTAGATCACAATACTGCAATCATGGACTGTGGTAACGCACAGTTTATTTTACGCCTTACAATAATTTAGCTAGGAATAAGTGAATAAGTGTTCTTTTTTTTTTCTTTTTTCTTTTTTTTTTTTTTGGTGAAATAAATAAGAACAGTTCTTGAAAGTTTAAGCTGTTTTTATCAACATCAGCTTATTAAAATAAATTTCTAGGGTTGTCCCAAAAAGTAACTTTCACTTCCTCTGAAAGGATACTATGGGAATTGTGACCTTCATCTGAACTAGAACTGAACTAGATTCTGGACTTACATGGTTAACCCAGGAATGAGGCAAAGCCTGTCTTTCAAATCCTACATTTTACTGCCATCTCTCTTATGTATATACCAAACAGTACCTTATGTTACCCACTATTGTTCATGTGTCATTAATGCTTTTGTAAAAATGTATCAATAGTACATTTTTGTATTTACTACTCTTTTCCACCCCTTTCCAGTACTGTATTTTTAAATTTATCCAATATACTGACATAGAGGAGTTAGCCATGAACAAATCAGTCAAAGGGAAATTCTGAAACGAAAAAAAATCTTAAAATATTTTGATTTTGTAAAGACCTGGATGGATGGCATAATAATTTTGCTTCCAAGATCTTTCTTGCATGCTTACCATTTCCACATACAGTCTTAAACGCCACTTGAAATTCTCCTAATATATTAATTGATACATGTACTTACAACTTATCATTTGCAAAAATATCAGATTCCAGTTTTTAGTCATCTTTATTTTCATAGAAACTTTTTTGGGTTTTTCTGAGATTTTGTATAAGTCATTCATGCACAGAAAATTAGCACTAACGCATGGAACAGCTCTTCCCCTGCCATTTTTCTAATTTCACAACAGGCTTTTAGAAGCATTTTGCTACCCTTTCTGAGCAGAGAAATAAAAATAATAATTTAAAAGAAGTCTTAGATGGTTATGTCATATAAGAGAGAAAAACTGCAATGAAATTGGATTTATGGGGTAAAAATCCTCTTTACTGATACAGAACATTGCTTTCTGAGATCAGAAAAACAATCTGAAAGCAGCTGCCCTGCTTCCATTTCACACATCCTTTAGCCAAATATAACTGAGAAGTCCTATCTCTAATCTTCCAGTCCTCCAATACTGCTGTTGAGGGGGTTATTTCTCCACTTTCAATGATCCAGAGACATTCATCTGCATTTTGGAAATGGGTACAATTTCAAGCTTATTGTTTCCTTTAAAGAAGGACTCAAGTTACCTCAAACAAACAAACAAAAAAAATCCTCATATACCTGATACAAATTCAATGGAATATAAGGGTTTAAAATACTAGAAGAAAATAAGTGCAGCACAAATTTGGGATGGCATTGTAGGATACCATAAATCAGACTTTGTCGTATATGAGGTCACCTTTCACTAAGCAGCAGTTTCATGCTCCCAACTTGGAAGTCCTAAAAAGCAGAACATGTCTAATTTTCCCCAATATGTCTGAACATTAGGGTGAAAAAGGCAAGTTTTCAGAAAGTCTTTTGACTTGTTTGAACACTCTAAGTGTTACAGTGAGATAAGATACAATCATACAACTAAAGCAGGCCAAATCAGCTTTGCAGATTAGTTTTTAGAACACTTATTTAAATAATAAGCTCACTTTTCTTGAGAAAATTTTGTCTCCAAACAGTCTGGCATACCACTGCTCATACTTATTACATAATTTCAGTGTGTGGCCACCTGGAGCAGAGTAGCTTGCAGGAAGAGCTGATGCAGTGTGATTCCAGGTTACAGGCATAATTTGCAGCGGATCCTGCATAACTCTTCTGTAGCACAGACTGTTTAAATTACTTGTTAAACTGGCTCCTCTCATATTTCTTGGACTAACTGGAGCACGTTGAAAAACCGTGGCCAGAAGAAGTAATCTGAGAACATGAGACCAGCCACCAGCCCTTTCAATGCTTTTTTTGGTTTCTCATAAAACATTCAAGGCTCAGGTACACAACCCATGTTTTGCATGGCAGAGAAGTAAACCCATTGTTGTTCTAAACCACCTTTCATACCCCCTATGATGTTGCCCAAAGCCTGGACCAACACTGCCAAAACTGTGTATTAAATTAACCTAATTACTGTTACAATTTATGCAGTAGCTCTGGGTCCCCAGGAACGTCCCTCACATGAGCACACAACCTACATGCGATTACACTGCTTCACAACTTCCACAGCATTCATGCTGGAGTGCTTCTTCAGAAAACAAAATTCTTGAGTACAAGACTATAAAGACTATGCCTTCAAAGAGAAACCAAGTATTCCCTTCTCGTTGGCACACACTGCAGAGCTAAAGTCAGCACAGTCAATTGATAAGATAGGTAAGTGGAAGTGAAGTGTTTCCTCGAATTAAAATGTCATCCTTCCACACTTTTCAAACACTATTTGTCAAGGAATCATTCTAAAGGAAGACTGGCAGTTTTTCCTTATTGAGGTCCTTGAAGATAGCAGAAAGAGCAATATTTTGTGGTCCATAGGGAGCTTAGACACCAATCTGCTTTCTGTATATACAGTCTCGCAGATTGAAGTGCCAAACAGATGAAAGTAAATTTCTGATAAGGCCCTGTTCCTCAGTCCCTCTTGGACTTTCTAAACTGCCCAGCTGTGCACCTCACGGAAAGATGAGGAAAACAGATTTGACTTTAAAGGCTGACTTTGCTGGAAGCCAAAGTCACAGATCTTCAGTCTTACATGTTTTAATTTATTCTTAATATTCCTTATTGGCCTCTGAAGAGTTATTTCAAATAATAATTTAAGCTTTCATATACTAAATAAATACGGGAGACTGAGTATTAAATATCAGCTTTGCTGTTTTCAATTGCATGTACTGCAAAGAAACATAAGACCAGAATGCAGTATCCATACAGTGCATTGTGCAAAGGGCATTTGAAGCAGTTGACGTCACTCAGCAGCTGACAGCAGGAGACTTGTATCACATGTGAACAGCCTTTAAGTGCTCCAAAGTAAAGTGCTTCCACTGGACAGCTATTGTTTAAGAGAGTTTAAAACAAAACCAAAAAGCTGTAGTAATATTTAAAGTGCCACACAATTGGATTAATGCAGGGTACTCACTGTATTTGCCATTATGCAACACATATTTCTTGGACCAAACTATTTCAGCTAGGCTCACTGCTGCTGAAATAATTTACAGCTACAGAAATAAAAGCTGTAAATGTGGTTTTGACAGAGTAATACAACATTAAGCTTTCTGTGATGGGAACTAGAGATGTTGAATATTTCTGAACATATTGAAAGTGATTCCAATCACTGGATCTGTAATGTTGCTCACTTATTATTAAGTGACAGTCATGAAATCCTTATTTCTCCTTGAGTTTTATTCATTATGAAGCATAGCTTCATTTGGTTCAGGGTTTCTTGGGCAAGTGTTTCTACTTTATATGCTTACCTTGAACCAATACAGGCATTAACTCTATGAATTTTCTGGAAGTAAAACCAAAACTTTTATTTGTCTGCACTTTTACCTACTTCATTCATGGAGAATGAATTATTTGCTTCTTCAGTTGAGACCAAAATATTTAAGTGTTTTTTATTATTTCAGATGTCTTGAGACACATTACATCTGATATAATAAAACCATCACACAACCCAGTCCACTCTGCTACAAGAAATCAATCATTTATTAAATTTTGCAGATCACAGCAACTTTTCTCAGCATATTGGCAAAATACAAAGTACAATGATTTCAAGTATATCAGAAGTACAAGTACTCTGGTACATGATAAACTTATCCTAATGATCTGTACTGCTCTGTATTCACTATTCTGACTATCAGAGCTCTAGTTTTCTCTGTCACATCAGCACAGATTACTGCTGCCAGGAATACAAGTAATTCAGGGAGAGAAGAGGATTAAAGTGGATGACCCTCTTGCCAGACAACAGAACATGCATGAACAAACATATATTGGCCATAATCCTTAATTCCTAGGCTCAGTCCAGGAACATTCCTCTGCAACTCTTGGCAAAGAGCATCACAAAACTGACCTCCCCTCAGGCTCTATGAAGAAGATTTGTAAAAGAGAAGTTCTATCTCATTCTCTGACACCTGCCAAGTGCTTCTTTTGCACACTCAAAAATAAAATTGCCAAACCAAGTTCAAACCACAATGCTTCATCCTGAAAGTATTCCTTATTAATAATACTTGTGGCAAAAAAAAAAAAAAGAGTGGGCCAGCTTCTCCAATCGCTTGTGCATGTGAGCAGTCTTAAAAGTACAAAAATACAGAAGAGGTAGTAGTCAGGGATTTTCGTTGCATACTTGCTTTACCTGCTGACTAACAGCATAGGGATAAATCCTGGCTGAGTGTTTGACCTCACAGATACTCTCTCTCCACTGCGATATTAAATAATCTTCTCCAAACCAAATTCACTTTGAAGGGTTTGTGGTACAACATGCCTTTCTTGGATTTTTTGTTTGATTTTGTAGTTTTACCTCTTAAGTTAGGCTACATTACACATCCTTCATTTTACTCTGAGGAGTAGAATTTTTCTGGAAACAAGATTCTTATTGCAATCTTTCCCTCCAGGCTGTAAAAGAATATTTTACAGCAAGTTACTCAAGTCTGCAGCTGTACCAATTTTTTATAAAACTGTAAATTTGTTCCCCTTCCAAAGCAGAAATCCATTTTTAAAATAATGTGTAGTTCCATGCTTTGGATCAGCTATGATTCTGTCCACTAACTGATGATCATGCCTGCACTCAAACACTGTATATTTTGTATATTGCCGTAAAAAAGATTGTTATGTTAGACTACTAGGATTTCTATTTCATAGTTCATTTAGATGAAGACCTACTTATGGATCCTACTGCAGACAGGATACTGTCCAGACTATTTGTTCAGATGTAGTCCCTTCCCATCACTTGGTCCTAAGATACCTCTACTGTACTCTTACCCCTACTAACTCAATGACAGAATAAATGGCATTTAAAATGTTAATTTTTTACATAGTCCTACTGTGCAAGCAGTGTAACTGTTAAATGTGTGCAGTTATAAATGGACGCCAGTGAAGCTTATACCTAGGTGAGGAACAGTCTCTACAAAAGACTGAACTGTATGGACATCTGCCCAAATGCTTGATGATTTGGGTTTGTTTTATAAATAAGATAGCATTAGCATCAGAAAAAAAGTCCAGTGCTGTTAAGATTCAATGCAGAAGAAGTATAAAAGCCCTTTTTAATGAACATGTTGAAGACTAATAAGCTATGTTTACTACTCGAGCCCTTTACACACATATTGTATGCAAACACTATCTGGAAGATACATGTGCGTTGTTTACCATGAGCCACTAAACCTTCACACCTAAATCTTAGAACAGGCACCATAATATAACAGTGGAGCAGGAACAGGTCATGTTACTTGGTCTCTGCTTTTCGACCTTGTAGATGTCCTGAAACAATGGAGGTGTTTGTGTAAGGCTGCTCTGCAAGGTTTGAGTGTAGAGAATTGATTACACATCTATACTGCTCCAGACCAGAAGTTTGCTGGTAGCTGAAAGCTTCTCCCTCTGCTTTACCTTCCCTGCTGACCTCTGCCAGTGCTTCCCAAGTTACCACAGAGTATCCCCAAGACTGTCACCTATCTGTGTGAGCAAGGAATACACCCATTTACTTTCCCAACCCTTTGAAGCTTGGTTTTGAACACAAAGTGTTCCTATGCGCAGCTGAATCCCAGTGGTGGCCAACACTTAAGGAAAACAGACTTTCCAAACGATTCAGAATTCCAGCTCGAGGCAACCTTCACAAGCACAACAGCTGATCCCCTCAAGACCTATCAGAAGAAAGTAGATTAGTCTTCCTCATCACAACACTTCATTTTCTATGGATAGTCTACACGGGCATAACAAATCCCAGCTTGAGGCACATATCTTCCACATGGGCCTGCCATTCCTGGGCTAATGCAAGAGACTTAGGCTACAGAATATAATTTATTTTTTCAGCTTCTAAAGGCCTACACCACCATCTTGCCCTTAATAATCATTCCATTACTCCTGCAGTATAATTCCTTAGGAAAACAGGCATTTCTTCCTTCTTAGTGGCTAGTGTAACAAGTACATACGTTTTTCTCAATCCTAATTATGTCTTACAAAACACATTCTCTTTATCTTGGTGGTTTATTCTTTACAAACTGTGTTTCTGCAACCAGAGTCCCAGTGCTTAAGTGTAGTGCATGACCTCATCTCCCACCGAGCACAGGTACAAGTCCTTAATAGATCTAGGTGTTTTGGAAAGTCTCAAGAGAATGCTGAGAAATTAACTAAGCCACAGAGCATAGCTCATTAGCTAACTAAATTTGGGTGCTTCCACACAGAACTATTTGTGACTAAGCTGAGTGGCTATGTTTACTGCTCAGCGCTATGCATTTCACACAGTCCCCCCAAAATTTTGTTTTCTAAATAAAGAAAAGTGTACTATAGAAAAAAAATCACCAGCCAAAAACATAAATTCAAGGAACTGTGTAATCAGCAATAATAAAGTTCAGTGTAAGTCAGACTGAAAGCATTTAAGGCAGTACAACATTTATAACTGTCAAGCTGTTGAATAGAAACTTCTTAGACTGTAACAAAAGAGACTGGTTTCTCAACACTTTATGCTATGTTCCAACATCTTTATCCCCCACCCTCCCTGTCCTCCCTTCCTCACCTTTGGTAATCAGCTTCTAGCTCATTTTCCAGCCTGAAGTGCTATCATCACAAATGAAAAAGAGAAGGACATTTACATGACTTACATTCCCCATTTTATTTTTGGCTTTCTTGACCTTCTGGCAAGTTGTTTTACCATGAAAATTTCATTAAAGTCTCTATTAAATTCAGAACAGGAGATGTCAAGGAGGATAGAATCTATTTTAAGGGCATTAATAACTACAGAGAAGGCAAAATATTAATGTTGTATCAAAACAGCAAAGGCAATAATAGCTTTCTGCATTATGAAGCAACTTTTCTCCCTTACTTAAGGGAGAGTGCTCTCTTAGATTATTAGTCATTTCTTCATATCTAAAATTAATCTACAATGCTTCCTCTGAGCCAAGGAGGTACAATGCTATGGAAATAAGGTCTTGGCATAAAACACTCAAAGCCATAGCATATAGTGAAATGGGTACTTATCACATGGTCCGATCAACTGTAAAAAGAAACCAGCTGAGATCTGTGCTTTTATTCCTGTTTCTACCTCTGCAGAGACTACTGCTGTTTTCAGAATTAATAAAGGGAACATTTCTGACCCACCTGTCACAGTCATATATGTTTTTTCCATATGTCTTGTCTCAAGACTTCCCACAGCCACACACCAATTTCCAATTGCCTTTCACATTAAACACTTATGAAACCACAAATTCTCCATTAAATTCCTTGAAGCCTCACTTTTCCTTTCCAAACCAAAACATTGTCTGAGATACGTTTCTGTCTTTCTCTTCTGGGGAAGGTCTGTAGGGAGAGCATCCAGACAGGAATATTAAATTTCAGGACTACAGTAGCAGAGCCAGTGTCCTGTACAGTGGTGTGTTACGTGGTAAAAGAAAACACTTGCAGCACCACGTAGGGCACTCTAACTGCTACCAAATTAAGGTTGCCCAAAAAGTGATCTGTGTGCCCACTTTCAGGGAGCAAACAGAAGCTAGCTCTTCTCTAATGAGCCAAATGGCACATACCCTGCTCTGCACCTGAGGAAAAGTCTCTCATTGCAGCTTGCATACACACAATTAAACTGCTCCCCCTTTTCAGTAGGACAGCTCTGCCCACAGAGCGTAGTTTATTAATCCAGACATAGCCCTAAAGGCCAGAACATCAGTAGAGCACATATTATAATATACAGGGCATATATCAGTAAAAGTGACATTTGCAAGGTCAGGGCTGCAGCATACAGGGACACTCAATTTCAAACAAAGTAGAATTTGTAAGTGCAAAACAGTAATGAGAATGACACACAAAATAGCTCCCAATCTTTTAGCTGTTCTAATGGAATCTGGCAAAAAGTGCTGAGATAAGATGCTCAATATTTTATTAAAAAGGCTGCACTTCAACATTTTTAACAGTAATACACTATTTTAAAGTGTATTTAAAAAAAAAAAATCTAAGAAAACCTGAAGACCAAAAAAAGCCAGACTGAGTTCAGGGATTTTGGTTAAGAGGAGAAAGTGAGGCATTATAAATCCCTCCAAAAAAAAAACCCAAATAACTCAAAACCTATGGGGAAAGAAACAACAAAAAAAAAAAAGAGAGAGATGTAAGAGAGGCAAGGCTAGATAAAAGGGTCATTCAAAAGGGTTATTCAAGGTAGTTGGTAGAACTGGCAGTCAGATAATGCAATAATGACCAAAGGTTATATAAATGGGACAATAGCAATGTACGTATGACAAAGACTTCATTTTGATCATGAGTTCATACATCAAGTGGCAAGTTTAAAAAGTCATGGTGCACAGCACACACTGTTTATATAAAGTGACAGTGTTATGGGAGCAACAAAGCAGACATAATGTTCCATTAATGGGCAGAGAATGTTATCCATGCATTTGTACCCAGAAGTCAAGGTCACAAATCTTCCAGAAATACAAAGGACAGCTGTTCTTTACAGGGGAGAATGGAGATGGGGTTAGGATGTAACATTGTCTCCCATTTTGTTGTTTGTTTTTTTTACATCTATTATCAACAATGGAATACATAGTGCTATTTTCATTCATGAAAGCTGCTCTTTATTACACTAAAACTAAAGTACATGTGCTAAACTGGCCGAACTTGATATCTGTAGACCCTCAACACTACCACTTTGTTCCTTGAATTACTGATCACGGGCACAGGGCTAACCAGGCAGTGTGTAGACTGAGCAGGACACATGGTATGGCAGGCCAATTGCCATGACTAGTACTAAGCAGAAACATTTACTGGATCAATGAATTTTAATTGTCCACATTTTATTTTAAAATTTTGAAGGGAGGTCAATAATTAAGGCTTAATAAATTACTGCAGACTAGAGAAAAACCTTATTATTTCAGAAATAAATGCTTCACAGGAAATATGGGGTAAGGGGGGAAGAAATCTTTCCCAAGCTTTTGTGGGAACGGAAACAAAGAAAAGTTTAAATTACTAACAAAACTAGAGATAAAGGTTGATGAACAAATGAGTTACTGAAAAACATATTAATCCTCCTAAGTTATAGCCCCCCAAATCAGAGTCAGAAGAACAAATAAGGAAAACTTAAGAGGCAGCTTTATAGTGGAAGAGATTGTGTCTTCAGAGCAGTCACTAACTAAAAACCAAGAACATCCAAAATATTCTGAATGTGTAAGATTGCTTTTGAGAAAAGAATGCAAAATAAAGGCATCCAAAATAACCTAGTGTCAGGTTTCCAAACAAAGGAGTTTTTGTGTGTGTGTGGTATCAGCTTCTTCAGTTGTCTCTACCTAGGAAAAAACTGTTGAACACATAAAGCCCAGCTCCTGAAAACCCAGCTGACTAGTTCCTCATCACAAAAAACCCACCAACGCAAAAAGCCAAACCGCACAGGCCTGTAACAACATAACCCTAGGTAATACTACTTGGAGGATTTAATTGAAAGCATGTTAAGAAAAACAGAAGTATTTTAAAAATCAGTCTTCAACCGTTTATGACAATAATACAATGCAGTGGTACTAAAATGTTTTCAGTTTTAAAAAGCTCACACAACTAATGACAAACTCGTTCATCATCCTTTCTGTCTTTATCTGCGAGTTCAGACAGACAGGCAAAGAAGATTTAAAGTAGAACAATTTGTCTACCCCATTTTTAAGAGGCTTGTTGGCTTGTTTTCCCAGAAACCGAGTAATCCCTTTGGGGAATTTCCACGGAGTAAAATTTCCCAATATCATGTTTTGGCCAGAAGTCCCAAAACTACATAAGTAGAAATAAGTAACTTTGTCACAAAATGTGTGACATAGTTACCTATGTTTGGACCATCAGGATTCGAATTATAAAAAATTAAATTGAAAGTGGGCTGATCCACTCTGCAAACCTTATACATGGCACAATCAGAAACCAGGATGTTTTTTTGCTTTAATACATTTATACGTAGTGTCTAGAAGCATTTAGAATTTGAGGCATAAATGTTTCAAAAATGGATACAGTACATGTTTGAGATGAGAGAGTATGAAACCAACAGTCTTTCCTGACATTCTGCAGATAGCAAAGCACTTAGCCTAGAGGCAAAGGAATATAAAATTATTTCAGAAGGTTTCCCTGAAAAGCTTGGGAAAAGTCTTATGGCAACAAAGTCCTGCAGTGTGTCTAAAGAGCTAGAGCATTTTAAAACTGGATAGAAAATACTGGAGTGAAGGACACTGAAACTCCTAATGTCAGGGTTGTGGGTTTGAGCTTTGCTTCAGCTGTCAGCCACAGCTGAAGCATGCCCCAAGAGAGAGAGGTGGAGAGAGGTAGAGAGCGAGGCAGAGGGAGGTAGGGAGAGGTAGGAAGAAGAGCAAAAGAGCTAGATAGAGAGAAAGAGGTAGGAAGAAGAGAGAAGGAGCAAGAGCGCGAAGTCCCTGTTACAATACATTATATCTGTTTCTGTGTTGAATATTCTGATTTACACTAACCAACCAGTACAAGACACGAATCCTATAGAATTTACATACAGCCTATAAGAACTACAACATTACCATATGTGTTACATTTAAACCCCAAAAGGTAATTCATAGACCCCTTTTTCTTCCCTGTTACTTTGGTGAGGTCCCTCCAACCTTTGGACCCTTGGCATCCCTTTATTTGCCAAGGGTATTGTTCAATCAAGGGAGATGCTTCTTCAGCTGGCTAAGCCATTGTCTTTCAAGTTGTTCAGTAACTAATGGCTCGGCATCTTAGAGCTCAAAGTTCTCCATCTCAACTTCGCTTATAGGTTTTATATTTTCAAAATCTTTTGCTAAGGAATAAGGTTTTCCTATTTCATCTTCCCCAACACTGGAGCAGTTATTTTACATGGATAATCTTTGTTCCATGGACAGGGCTGTATCCAGGTTCAGCGTATTCCCTCAGGCATGCTCTAGCCTACTACCTAATGACTCCAGGAGAGCCTCCAAGAATCTCACGGTACCACGAGCAGTAGCAAAGCCAACAGAAATAAGCAAGTCATAGGCTGTTACACTAGTTAGGAAAAGACTGAGAGCAAAGGATTTTAATGATATCTATTTCAACAACCAATATAGTGCTATAGAGCATTTATAACAATTAATGTTCCAGTATTTCAAAAGATACAACCACGAAGATGGAGTACCATACTTTGTGTCATGCAAGAATATCACCTATTAAGGGATAACTACTTCTCTTCAGGAACCTATACTGAAGCAACAAAATTCTCCTCCTGAGACTCTTTTAAGACAACACAGTAAGACGCAAACAAAATCCTGCTGCCAACCAGAGCAATTTAAATGAGATAAACTGCCTTTTCTCAGATTTGCAGAAACTACTTTTCAGCAGCTAATAAATTTCATTTGGGGTTTGTCCATACACATCCATACACTTAGCTATGTCACAAGACTGCCATACAGCTGTTGAATTTCAGTAGTGTGTGAAACCATCCTTACAGAATAGCACTTTTCATAAAAGAAAAATTTTACCTTCTCTGTTAGCTTCTCATTCAGCCATTAAGTTCACTCAGAAAGTCTGTCCTTAGCATATTTTTGTCTCTAATCAGACATACTATTTAAGTAAACTATTAGGCTAATTTCTGTATCCATTAAGTCTTCAAAAGTAATATATTTAATTTAAAACTTCCTTCTTAAGTCAGGCCAGTCCATATATCTGGTTCAAAAGTTGAGAGCTTTTCTGGGAGTTAAAAAATCCCAACCCTTCTAGAATAAGAACTTGATATTTTAGGTCAAAGCACTTAATTGAACTGTGAGTTTAATTATCTACAAGACTTATCACTAGATTTTTTTCCTAAATCTACTGGCATTCTTCTCATCTCTGCTTAAGATCATCACATTTAAGATTCAAACTCTCAGAAGCAGGTTTTTAATTAGGTGGTGGGGAAAAGTGAGACTTTCTGTACAAGAACGTGATAATTCCTATTCATTTTCTGTATTGAGTATCTGACTCTGAGGGCAACACAGAAAGATAAAGCTCTGCCTGATAAGGTTGCTGGTGGAATAGATCAGATAAATCACTTGACCTGAAATATGGCCCTAGACATTATCTCCAGTGCAGAAAGCTAAGAAAATTACTCTTGACTGAACTGTTGATAGTTTAGTAGAAACTCAGAGGAGACCCTACATAAAGAGTGCTACTGCATGAAGCAAAGAGAGAAAACCACAATCAAGTTAAAATTTCCCTTTTGGTAGTATTCAAACATATTTACACATATTGGGGTAGTGGAAATTTTCATTGTAAAAGAAAAGGAAAATTGGCCTTTGATGTCTAAATTTGTTTGCTGTATCTTGCAAGGAATAACATTACGTGACTCACTTATTAATCTGACAATATAAACTTAGAGAAAACATTATAAATTTACAAAAACGTTGCATCCATTGAAATGCTTCACTGAAGTGTTTACAGAATAGGACAATTATAAAAATCACTTAGAAGGAGAAGAAATTAGTGTTACCCATAGCACATTAAGCAGCAACAAGTCTGTGCTTCTTGCTTATAGCTACTTATCGCAATGAACATCAAATCCTCCTAGCTCAAACCAGCAGTCCTTTCAAAACTAGTAGAGTGACAATGTTTTCCAACACCCAGCTTATGAGACATGGTCCTTGATTGCAAGAGGGCAGGGGAAGAGCAGTGCCCACCACCAGATGTCACACTACCGTGCCCATGACCAAATCTCAGCAGCACTCAGGCACTTGCATTGGGCAGGGACGGAACAGAGTGGAAAAGCAGAAGGTAATATGGAGTTGTGTCTCTGAAGTGATTTGGATGAAGCTGCTGAACAGCTACCAAGAGAGATTTTTATTCCTAATTCATCACCTGGAGCATCTGGTCTTAAAGACTCCACCAACTGGAAATCAAGTAAACGGAGAAATGGTGTTGGGCAGGGACACAATGGCAGGGGGGACCTGGAAGGAAAGAAATCACAACCTGAGACTCCACTTACATTACTTCTATGCACTTCACACATACTCTGCAGCATATTACTCATAGTAGATGCTGCTTTCCCAGGGGGCTGGCTTCTTGATTTTTCTACTTGATTAATCATCCCCTGGTTATAAACTAGGATAGTTACACAAACCTCTATCACCTTGCTATTTTTTTTTTAACCAATGGTTTCTTTGAAAAAAGAGTCTACAATGCAGTTACAGGATTTCACAAGCTAGATTTCCTCGCTCTTGCTTGTAAGTTAACAAGAGAAATTCTATTTAGAAGGACCACTTCTGGGCAATCTTGCCCATTCTTGAATAAAAGCCTGATGTTAAGAAACAGGGCTAAGAATTGTCAACAAATTAAATCCCATTAAGTTTTAGTGGGTCTAAATACCTAATTCCTGTTAGTCATAATTGACTTCATTTTCTGTTTGAAATGTAATAATTTTAGTCTGTTTTAAGCTAGCACCTGTTAGTAAAAAGCACTTTGAATTAAACAGTGGGAATTTGGATATGCTTCCCAGAAAAACCTTTAACAGGGTCATCATCCTACATTAGAGGATAAGTGTGCAACTACACACACTTGCCTTACAGTATTTTAAAAGTTGCTCAAGTGCTATTGTGTCAAGAAAATTGGAAATATTAAGCCTATTAAACAGACAGTACTTCCCTCAAGAAGCACTAATTCAATAAAATGTATATAAGCAGAAATCTAGAGGGACAAGACTATAAACAGGATTAAGCAGAGCTTGCTATGAACTTGAGTTAGCGAGGCAGAGATGATAAGTTCCTTAGAAAGGCAATAAGCAGCACTTTCACACCAATTCCCTCATCTGAGAACACCCATTTCCTTGCACTGACCAGCAAGAACTATTCTGCAAATAATAGTAGCCTGTCCGAGCAAAAGCATCTCATCCTTCAATCTCAGACTGGCCATTTTTCATGGTCTGGATGATGCAGTTTTGCAACACCTCTTTGAAGGAAATGTCAATCCTGCTTTTGCTGCAAAAATCATCCAGTAACAAAACAGAATATCAAGCTTTAAAAAAAAGAAGAGAGTTAAGCCTGTTGCTATCTGCTGTTTGCCTTTGGGTTAGTTTTAGGGCAGCTTTCCCTTTAGACAGCACCAGGTTAGAAAGTCCCACAAGAACTATTAAATGTGGAGAAATTGATACAGTCTTTGACTTGGTGAGTGCCTAAGCCACAGATTGCTGAAAGCAATTGATGGAGTGGGAAAAGCTTCACTTTATGCCTGCCTACTCTCATATTCTTTCCCTAAACATCAAGAACTGGCAGCCCTCCCAAAAAAGAAGTTTAGCCTGCTGAAGTGAGATATGTACATCTTTGATGTCTTCTTCCACTCTCATATTTCTTAATTCAAGTATTTTATGCTATCAAGCATGTCAAATCAATAAAATTATGATTTCTCAAGGTAACATATAAGGAAAGTTAGTGGTAAAGCTCTACACTAATCAACCATTTCTGCAGCATATTTTCAAAGTAAAACCTTTTAAATCTCACTGTTTCTTGTATTTTATCAGCCATAAATTTAATACCTTTTAGCCTAAATACAATGAGGGGTTTCCTTCACTGTATTAAGGTTGCTCAGGTGGAAAAAAATACATATGTGGAAATTAGTTTTACAATACAATGTTACAATAGCTTTTTTTCTTAGAAATTAAACAAGCAAAAAAACACCCAAAAACTCCACCAAAAAAAAAACCAACAAAAAACCACCAAAAATTCCCAACAATTGACTTTATACTTTTCTCTGGGGCTCATCACTACAGAGTATTTATTGTCTTTGAGAGTACTAATCATTTACATTAAACCAGTCCACACCCTCAGGTAAGATAAGCAAGTCACTTTAGGAAAGTACTGTTTCAGAGTACTTTTTCTTATCAAAAAAAACAAGAAAATTAAAGAGTCTTCAAAGAACTCAGTACTTTTAAAAACAAAGTCTTCCCTTCCTCTCCCTAAATATACGGCTACCTTTGGACTACAAATCCTCAGATGGGTTTGGGCAAAAAGTCAAACAGGAAAATGTTGAAGGCTCCTCTTGGGCGGTTTAAGTTCCTGCATGTTTCAACTGTTAGTCATATATTCCAAGCAGAAGCATAGGAGTTCCAGCAGGGGTATTCCCAGTTTTAGCCAAGAGAATATCTGAGATGTTTTGTTAATAAACTCCCAAGAAATGGCTAAGTTTTCTTTGTGTAGATCACAAACTCTGTTTGAAGAGCAACTGCAGAAAGGATTTTTGGTTACTCAATAAGATAAATTTAGGGAAAAAATCTTACTGTTGAAGGAATTAAGCAAATACTTGTCAGCATTCAGGTTAGGAATAATTATTTGTAATTCCATCTTTATCAGAATATTTAAGGGCTCATATGACATAAAATTAGCTACAGGTTTTGAGTACAACATTTAGAATCAAATTTGAATTTCTAGACTAAAAGAAACTGAGCCTGTTCTTCAGTTTAACTGCAGTCGCTCTCAAGGAGAATTACCTATTATGTATTTCTGTACCCTCTAATACTTGAAATAGATACAGACTTCTAGAGCAAATACATATCTATAAAGAGTATGTGTGGCTTCTTCCTGGAATAAGATGTTTAGCAATGTATAGACAGCATTAAAACTGGCTGCATTTTTCTACTTTTAACTTCTACTTTTTGTCTTTAACAAGAAGTCCAAAATAAAACAAATAAGAAGTAATATTAGCTAAGTTATGAAGTTCAGATTATCTGGGGCAAACAATAAAAATCCCTCACTTGCCCAAATCTTTGCAGGTTTGAGAGTCACACATTTACAAAAGAAAACTAGCTCTTGGGAAAAGTTACACAGAAGAACTTATATCCCCTTGGGAAGGGAACTCATCAGTGAATTGGAGGCAGTGAAAAGGAGGAGCCCTTGTTTCAAGAGAGTCCATTCAGCAAGCTTTGAGCTCCAACACTTCTGCCCTGGCTCAGATAACTCTGGCTGTTATGGGCTTGTTATGGGATGCCTTTCCAGGTGAGTCGAGTCAGACTCTTTCTCATGAGCCTGTATCAAACAGAGGAGGAACAGCCTAAGAGGCACCTTGCATCTCTGAGTTTCAGTTGAATCCCTTCTCCAGGGGAGGAGAGGCACCTGCTATCAGTCTAGCAGAAGCAGAATATGAGACCTTGTTGAAGGGCCATATAACTTGAGCAACTGTGTCCACAAAATCCATTTTGCCCAAATCTACACTGTATGAGGAAAAGATTTGTTATCTTTTAACATCCTGCCCCTTACAATACAGTTGCCAATCCCTTCAGTTTATGCCTTAAATCTGTAAGAGTTCAAGAAATTAAAAGATGAAAACATCTGGTGGATGGTCCCAGAAAGGTCACTGGCAGTCTAGGAGGGGCTCTCTCCTCTCTTCAGGGAGCATAACAGCTACAGCTAAACTCAAGAGACAAGGTCTTCAGAAGAGCATCTTCCTGAGCAGCAAGGTACAAATTACATCACAGACAGCTCTGCTGCCTTTCTTTAATGAACATGTACATCTGTGCCAATGAAACTCCTCACAACTTCAAATATTAGAAGCTATACAATAAAAATCAAAAAACTCAAAGTCATCAAAAAATCCTTTTTTAGTACATGCCATGATCTTGGCTGTATCCATTCATTTTGTTCATTAGAGAATGAATAAAAGAAAGAAAAGGAAATGTTAAGCTCATCTAAAGCAAGGCAGCAAGCTTGTAGATATGTTTGATGCTGCTTCTGAAGAACAGTTCAGCTTTTCAATTTTCTTTTCTTCATTATACAAACCAATAACTAATAATGTCAAATTGAACAAGGCACTCTCTGCCACTCTCACTCCAGTAAATCCCCTCAAATTTAATTAAAATCTTTGTTTTAAACTACGTATAGCAGGTACTAAATTCCCAATTAATCCAATTATCCTTCTTCAAGAAAAGTAAAAATTAGAATATAAAATTTTTTCATTAGAGGAATTAACAAAACACATTTTTAGAATTTTAGTCAAGAAAGTATACTTATTCCCATAACTACTTGAACCAAAAATTATTACATGATACAAAACTCAATCTTTTAATACATTATGAAAACACAATTTAAAATAAAAGCTTCCAGTGTCCTCAAAATTAAACAAGGAATGCAAATTATATTGGATTTTCTCATGGACATTTTTCAAGAATACACTGTTTCTCCTGATAGAAAAAAACAAGATTTTCCAGCAAGAACTTGATGATATCACTCCCCTGAGGCATGTCTAGTAAAGCACCTGTGGAAACAAGCCTTTGCATCAGATTTATTCCAGTCACATTTGACACCTCTTTAGAATTCAACAGGTAGAAATAGCATACTTTACATTTACCTACAGACTTCAAACAAAATTAATAAACAGTTGTGCACCAGATTGTAAACTTCATGTTTTGGCAGTTTCATGAAACAGTAAGGATGCCAATTTCTAGGTAACATGATTCCTTACAAAGTTGAAGTATTTCCAGTTCCAAGTAGATAATCTTAAACCTAGATTACTGGAAAATTACTGAAAAACCTCAAAATATGGCAAACTAAGCCCAAAGTCTTGCATCAGCATTTAGGACACACAAAAAAGGCAATTAAAAAATGCAAGTACTACATTTATAGTTACATGTCACAAGTGCACCTCCTTTCCTCAGCTGCATGAATTCCAAAGTATAACTATTGATACAGAGCACACTTGGTGAGACTGCTGGTGATACTAACTGGGAGGTGCTGTTGAGTCCCTGGAGGGACAACACGCCTTGCAGAGGGATACAGAGAGATTTGTACAATCATTAACAGTATGAAATTTAATAAGTGCAAATGCTGGATTCTGCACATGGGACTGTAGCACAGGGTACAAGTATAAATTGTGAGTTGAGTGGCTGGAGAGCAACTCTGCACAAAAGGGTCTGGGGGGGCTGGTCAGCAGCAAGCCCTGTCAGCCCAGCAGGCAAACGCCATCCTGGGGTGCATCAGACACAACATCACCAGTCAGCCAGACGTGACCATCCCACTACATTCAGCGTTGGTGTGGCCTCACCAAGGACACTCAGTGCTGTCCTGGGACCCAGCATTTAAGAAAGTTGTGAAGGTCCTTGAATACACCTAGACGAGGGCAACAAAGCTGGTGACAGGGCTGGAAGGGATGTTCTGCGAGGAGGAGCTGAGGATTTGGGGATTTGGAGTTTGGAGAGTTGGAGGCCGAGAGGCATCATTGCTCTCTGTAGCTTCCTGAGGAGGAGAAGTGGGGAGAGAGTAGCTGATAGGACACGTGGGAAAGGCACAAATGTGCACCAGGAGAGGTTTAGGCTGACCATGAGGAAGCAGTCATTTACTGAGAGGGTGATCAAACACTGGAACACATTTTCTAGAGAGGTGGTTGATGCCCCATGCCTGCCAGTGTTTAACAGGCATTGGGAAAATTATTTTAATACTGTGCTTTAACTTCCAGTCAGCCCCAAGATGCTCAGGCGGTTGGACTAAGTGACCATTGTAAGCCTAGTCCAACTGAATCCACTCTATTAGATTGATTAAAATATAATTTAATAACCAAAAAAGAAAGCCAGTGACTTCAACACCAGAAAAGACCCAAGTTTTTTCAATCAGACCTAACTTTGACTTCTAGGTCTGTGCCCTATACAATATGATTAATTATTGAGAACACATACTGTATAAGGCAAAAGGGATCATGGCCCTATTGTAGAATGGAGGAAGTAAGGTGGAGCATTTTTTTAAAAGCTATGACATCTTCCTCATTCAGGATTAAATCATTCTGTCTAATCAGTGATTTAAAAAGGAACATGTAACTAAGGGAGAGATCCTCATATTTACAAGGTTCACTTGGCTACCCAAGAAGAGACTGTATCTAATTATAGTCAGCTTTTTGACATATTCAGGATGAGAAAGGAGATCATGAAGCAGAGTAAAATGTTAGTCATTCACAGACACGTCTGTTTTTCTGAACTCATCTAATAATTTCTTCCTATTTTTCCTGCATGCATTGACCCTCCACACATTTACCCATTTTTCTTGCTGCCTTGCTACTCCATTTTTGCTATTTCAGTATCTATTTTAAAAAATCATGTCATGCAGTAAAATCTGACAGCAAAACAGCAGCCAAGAAAGTCTGAGGGATCAGTGCTGTAGTCAGTGGTGACAGAGGCAAAAGGAAACTGTTCCTTGTTGTTTCCCAAATTCTACAGAGGTGCAACAGATGCTCCACCAGAGTAGCTGAAGTGGCAGAGGGAAGCTGATGAGTAACTCACAGTGGGAGAGGGTGTTCTACTGCTGTAGAAGTGGCACAAGACCAGCAGATAGGAAGCTCAGCAGTGGTGGTGGCTTGATGCAGAGAACATACAGCAGAGTTTAGCTAAAGGGTACTCTCCTCCACAAAGCAAAAGCAACTCTGAAAGAATGATCTCAAAAGCAGCCAAGTCAGAAGTTTGCAAATAAGATTTTTGAACATCTTTCAATTACTGAAATCAAAACTGTCAGATTAGATACCTTAGAAAAAAAGCAAGGCAAAAAAAATGAACAAGTTTTACATGGCCTGCAAGAGCAAAACACGCTCAACAAAACAGAGATTACTTTCATTTCTATTTAAGGTATTTTTTGTTCAAATCAGGAGCTTCTGACCTTCACTGACAGAACACTAGAGTACTGAAAACTGAACCCTCTTTTACTGAATGGAATTACATGGATTATTTTGTAAGAATTAAGACTAAAAAGCTTATATATTCTCCAATTACAATATGCAAACTGATAATAGAGGTCAAAATATTTCTTTTGAATAGTGTGCAGAAGGAAATGGTTGGACAGTAGTACTCTAATTTTTTATTCACAGGCAGCTGGGGGCACTGAGCCAGATCCTCTGTCCACGTAAGTTTCATTAGTGTTGGGGCCAACTACTGTTCTGTGCCATAAAAGTTTCAAGTCTCTGATGAATGGCAGTAAATTAATTATAAGTAGGCCACTATTTTTCATGACCTAATATCCATATTTGCAATAAAGCACAAAGGACTTAAGCACTCACTCATTGGAAATGAATAGCTGTGCAAAGGAGGACTCCCAAATGCTCCAGTGTCTCAAAGGTGGATCAAATACAGATATATTACAGCCCACCTGGTCAAGGAAAAAAATCCTTAGTTATGCACTCTTTTACTGTTGGTGTTTCCCATTCTGCTGCTCCAAAAGCAAGCAGATCTCTTTAAGAGCACACCTCCAGCCTTTCACATCTTGTTCTCACACCTTATACTGCAGGGTTTGCTTGTTAAAGAACTTACCCAACACCAAATGGAGACAACACTGGTTTGATTCCTAAAGCTGATTCTGTAGTCAAACATCAAACCTGATCAGCCTTTAAGATTTCCTCTCCTAACACTGTGTACTATTGGCATGACCCAAACAATATGAGCATTCCCATTCCTTCTATCTACACCAGCCTTCACATCAGCCTCTTCATACTGGCCTACCAGATACAATGGGGGTATCACATCAAGAGCTACACTTGGATCTTGGGTAAAGTTCAGGCTGTCATCCTCATTCCAGCTTTGGAACAAAGGTGTTTTCCTGGCTCAGTTGAAAGCAACACCCTTGCATTTCTAGGTTAGGGAATTCATAGAAATAAGTCTCAGGTCTAAAACTAGACCAACCCCTGGATTCCTCCATGGCCATTTTAAATTTAGTTCTGTAAAAGAACTCCATCAGCTTGAAAGGACTCCTGAAGCAATCATCAATATTATTTACCTATACAAAGTATATCTAACAGTAAGTATTTATAGGTTCAAAGGATATTTTGTTGACAAAGTTCATTTATCTTAGCTTATGCCTTCACTGAGTAAGATTCCTGTGCAAAGAACTTAGTTGTAAAATTCCTTGCTTGAAATATACACTCCTGTAACTTTCAGGAAACCATTAAAAATGTAAGATCCTGGAATTCTCAAGTGTCAGGAAAACACTGCCAAACATCATTAGGCCAGTAAAGATTCTTCAGAGTTAAAAAACTTAGGCTAGATTTCTTGAAATGATCCTGATGATCTGATGAGATAGAACACCTTTTATAGTCATAAATGTATATGTATATATATATACACACTATGTCTACCTATTATGCAATGCCTTCCTCAAGCACTTTCAAACAAGAGAAGTTCACCTGCAGACTTTAGGTCCAAAGCTCGTGATAAACCTGTTCCGCACAAATCAAGATGTTTGATGCCAATCAAACTAAGCAAATGTAAGGCAGGTAATCACGGTTACAGCACTTTATTTTGTTAAATACCGGTTGAGATAATGTCTACTAAACACAAATACAGATTTCAGGGGAAGGTAAGAGGTATATTTTAGCTGTAAGAGAATTACTTTTTTTTTTTCCTTGCAATAGATGGAACACACTTGTTTTTAAGATTTCATTTTTACACTTACAGCACAAAATCCTAGCAGAGCATTTTGCATGGATGTGACAGATTTAGATCCTGCAATCACACTAGATACAGCTCTCCTTATTGGCATCAAGGAAAACACTTTCTTCCCCACACCTTGAGATCCCCACTTGTAAAACAGAATTATGACATTTGCTTCCATTATAAATTTCTGAGAGCTGTTGACAGAAAAGTAGTATGTAAGAATACAGCAACATTTTTAGGAAGAAATTTAAGTAGATTCTTTTTAAAGTGCAAGCTATGTACATCAGATTTTTTTAAAACACTGATTTTAAAATAACTACCCTTCTTCTTTTCTTGGATTTCAATCTTGTCAAACCACAGTAAAATGAGACTTGGTCACCACTCAGCAGTGATATTTCAGCATGTACAAGAAACAAAACCCAAAAGGAGATTTGGTTTCATTTTTAAAAAATAACTTGCCTAAGTTCTCCTGTAAATTTTAACACCACTCACGTTAAAAGTTCATTTTGTCTTTTGCCTTCCAGATCTCAGTAGCTATGATCCCTCTAAAATTAGATGATGAGGATGGCTATCTCCAGAGACAGATTTATTTTCTACTGAACACATCACATTTTCAAACATGAATAACTGTGACTTGAACACAAAGCCATGTAAGACCAAAGAACGAGCTTATTTCTGAAAACCTGTGTTGAAGAAGGTCCCTTCACAACAGTAAAGCTTACACTAGGTAATAACTAGCTTCATAACCAAATCTCTAAGGCAGTGATCTCATACTGAAAGGCCCTGCTTCTCATTACCAGGTCTGGGGTTCATCCATCCATATTTATGAATGGTAAAAAAAAAAAAAAACACTAAAAAAAATTCCTGAAGAATACAGCTTTTTAAAGACTGCAGTAGATGCTAGGTTTTTCTGATAATACTAAGAACATTTACATGGAGTTGTGTATTATGTTTCTCCAGTCCATGGCATGAAACACCTGGAGACTCCAGCAGCACATCTGGCAGGCTCTCACAAGATCCTGTGTTCAGCAACACCAGTAAGCAACAAGCAATCAAAGCAGCAACACCAGTAAGTCTTCCCACACACCCACACGACCATTTAATAAATGCCTCCAACTGACAGACCTTCATAGAAACCCTTCCATTTATGCAGAAATAAATTCAAAAGACAAATAGGACCACAGGTTGCATCCTCCTTAGATCCTGAAGGAAAACAGCCATTATCCTGACTCATCAAAATGGCATGACTCCTAAGAACAGAGTGGGGTACAGCTGAGAGTCACTGCCCTCAGAGCCCTGACCTAGCCATAAGATACAGTCCCCCTTCCCAAGGAAAATTACCATTTAAAACAAGCTGACAGCAGCCACAGAAAAATCAAAGCAAAAAAGTTTGAATTTGAAAAGTTTTCAAATAGGTTGTGAACAGGACTTATATAAGTCGCAGACAGCCAGTCCTGAGCTGCAGACATACACATGCAGTGTTCTGTATCGCTGCTCTGAAGTAAGGCTGCTGAGCCAAAGTAAATGTCTCCAAAGATAACACTGGAACTTTGTAGTGTAATCTCTAGGTCCACACTCTGGAGCAATTCAAGCTGCACACTAACAAAATCACGTGCAAAATAGTTTAGAAATGTCTTACTGTTTGATCCATAATGAAGTCTACTACTAATGTGACCTCTAATAAATCCAGCTGCACACAAGTTCCAGCTGGCCCTCAGAGACAGTCATATCTGGTTGCTACACCAGCACAAATCCAATGATTCCAGACATATTAAAACAGAGTGAAGAATTTGTTCCAGAAAGTCTAGGAATCTGTATCAAAACTGTGACATTTCCAAGGTTATTATTTCCCAGTTACCACCAAGAGACTAGCAATGAGCACTCAGAAGATAACAAACAGAGAGCTATGGGTAAACTCACTCAGAAATTGTTTCACAATACACAACTTGTTCTTAAAATATTAACTTTGTTAAGGAAATTATCATAAAGAACTTCTGAGGTGTCTTCCAGATGTTTGCATTAATAAACAGAAAATCCCTTATGTTCTATTTAGGAAAAAAATGGTATGATATGAATAATTTCATTTGTTTAAAATTCAAGAACTGTCTAAGTTTAAAATAGGTAGAAAGGCCAATTTTATCACTTTAAGAAGCCAGAGACTGATGATCCATATGCACATGAATTTACATATTAATAAATGCTCACCAAAAAAGTAAATTCAGGGGAAAAAAAATCCAAAGAACCAGCAGAACAGACAGATATAGTCCCCAAATACCTTCAGTATTTTGAAGAACTTTCAAAGAAAAACAAAAGGGAGACCTATGAAAAACTGAGACTGGTTTTCACTGAGATTTCCCACATCAAATTTCATCTTCACACTTAGAAGATTTTCTCCCAAGTAGATCTGTTACTTGCCTTCTTTTTTTTTTCTTTTTTTCTTTTTTTTTAAGGTTAAAATGGCTGAGTAATCTCAAAACACAGGAAAATATTACATTGTCCTGATCAGAAACTTTCTTGAGATAAAATATTAATAACTGACCCTCACTGACATAGGGTGCTGCTTAAGGCCAGACTGTGTAAGAGAACTGCATGAACAACTGCAGCACCACCCAGGAAGTGCCAAATCCCCTAGCCCTGTGTGAGTTGTTTCTCCCCTTCCTCCTCTCATATGTCAACCTTTCGCAAAATAAGGAGAACAGGAGTTAACCCTACATTTCTCAATCCTGTGCCTGAATATGATGGATCTTACCAGAAGGCTGCTAAGGCTGCTGCCTTTCTTCACCTAGCTAGCACTTTACTCTGCAAGGATTCCTATTAAAACCTCAGGAGGCTTTTCAGCAATTAACACAGTGGGAATGGTGTTAATCAGCCTGCAATGGGGTTGTGCAACAGCCTATTTGCCCACAGGAACATAATGCAATTGCAATCATTAGTAGAAAGCTTTGGAAAAGCTTGAGAGCTTTCCAAGCCACTCATAATGCTGTGATTGCATGCAGCTCCTGGCTAGGAATCCCTACAAAGCTGCATAGCACCTGAGCTGGGCTGTTAAAGCATCATGAGGAGCAAACATGAAACACATTAACCTCCAATGCACTAGCTGCAAGCAATTACCAAGAGACTCTCATTACGTTTAAGAGACCTCATGCAAAACCAAGTTTCCCTGCGTCTGTTTTCATCTATATCAGAATTAAAGAAGTTAGCCTCTGGCATGTATTTTATCCTTAGTCTTTGTTTGCAAACATCAGATTTTGAACAAGACTTCATCATGTGTTGGGATTTATTTTTCTTTTTTCCTTTGCACCTTCTTAAACCAAGCCCGGAGGAAATACTTGGAAGTGGAGGTGGGGTTTTAGCACAGATGTACCTATACTGAAAATATTTATCTGAAAGTTTTCAATAGCGGAATAACAAGAAAATAGTTGCCTTGTACCTACCAATTCAAAGTCTTGAAAAATAAGAAAGGTATTTTTCAACTGATTTGAAAGGGAATATAAATCATAATTGTTGCAAAGGGAGGAGAAAAAGATTGAATTTCCCAAAGTCAGGCTTATTGATTAGACTTCTAAGTACATTATAGAGGTAAAAGCTGTATCCAACAGCTTCTACACATTTGCTGACTCTGCAGGTCATTTCAGACAGTGCTGCTTATAACTTTACTGTAGAAGGGCCCATTTCCAAGGTCACTGAAACTACATTTGCTGAACTTTATTACTGCATCTGCACATGCTAAATCCTGGATATTACACTATTGACTTAAAGAAAAATTACTTTTTCAGCTTGACTACATCATGTTCACTGAAATTTATGTGCTCTGCTTCAGTACCCTTAATGGAGCTACTCTGCAAGGTGCAAGTTTTGGATGAGTTTTGAAAGCACCTATTTGTACAATCAAGTACAACTTCCCTCATGTGTATTCCAGCTGCTTTTCTGTGCCAGGTAAGGAATTATCAGAGCAAAGCTGTTTCACAAGGTCACTCCCAAGCTTGACTCCCCACTGTCCCCAAAGACGCATAGAGGGACAGGTTTTTGCCAGGCAGTGCTACACTTAAAACAGAAACAAGGTTGTTACGCTTACCTGTGGAACTCAAGTGGCTGGCTCCAACACATTCTGCCTTTGAAGAGAATGGGAGCAAATTCACAGGGAGCTATAGCTACTCCTTGCATTTCCCCACGTCTGCAGTATTCACAGGAATAAAGAACCGTATAACCAGAATCCTACCACAATACAAACCTCCCTGCCACTAAATACAATTTAAATCCAAGCACCTGAGGATATCTCTAGGCTGCGATTGCCCTGAGCAGCCTCAGCTGGGGCCACCACCTTCACATGCCCTGCCCAGTACCCAGGGCTCCATTTAGACTCAAACACAGCAGCCAGGTCTGGCCTGCATGATAGGATATAGATATGTCTGTCTCCTGCCTGGACCATAATCTTCCCATCCAGGGCTGTTGACAACCCCAGTCACAGCAACCAGTTCCACCCTGCATGACTGTAGCCTCCTGACTAATTTAGTGGGGGGGGGGAGAAAAAAAAGGCTTGCATTCTAACCACTAAAAATCTCTTTCATCAGCTGAAGCGAAGTGCCACTATCAATGTCACTGCTTTATGTGAATGCTTGAAGAATGATTGAATCAATTTTTTCTTTCTGGTAGCCACACAGAGTGACTTTTTGAGACCTTTTACATTAATAATTCTGCCTAGACTTTCATAACAAGGGCTATGATGGATTTCAGAAATAGAAACATATGCTCCTCCCTGGAGGAGGTGAGGAAAGATTAAAATGATTGCTATGAGGAGAACTTTCAACAAAATTAAGCACAGGCTTTTCCTCCATTATCTGCCCTATTCCTGTGAGTGGGTGCAATCTCCTGTGGGCAGGTATGATCAGGATTTTTTTTTTCAGCCCCACAGTGTAAATGATGGGGCAGAAATGTATGTTGACGTGGAAATACTAAGTTTGGCCCAGACATGTGATCTGCACAATATTAAACAGCCCTCAACTCTTTCCCTGTTCCCTAGCTCAAGATTGCATCTGCACCTATCCTGTACAGACATTTCCCAGGGCCTAAGATACTTTATATCACTGGCTGATATATAATACACTGTCAAATGGCAGCAATTTGGCTATTTTGCCTGAAGTCAGGTTGGTTACAAAGATTGCTCTGCTTCAGAAATTCTTGACACACCAATTTACTATCTCATTATGTTCCTACTCTTTAGAGATAATACAGTCACATTAAATGCTCATTAATGTTTAGATTAAGAAAAAAAATTAACCCCTCATGCTACACTTTTCTCTCTGTTTCTTAAATAGCTCATGTCCTAAACATGTTGATTTTTATCTTTTGTACATGTCAACTGAATCATCTTTGCTCAAGTAGTAAGGAGAATTGAATGATGTATCTGATAAAGCTTATTAAACAGAATATATATACAGAAATACTTTATAAAATGTACCCCTTTTTTTTAATAAGAACAAAAGGATGGAAGAGGATTGGGGAAAAAAAAAATAACAGCATTAGGAAAAGAATTAGTGATCAGCCATGTGCCTAATTTTCCAACAGAACTGAGACTAATAGCGCTACAGGGGCCACAAACTTTATTTTGTTGGGGCTTTTGTGTGGAGAGTGGTCACAGGTACAAGTGCATTTTTTGTTACCAAGAGATGCACATAGCCCTGGGAGGAAAACCGCTACAGCGGGTTGATTTGAGTTTGGGAGGGAGATTTATTTGAGAAAAACTCTGCATACATATGCTTATACAGCTGCTCTTCTTCATGCCAAGTAATTTTGTCAACTTCTTCACCACATTTCCAATGTACCAACCAATCTTTCCTAGTAAATACTAAGTATTCTTCCAAAAGTTTGTGTACTGGAGGTGCTTCTTCCTGTATACCAAGTTCTTAATTCATCAGAGCACAAACACATGTTTAACTTTATGTACAGGAAGTGAAAATTAGCATTAGGGTAGGAAAATTATCTTTAGGGTATTTCAGAAACAGTGTGTGAGGGAGGTGTGGTAAAGAAAAGCCATTTGCACAGCTCCTAGTTGCTTTGAACTGCACTGGGTTAACAACTCAAAAAATTACTATATAGAGAAGCATAATCATCAGGTTTTAAATAGAACAACATCAGAAACTCTAGTATGAACTCTAATAGACTTGAAATAGTACATTGCCTTCCCAGAATTTATTTTTTGCCTACCAAATGACTGCCTACGTAATGAATTACATACACAATGAGGAATAAAACAGTGTAAACATAACCATCTATCCAAAGAGCACTCAAACACATGAAAAACTTCAGCATGAGGTATTGAGCAGTTTAATTTTCCAAAGTCTTCATTTTGGAGGAAAAATATCCCCCATCACCTAATCAGACAGCAAGCTCACTGCTATTGAAGGATGAAGTGCTGGAGTTAAGCTCTCACGGTATTTGCTTATAAAAGCCTGGGGATGAGGAAGAGAGGAAATGAAGGGGAAAAGTCTCCTCTGAGGTACGTGGCAGAAGCATCTGCCAAAGTAATAGAAGTTTGTATTTCTAACAACAATTGCTGCCCAAGATTAGCACAGAGGAGCAAGTTAGTTAATCAAGCTGCCCTTACCCATTTGGTATTTCACAGCAGCGTAAGTTACAAGCAGAGTAAATAGCCACTAAAGGGCCAAATTCTTCTGGGACCACAAATCAGGGTCCTTCCAGAATAACTCAAGATGATCTTTAGCCAGGTGCAATATAGCAGGAAGGAGAATGTGGCCCCTGTCACCAAGAACAGACATACAGTAGATGAAAAGTATCTACTTTTATCTGAGCTGTGGTCTGGCTCATGTTATGGAGGGAAGGTTCATGGACAGGTCTCAGAGCATCCAGTCTGAGTCTTTTCAGGCATTGTGTGTTTTATAGTAGGCCACAGATACAAATAAGACAAACAGGGAGATTAGAAAGCAAGTTATCTGTTTGGCACAGATTTTCATTGGTGTGAGGCCCTGAGGACCAGCAAGGATTTGCCACAATAGGCTGCTGACAGCTTTTGTTCTGCAGTATATTGTCCTGGCTCAATAGCACAAGGTCAGACTGAATGGAGTTTTGCCACCTTTCTGCTTCTCCTGGGGAGCAATTGCTTAGAAAAATATCCCTTTACTTGACAGGTTTGTAACACAAACAAAAAATCCATCCTTGTTGTGGTTATTGAACCGACTTCTTGGGAATCAAACAGTGTAAGACTAATAGTGTCATAGAGCCACCAACCACACCAATGCAAACTTAAATGCACATGAATGATAGCAGAGTGGGGATAGCCTGGTACAATAAACAAATGAAACTTACTTCTTTTTTTCTTTTTTTCACCTTATACAGACCCTTCATTTTACAATTAGCAATTAATTACTACTCCATGCAGAAAGTAAGCCATGATAACTAACTGTAAGAATTTCATTCACACACCCCTGTATGCAAAACCTCAAGTCATTCTGCAGAACAACATCTACAGCAAACGTGATGGAAAGGGAGACAGTTGCTTGGAGATTTTAAAAGTGTTGACAAATGACAGCTATCTTTGTACATTCTCAAGATGAGTACTTTAAGGTTGACACTTTTGTGTATACAATAAAAGGGGATAATGTGGGGGAGGTACTGACACACCAAGGCTACAAAAGAACATCCCTACTTTAAAATAGTCCCTGTAGACATAGCAATCCCCTTTTAGGATATACCTGGAAACAAAAGGGACAGATACAGAAATTTCACAGAGGCCTTCCGTAATACTCTGGTGTCTTGTGCTCAAGAGGAAGACCCAGCCCCCTGCTCCATACAAGACATCTACTGAGCAAGCAGCCGTGCCCTCAGCATGGCTATCAGTATGTCTAGGCATCACAGCTTCACAAAATATCACAAATCAGCTATGTTCAAATACGGTGAATTTTCTGAGATCTCTAGAACAAACCCTGTGCTATAATCCCACAAGTGTACATAAAGTACCCTTTTAAATCTTATGTACTTTACTTATACAACACCAAGCAAAGCATCACTTCGGCCATTATTATAAGTATCCTATATATATTTAAGCATTATTATGAGGAGACTGACAGAGAAGGCTAGATCATATATCTGAAGCACCACTTTTCCTGAGGTCCAGCTCACCATGCACTGGCTTGCCTCCTCCAAAAAAGCCTTTACAGTACATGATGATTTATGTAGTGTTGGTGAGGAAGGCTGTTCTCACTGAAGCTGCAGAGCTTAAAGAGTGCAGATGATCTCCTGAAGGGCATCTACCCAAGGCAACCTTGCAGGACATGCTGCCCCACCAGTGCTGACAGTCTCATGTGCAATCTGGGAAGGGTCAGCTCCTTTGATCTCCCAACCTGCTCCTGAAACCACAGGAGGGAGGTCTGAGAGGATAAGGGATGCTTGCCCACCTCTTAAGCCACAATTGGCCCTGGACCCTTTCAGGCTCAGTCTAGCAGACGGAGCTAAGCCTGCAGGGGCGGTGCAATGGCAACAGCATGGCAGCAGCACTCCTTGAGAGACAAGGAAGCAGCAGGGGCAAGAGGCAGGGTATGGATGCTGAATGTGAGAGATCAGCAGGCAGCACAGTGTCTGTGTGAAATCAAGACACATAACTTTCTCACACTAGGCCTGAGAAACTGAGCCCTGAGAATTTGAACAATTCTTCGAGAAAGAAAACAACCTTTGCAGGTGTTGTCTGTCTCCTTGTTGCTTACTTGCAAGAAACAGTCAAAAGATGATTTTCCTAACTGTCCAATGATGGTCTTGTGTTAGTTTGATAGCCAATGAAAGTTTTACACTTTCAAACCCTTTTGGAACTGTCTATAAAAGAGGATCTTGAAGAATAAAACTGGCTCTTCCTTTGCAACTGGCTCGAGAGTCCGTGTAGTATCTCTCGCCGTTCTGAATACAGTACGACAGCGAGGTGCAGCAGGAGGGGCTCGGGGCACACCACACTGCCATACCACACCATGGGGCCTGCCCACAAAGAGCCAGTTGGGAGCCCATGAGGTGGTCATCTGTGTAATCCAAGTCCCAGAGGCGTTTTTCCTGAGGAGACTTGTCTTCAGTTTTAAATACTATTAGATTCATAATAAAATAGATATTGTTAAAGGGCCTTCTGCCACATCTCCTGTCTCCTTAAGCAGGGTCCACAGAGCCTATTATATCCTACTGTATATTGCGGGATGCAAACTGAGGTTAATTAAAGAAAGATGAATGTTAGCCTCTTTGCATAAATTTAAAATTGTCTCTGTGACAGAGCTTCTGCTATTGATACCCCATGTCAATAACAGAATTAGGATATGAATATAAAAACCATCATCTTTCCAAATGCATGTCAGTTTTGCTTCTCTTCTTGTTCTCTTATATTAATGACAAACATGCTGCAGACGCTGTTTCAGAGATAAACACTCAAACACTATTGTTGTTTCCCCATGAAAGCAAGGGTACAGGCAATTTATGACTATTCATGAATTTTTATTAGATAAAGAGGGCTGTCTAAGTGAAATTGGCTGATCTATATTTTTGTTGTTAATGTCACCATAATGCTACTATTCCTAAATGTTTTACAAGCAGTTTACAGAAAGCAAAATTCAAGCCAATAATATAACCTGGCACTTAGCTTGGTCAAATTTAGAGGAAACTTATCCAGGCAATCTAGTTATACTGAACTGAAAACAAAAACTGAGTGCAAAAGAAGTCAATATAAACTTATGTGAAAGATTTTAATAGATATATTCACTTGATTCAAATTAATCAACCGAAGATCAGTTTACTTACATTAAAAATATTTAGAAATTTACACTGCTTGTATATTGATCTGTGATCTTCACAAAAAAGAGAAAATACAGGACAATAAGGGCGCAGTGCAGAGAGAGTATATGGCTGTATTTAATCTCCTGCTGGTATGAGAAGAAAAAAGGAATCTTGGAAGATGGCCAAATACACGTCCATCACAAATACTCCGCTAACACGCTTTCAATTATGCATTCTCAAAGGGATCAGAAGGTCCTAATTACAAGAATGAAAAATAAACCTGAGCAAAACACCAATGAGGGTGGCAGCTCAGCCTCTGTTTTTGAGACATACTGACCCTCATGCTCAGGGGAACAGCAAATGCTCAGCATAGCTTGCTACTGGGCCTTCAGTGAACAGGATTTCTTTTCCTGGTATTTTTCTGGGCTCCAGAAAATTTAACAGGTTTTGGATTCATATTACTGGCTTACACAAGAATATCCACAGAAATTCCCTGTCTCAGACAAACTCCTGGTAGTGCTGTGTTTGGAAATAATGTGAGATCATCTCCTACCCATTCCAATTTGGGTGACATAATGGCCAAGCAAGGCTTCATGGAGAATTGTTGCTTCAAATCATAGTCTTCAGAGGTCCCAGGCAATAAAAACAAGGGAAAAGGGCCTTAAAATAAGGATTTTTTTTTTGCACCACCTGGTCCAACCCAAGCACAGATAAGATGCCTCCAACTGTGGCCCATTTTTCTACAGCACCATCATTCCCAGGGAAGCACTGGCACAGGCAGCATGAACACCAGGGTCAGAGAATTCACTGCTGAAATCACCCCAGGTGAGATGGCAGCCTCTCTAAGAGCCAAGTTGCTCCTGCAATGCTCAGTCACAAAATTAATTCCTTTGAAACTTATTCCCCATCCCACCACAACCATCTCTGACTAGAAAAATGGGCTTCAGCAGGGTCACAATATCTGAAAGAAGTGCACACTGGCATCTTATATTTTCACTGCCAATTAAGAGTGATCTTAGCAGCCCTAAATGAATCTATCCTAAGTCAATGATCATCAGCTGTAGTTATCCAGTTGCCGAGTTCTGCTTTATACTTATTTGTAAGCAACCCATGTCCCTGTTAGAATTTCTAGTTCATTCCACCCTTTTCCCTCCCTCCTCCCATTTTTTATTTTAGATCTGCAGATGTTTTCACAGGCAGGGAAAATTTTATTCTATTCTTCCTCTAGATGACCTTCCACAATTCTAGCTTATCAGATGGTGTGCACACTTACATACCAAAAGAAAGCATGCAAATGTAGATCTTGTTTTAAATACTAATTAAATGCATTACAATAACTCTAAGTTTTATGGTCTATCTTACATAATTTCAGAGCAACTTTAAGCTGTACCTGACTACTATCACTAAACTACCAGCATAATGCATTCAGGTTATCATCCTCACTTACTAACCACTGACTCATGCTGGGATCGCAAGCTGTAGGAAAGGATAATGGGAACATTAACTCCTCATTGCACAAAACTTTCCATAAATCAAAATCTATTCTTGTTCATATAATAGAAACAAGTTTAATTAAAGGAAATGGAATGGAGGAAAGAGTTTATAAGTTAATAAGAGACTCCAGCATAATAAAGGAGAATTCAGCCTGAAAGGTGAAATTGAAATTTCCTCAGGCAAGATGGAAATCCATAAAGTTAGACCATGACTTTATGGTGTCAGCTGATGTTGGTCATTGACAGATACAATAATCGCTAGAAAAACAGTATCAGAATAAAAATAAAAATTAAAGATAAGATTTACTATTAGCATTTAAAACTTGTCATGTTTTTTGATTAGAGTACTGATCTTTGGGTAAAGATATTGAGCTACAAGTCTCATCAGCAAAAAATTCTGTCTAAGGATAGTGATGGTGGCAATGGAGCAACATAAAGTGCTGTTCCTTGCAAGCACTAAGTTACCTCTGAAGCAGGATTTTTTGTTCCTATCTAAACAAAGCCTTCCAGCATGCCTCAGCTAAGCCAAAAAAAACTCTCCAGACATCAAGCTTTGATTGCAGTTACCTATGACAGTCAATATTGCTTGGGTTTTGTCGAGCTACCCTAAAAGGGAAGCTCAGTCTTGCTCACTGTAGGAGCAGCAGGGCAGAAAATCACCAGTTTCCTCATGCCCCTGGCTCCTGCAGAAAGAACAGAGGAGCAGGAGGAAAGGAACAGGTCTTCAGGCAAGAGGAGAGCAAAAAAACACTGCAGAAAATAGGGAAAAATATGAAATCCAGCTCTGACATGCTCAAAGCACAGCTGGTAAGATTTTGTGGTTAGCAGTAAGTAACAATAAATATATTTTCCTTACAGTCTTCTTGTATCAGAGTATGCTGTCTGGGGATAATAGCAAAACCTCATGCTTACTTGCTCCCTTTCTGTCTCCACTTTTCCATTGTCCAGTTGTTTAAGACCAGAAATAGTCCAATTTCACAACCATTAAGCCAGTTTCATCCCCACTGCATGAAAGAATAGGATTTGGTTCTAATTAATTAATTATTACAATAAATTATAAAATACTTTGAATTATTGATTATCCAGATACAAATACTCCAGATGCAAAAAGTATCTGACAGCAGTGAAGGCTTGCTTACACAGAAAAGAGCTATAAGTGAATCCAGAATAATTACTTCCAGATCACAGGGCTTCATTTTGGAATAAAACTGAGAAGCCCACTCCTGAAGTCACCTAGGTCCAGTCAGAACTCTCTCCCACTAAATTAGTTCTATACTGAAGACAAGGTTGTATAGTTATATTGTAACTCAAGGAAGGCAGGAAAAAGTAGCAAAATTGCTCCTTCAGGAAGGAGCATGGACTTCTTTTTTGGGTTTTTTTGTTGTTGTTTTGGGGGGTTTTTGGTTGGTTGGTAGGTTGGTTGGTTTTTTGTTTGTTTTTTTTTTTGGTTTTTTGGTTTTTTTGTACTTAGGATAGTACTAGTCTAACTATCCATAACTCTCATGATAAGCATTTCATCAACTAATCTCATCACCCAACACTTTTTCTGTCCCCTTTCCGGAAGGCTGGGTTCCTCTTTTATCTGACAAGCAGCTCTGTACACTCCATTAGATTTAGTGTCCATGGAGCCTGGTTCAAATTCCACATGCTTGGTTCAGTCACCTTCAAACAGTTACATGATGGTTCATTGCAGCTAAAAATCAGTACAAAGTCTGCAAAAATCAGTAGAAAGAAAATTTTCATGACTCTTGAGTTTACAGATTTCCAGAAGTCCATTCCTCAGTAGTGCTGGAGTTTGCTCCAGGACCATTTAATTTACTCCCCAGCAGAATGCTTCTTCTCAACACTACAGATCTGAGCCCCAAAGGTGACGGCAGAGAGAAGGTCATTCTGACCCCTGACAGGAACCATGACAGGGATTTTGCTGTGCACATTCTCCTCAGATGGGGTAGATAGTCAGAAGCAGAAGTCTTTTTTTTTTTTTTTTCCTGTGGCCATACCTGGCAAAACAGACTGAGGAAGTGCATTGCTATCCTGACATATAGCAGTATTGAAATCCCAGGGGAGAAATTGTGTTCAAAAGTGGAGCAAGAACAAGTAAGCAGGAAAACTAGCTATCAGTAAATTTGGGATGGAAGTTAGAAAGTGGGTCTTCAGCCAGTATACTGTCTAGCCTCCTAGAGAGAGTAGAGGGCACAAAAGACTCAATCCCTTTCTGATTCTGAGGCAGAACTGGTAATGGAATAGGGATTTTTTTTCAATAATTTAAAAACTTTTCTAATCTGCCATTGATCTGATGAAAATCAAGAAGTTTTTTGTCCTCTGGACAATTCTAAGTCCCTCATTCTAGGCTATATGATTGTACTTTGAAACAAGAGATTGTTATATAAAACACACCACTCATTATTTTAGAGGTGGGGAAAGAACAGCATGGAGAAAAGAGCACTCCACCTTTTCAAGGATCTTTATAAGTTTTGGCCACTGTAATTTGTAAAAAGTTCCAGTGAAATGAACTTCCTGTCTTACGTAAGCAGGTTCTTGCCAACTAACACCCACAATACTGTCCTGGGGATGCATTCAATTTAGCTCTGGGTACCCACCTGGTCTTTTGCAAATTACAGTATGGCTCTTCATATTAATCTAATGATATCTGGTTTCAAAAAAAATCCATGTCAGGAACCCCTGATGCATAAGCAAGAGAAATTTGGGTATGGTAGATTAGAATAGACTCAAACCAATCACAACATTGACCACAAATGCAGAGAAATTTTCCTGATGTTCACTGGAATCAAATTGCCTTTAATTTTAACAAAAGTCCTTGGTCATATTGAATATTAATGTCCATGGCTAGAAGTGGTAAGCCAGAGGCAGTCACCATTTTTCTTCAGGCTGCTTATATTGCTTTCATTAGCAATTTATCATCAATGCAAAGACAAAATTCAATTTCATCTGTGAGCTTCAATGCACATAAGACTTGTACCTGATGAATTGCAGATAAGCAAGAACTGGAGCTGCCATAATAGAGTCTAAAGGCCTCTGAAAGCTGCAACAATTTTATGACATTATGCAATTTTGATAATAATTATAATCATCAAAGGTAGAGCTTAAGTAACTCCTCAGAGAAAACAGTTGCATAAACTTGGAACTGCGCTAAATTTTTAAATCTCAAATATCCCATTATAGGAGCCATTTAGGGACTTCTAACCACTTCAGACATGATTCATTTAGAAATTTCGGGCTTCAGTTTGATATCATTCAATTCATATTTCTTCCTAAATGTGAACTGCTTAACTGGGAGCATTGGGCTGTGCTGATATACCTGAACAACGTTAAACATTGCTTAGGGCAGGGAAACCAGCAAGGCAATCAGACAAGAGAGGCAACCCGTGATGCAAGTAGCAGGGGAGCAGCCTGGCCCATTATAGGCAGAACTGTAGGTTGTCTTAGGGATTTCCCTGTTTTGCTTACACACAGAGGGGTTCAGTAGCACAAAGGCAATCAATTCACCCTCCTCCTTTGCACAATAAACATTATGCAAAAGACTTGTGACAAATAGCTTTCCTAGCAGCCGGTCCCTATAAGACTGCAGAAGATGGTGTGGCACCACACTGTCTAGAATAAGGTAAAGATAGTCCCTCTTACTAAATAAGAGCACACTCTGACTTATTATCTGATCCCATTTATTATTACATGCTTTGATGCCTAGAGTAGGCATGTGGAAATCATTTGAGGAGAGTAACAGTAGGGGATAGGAATAAATTAATCAGACATCACTGTGAAGCCACCTTCTTAGAAAATTCCCTCATAAGTACTTATTTTTCACCATTATATTACAATTTAAAACAACTAAATATGGTCGACAAGCTTTGCACACAAACATAGAGAGACAGCACCACATGCCATGTAACAGGGAAAGGGAAACAAAATATTAACTTGAGCTCATGATCCACAGTTAAATTTGTATGCAATAAAATGGAAATGTCATGTGTGCTCATTGTTTCTCTATGTGTATACATACATTGATTTCTGAACTTTGCAAAGCATTAGTCTGTCCTTTAAACTAAACTGAGAACTAAAGCTGGAGTTGTATAAAGGTCACCAAAGTGTAAAGATACTTACCACTCTACAGCTTGACCCTAAGCAAAAATAAGGAGTGAAAAAACAAATTCAACTGAATTATTTGCAAAAAGCATTTAATGTACTATTTTTCTCTTTGGAAATTCCTATTACATTATCAGCCACTGAATAAATACTTTATGCAGAGTTTTGTGAAATTAATGTAAAAGCAACAACACAATGTACTTTACACAGGAAACACAAAAATGTGACAGCAAAGGCACCACAAAGTTACCAGAGTGGTAGAACCAGAAGGAAGGTGCTGTCCCCTCCACAGCTCCTGTCTCTCTTCCTCCCCCTTCCACTACTCACACTGAACTTTTATTCATACATCAGTCTTCCAAATATCCTCATGTGGAAGTCAGATATTAAGCAAGATATAAATAAGGGCGTTGTGTTTAAACAACAATTCCAAGAGAAAAATCTCAAGGTGATGCTTCACTTCTTACCACCAGTGTGTTTCAAGTGGAAAGGAAACATTGCTTTAAAAGGAGAGGTTGGTCTGGCATGGAAGCTGGGAAGAAATTTGAGTTCACTATCACAGGAGTGAATACAACTTACAGACAAGTTCAAAGCTGTGAGAGACCTTAGAAGTAAGGAGAGGGGGGGAAAAAAAAGAAAGAAAAGAAAAGAAAACCTAAAATACAATGCAGTTATCTTCTAACCTCAGAATGACAGAGGATAAAAATAATTTCAGCAGCTGCAATTCTGAGTGCAATGGAAGTAAGCGGAAAGCAGTACAATGCTGTCATTGAGAGGGCAGATGTGAGTTTGTGTTAGACTGAATCAAAACCTGAAGTCTTTTTCTTCCATTCCCAGAGAACCATGTTGAGTCAAAAATGCTCTTCAATCCAGCACTAAGTTTTCTGAATTATATCTGTTACATTGCTAATGATTGGCCACACTCATTAGACCTTTTCCATGAGATGTAAGCAAAAAGATACAAGGATAGCAATCATTTTAAATATAAACGAGGTACAAAAGCTAATGTAAAACTTGGAAATGATTAAAAGCTGAAAAGTAAAAAATAAAAATAATTTAAAATTAATAAACAGAAAAACTCAATCCCATATGGGAATTATGTAAAATTAGAACAAGTGATTATACAAGCATCCAGAGAGCAAGTACATGCCACCACTTTCAAAAACAAAAACAAAGCAGTAATGGAGCTATAGAAGGTGTGACAGACAGAGAAAAACTGTCAAGCAATACTGGATTTTCAGATTGTGTTATGAAAACAAAAATTGTCCTACTTTAAATTTTTCTTTTTAAAAGAGAAATGTGGCCCTTTTCTTTAAGTAGAATCACTATACTTCCTTGATTCATAGTGTTCTAGTGTCCTCCAATGGATACTTTAGAAAGTACTTGCACTGTAAAAGGGTATTTGAATTACAGCTGTGCCTCACTTAATGGTTCTGGTATGGCATTTATTGCAAGATATAAGAAGAGGAGACAATGTAAGATCTTACAGACTCCTGATCTTTCTTTCTGTATTTAAAGAGACATTGGCACTGCCAGATTATCTCGTCTTCAAAAAAGGAAAGAAGTGTAATCTTGTGCCAAGTTTTGGCAGTGCCACCTGACAAACCACTGAGTCTAATACTGATCTTAGCCATTCATTCATGTCATGAACACACAAAAGGATCAAGGCAGTAGAATAATGAGAGGGTAGGCAGGCCTCAGCAGCTATGTATAGAACAAAGATCCCAAAGCAAGATATAGAAGCCTCTGGAGATGTATGGCGCAGCTGACAGTGAATCTCTGGAGCCACAGTTTCTCCCGCTTCTTTCCAGCTGGTTTTGAATAAATTTTGAATAAAACATCACTGAAGAAACATTCAATACTTTTCATAGCTAAGTGAGAAAAAACCTGGAGTCAGCACTCATTTACATTGACTTAGTTGATGACATACTGCTGTCATTTGGAGAAGTAGCAAAAATGGGGGTGATTTCATTTCTTTTAGTTTTTCAAAAATCTAGATTATAAAACTAGCTCTTCCAATTTATAATCTGGAAGAATGATGCTCTAAGCAGTTTCTCTGGCATAGTAAGCTGGTGCAGCAAATTTCTCTCCCTGGGTCAGCTCACAGCCCCCACAAGTTATGGCTTTCCTCTGCTCCTGGTCCTGATCCTTGGATATGGTCAATGACTTCTACCAGTGGCAGCTATGCTAGCTCTACCTGCCCCATTCCCTAATCCAGTCCTTGAATCAGACATCTTCTCGTGGCTACACTCACTTTTTTCCAAATACTTTCAAGCATCCTCTTCCTTAGGATAAGCTTAAAAGCCATGGATACAGGGAATGAAATAAGCATTCATTAGTCACTACTTACACGGAAACAAAGATTCTTTTGTGCAGCATGGATTATCCTACTTCTAAAGAAAATAAAGGTACTGGGCACACCTAATATGTACTAGGAATACAGAGTCATGGAATACTTTGGATTGAAAGGAACCTTTAGAGATTGCCTTGTCCAAATCCCCTGCCATGGGCAGAGAGACCTTCCACTGGACCACATTGCCAAAGCCCCATCCAACTGAAGCACTTCCAGGAATTCACAGCTTCTCTGGGCAACATTTCTCAGTGTCTCTCTCTGTCTCTCTTATAAGCCCCCTTTAAGTATTGAAAGGCCACAACAAAATCTCCCTGAAGCCTTCTCCTCTCCAGGCTGAAGAGCCCCCAACTTCTCAGTCTGTCTGCACAGGAGAGGTGCTCCAGACCTCTGATCATTTTTGTGGCCCTCAGTCCAAGAGGTCCACATCCATTTTATGTTGGGGGCCCCAGAGCTGATGCAGTGCTCCAGGTGGGGTCTCATGAGAGCAGAGCAGAGCGGGAGAATCACCTCATCTCCCTTACCCGGCTGATCACACTGCTTTTGAGGCAGCCCATGGCACATTTGGCATTCTGGGCTGCAAACACACACTGCCATCTCATATCCAATGCGTGTTTGTCAATCCACAAATATTTCCAAGTCCTTTTCCTCATCAATACTCCCCTCACTACTGTAGTGATATTGGGGGATTGCCTCAGCCCACATGCAGACCTGGCTTTGTTAAACTTCATGATGTTCACATGGCCCACTTCTCAAGCCTGTCAAGGTCCCTCTGGAAGGCATTATTTCCCTCATATAAACCAAAATGTGTAAAAAAAGCAATTATCATGGAGTAGATAGTACATTATAAATTCACAGCCTGGTTTATTTTGTGCCAGTCTACCTGCCAGACACAGCTTTTGGAATCCAAATACAGGCAATGCAAGTCAAAGGTCATCATCCCACCTGCTTCTGTCTCCAGGGATTTGTAGTCCTCCAAACTGAAGATAACCCTTAGTTCCCTTCAAACAACATCTTTATATGCATCCTTATACAGATCCTAAACAGAGAAAAAAATGAGAAAAAGCTAAAAAACTTTAGCCGTGGCATGCTACTGGCAGCAAACATGCGACTGATGATCTGCGTCAAACTTAGAGCTGAGTTAAGGGTTTTAACTTATATTCTAAGGTCCTGTGTTCTTCTGCACTTCTCAGCTTCCTCCCATAACACATAATCTCTTGGATTTTTCTCTCTCTCACCCCATCTTTTGAGAGATTTTCTTGAAATGTAACAAGAATATCCTTAACACTAAAAACTTTAGTGTAGGCTGCAGCTCAGTAGTATGATCAGTGACCAACAGTCTAGCAGACTTCTAATAGCCTAACATGAAAACACAGCTGTCATTGTGGAAAATCAAGGCTCAACTGAATACAGAGAAATTTTAAAGAGCAGAAACCATTTAATGTGGAAGACCATAGCAACACACTTAACTTAGCAGTGTTAAGTGTTAACTTGAGCAGTTCTGGCTGTTTCATCACTATTTGATGGATTTCAAACACTAAGTGATACAAAATTCCGTATATCCCATGTACTGATCCATTCAGTCACCATCTTTTGTGCCTTCTCCATAAATATCATGTTGCTATTATACATAAAAAGGAAGACTTACTATGGTTCTTTACTGTAAATTTAGTAACTGCAGATCTTTCACTACTTCTTAGTGTGCTTTGAAGTTTTCTTTCACACAAAGCCATACAGCATCCTTTAATTCTTTCAAGTACAAAGCTTAGTAGTATACTTCAAAGACCCCTTATACTCAGAGATGTCTGACACATTTTCAAATTCCCTGAAACAAAGATCTATACTCCTGTGTCTAGCTTCTTCAAATGAGAGTGTCGAACACTCTCACATTCCACTAAAAAATGGGGGAGGGGTTATACGCTAAAACATCTGCTACTCTGACAGAAAACTTTATCGTTTCATTGCAGTTTGAATTCCCTCCTGTCTTCCTTTTTTTTTTTTTCCTAAGCAAAATCAGTCTCTGAATTTGAGGAGTTTGGGATTTTGTTTGTTTTGGGGTGGGGGGGTTGTTTGTTTGATGAGTTTTTTATGATCTGCTAGTAAACACAAAGATACAAACACTGTTACAAATTCAGGTGGCGTTGAAGGTATTGCCTAAAGACTCTAACTCCTAAAACTGCTGAATTTCAATGTCTTTGGTATTAGGATTTTCATAAGCTTACAGTCACGAAAAAACTTTTACAGAAGAGAGCAAAATCCTGTTTCATGGGCACAGAGCCCTGTTAAAGTGAGATTTAGTTCCTACCGGAAAAGTGTATGCCCCAGTTCACTCACTTGCTTTTACAGGTCTCTTCTTAGAGGTAGCAATCAGCATTCCCCAAAACTTCCAACACTGCATCTTTGAAATCCTATTTTAAAAACCTTCCTTCACAGAGGATAGAAGGAAACCCCCACTAGTTCCCCCATTCCTATTTTCAGGCAGTGTAGAGAAGGGGGTTATGCTCAGAGAATCTTTTCTCCTTTTCCCTTTCTGCAAAGCTGCAGGAACATAAGCGTTGGTCAGCGTAGCCCAAACAAGAGCATCACTCAGCTCAGGACTTGCTGGTTCTCTTACTGCTCAACCCTGAAATCCTAGTGGCTTGAAACCTCTGGGAAAGGGTCATACCCCATCTTAGCAACTCATCCCATCCAAGTCAAACAACAGAGAACCATTCCAGTTTCATCAGTTTGTCATAGAATTTGCCAAATATCTTTAGGGATAGCCTTAGCAAGAAGCCCTGTACCCTGTGCATTGTTAACAGGAGGCACCAGAAGTGACTGTCAGACCCAGTGAAGGACAGAGTACCAGACTACAGGACCTCCAGACTGACAGAAATGTTAATCTAGACCCATTCCTGCTGAAAAGCCTGTGGATCTCAATTAAGGGGCAGAAAGGAAGGGGAGCAGCAGAGAAAGAGACAACAAAAACCAATATACCGTGACCTGTGACAGTGCAATAAGTACTCCAGTGTCAAAAGACAACCTTCCCTCTAAATCATAAGTTGGGATGTAGGCAACTAAAAAATTTAAAAAAATTTTTTTTTTTTTTAAATAATTAAAAGTCTGCCTAGTTGTGTTGTCTTTAAATTAATGGGTTTGGTTTTTTTATACTTAGAGAAAGCAACAGTTCTAGATCAATGGTCCCCAACCAGGACTAAATGTGTACAATTTCATCAGAGAAAAAACAACTAAACAATTCTCCAAAGTTTTCAACACACCATAACCTCAGCTAAGTTCTACCTCTGTATATATTTATCTAAAGAGCACACACACAAAAATATTCTTTTTTCGCTACAGCTGGATAAGAGAAACACATGTAGAATCTTTGCTCCAAATTTTCTGAAATTTTCTATGGCTGTATTAAACACCCAAGACTTCATCTGAAGTGTATGATTTCTATGCACCAGGCAGGTAGAGTTCTTTGCAATTCCAGAAAATTGCCACCTTGAAAATATCTGTCAAAGATGTTCAGCACTATTGTAATCTTACTCCCACTCAGTGGCAAAATGGTGTCACTGAAGTTGAAAAGAGCAAAATTAAGATAAATGCCACACTTTTTTGAATCAACTCTCTGATGTAAAGCCTTGTCAGTGACAAGAAAGTTGTGCCTTTCAAGGTTTAAAAAAACACAGTAAACCTCTAGAGACCTCTCCTGCTCACAGTACATTTTTCTGTATAGCTGCAGATTATTCAACATAATGGAATCATTCCCAGATGAGCTATCACTATCTTTTTCTTTCCTGTTGCCACTAGACCTGCAAGTACATTAAAAAAAACTTGGCATAAACTGATTACTTTAAAATTCATTCCGTGACTCTGCACCAGCAATAGCTGATTGCTCCAGGCCTTGAAAGAATGCCAGATTCACAGACTGTCTGTAGTAACTGCCTATTTTACCTACATCAGTTTCGACAGACACATAGAATAAGTAGTTTAAATATGCCCAATGCAATAAATATGACTCATCTTTGTAGAAGACTCAGTATCACAGAGCAGAGCTCTTTGTGCAGTTTAAAAGATTATGTATCAAGAGTCTTGGATGTACAAGGAGTGCATTAAGACTACAAAAGAGATATCCCTTGAGAAGCTTTGCAATTGACTGGTGTAAAGATACAAAATGCTTTGGAAGGGAAATTATCTTCTCTTTCTGTTATCAGAAAGGATGAAAATCTGTACTTGAAGATTGACACTTTGTACTAATGTAATGTAATGTGATGCAAACAAGAAGCTGCATTATGCTTCGGTGATGTGAAGAGATACAGCCAAAGGACTCCACATCCACTGGACCAGCCATAAATGTTCATTCCTTAACATGCATTCTGTACCTTAGCTAACTAGCATTATGACAAGGTCTTAGAAAAAATTAAGTATTTCTTATCCTTGAAACTATGTAATGATAAACTTGCTTTCTTCAGAAAGCATTTTTTTCTTATATAAGCTCACAGTGTAGTTGTAAAATAAAAAACAAAACGAAACCCACAAAAAAAAAAAAACAAAACAAAAAAACCACACAAAATAAAAGAACAAAACCTCAAACAAACAAACAAACCAACCCCCAAAAAACCAAACCAAAAAAAAACCAAACACCAAAACCCCACAAACAAACAAAAAGCCCCCACCAAAACAAAACAAAAAGTACTTGGGCTTGCAGTGTAAATACATACAAATTCTTGATAGGCAAACCTCAGTGTTTTAATTAAAATTAGTTGTGTCAATAAGCAGAAACATTGGTTAAGAATAAAATTCTTATCAGGATCAAAATCATAAAAGCAAAACATAATATTTCTCTATACATTTGTTCAGTGGACAAATTTTACCACAGTAAAGGTAAATACAAAAATTCCATTGCACAACTTACTCTAAAGCATATTCAGGAGGGGATTAGAAGTACAGCAGTGAGCTGGATCAGAACAAACTGCTGAAGATTTAGAACAAGCATACAGTTTGCAACCTGAGCCCCATGTGACACAAGTTATAAAATTATCCCTGTGATAAACCACCAGTACTACAGAGCTACACAATATTAGAGGGGGGATTTATGGACCACTTGTTATAAAAGTTGTAGACACAGAAACACTAAAAATTATTTTCTATTGGAAATCTGAAGGAGCAGCATATAACAAAAGTATTCCATATATTAAAGAAGAGCATTAAAGTCCTTTTGAGCCAGTGAGGTGAAGGTCACATGCAATCATCTGGTTCCCTGGAACAGCTCTGCCAAACAGCGAGCAATCAAACAGCACAACATATTGTTGCACTGTAAAAGTCTGTTCATCTGTCATATTTACCAAACATTGGGTTTATCACACCTGTTTCTTCCACAGAAAAAAATAGTTGCATATACCATCAGCTAAAGCCTCCTGTCCTAAGAAGAGTCAGGCTATCCCCAGAATTGTGCTTTTCTGTGTTGGAGGTAACTTGCTGAGCTGTGTCACAGCTTACAGCCATAGGCCTGTCTGCAGTCCCTTTCTCCACTGTGAACATACTTGGCTTACTTTCTGTTTTGTATAATCAGCATATAAAGTGTTTTCTGGGCAGGCTCAGCAAACTTCAAACCACATATATTCCTCAAGACTGTGATTCTGCAAAATGATGAGCATTTCACAATCCCCATGCTGTAAAGTCTGTGTGTAATTTCAGGGATGAAAGGAGTACCACTGACTGTTAACTGTGGAGAGACACCAGGAATGGCATCTCTACCTCACTTGCCTGCGAAGTGCTTGGCATATGATAAGTAGTTGGTGTGAGCAACAATCGACGCACACAAGAGTTTTTCATGACTCTAATTATATCCGGTACATTCAACATCTTGCAGGACTAAACCTTCAGAGGCAGCAAGTGGAAAAGATGGGCAAAGGGGAGATTTTGACAGAGTATCTAAAGAATACAAAGCTGGATTTCTGGAAACTGGATCACATGAAGACTAAAGCTGACTGAACAAGGGCTGATGGGAAGTATTTGAAGAGCAGAGTCATAATAGCTATAAAACAGCATTGTTAATGCCTAATTTTGGCATGTCCCTCAGCCTACATAAGGTTTTTCTCAAGAATTCTAATTCCAAGGAGACACAAGAGACTAGGTTTTGAAAAAAAATTTAGCTGAAGAAAAATCACAAAGCAGGTTCTTGATAATTTCTGGAAGGAGATAGGGAGATAGAAAACTTTCCCATTTTGTGAGCTCTCGGTTGGATCTGTGGGGCTTTTCCCATTTCTCTGCTAGACTGAACCAAAGTGCTACAGGGACTTCCACCTCACAAATCATCCTCGTGCAGTTCCAGCTGAGCTTTGTGTCAGACAGCTCAGAGGATTATGGCCTCAAACGGCACTTCAAAGGGGCAGCTGGAACTCAACCACATGCTAGAAAAGTGCAAATACTTTCCCTCAGCTCAGTGAAAGGCTGCCCATATTTGAAGTGGAAAAGTACAAGTTTAACGCAAAGCCACTTAGCAATTAGTAAAGAAAGTGAGTCTTATTAATGTTTAAAAATTCCTCTGCATTACTTTTCAGAATGTCTTCTAAGTATGTATAAACACTAGAAGGAGACAAAGGACACTACCTTGAAAGGTAGCTTTCCTAAGGCATTTCATTAAAACAGGATTCACTTCTGGGAGAAAAGCAAGATCTTGTTCCCAGACAAAGAGAAAATTGCAGACTGAGAAGTTATTTTAAAACCTTTCTTCCCCTCAATGGTCCACGTGTATTGTATTAGCACTCCACATACTACATCCACTTTAATGCACATTTCAGCCTGCAGGGAAATCGAATACTGCAGCTAGTGAATATTATCATTCCTACTTGTCACGAGTGATCATAAATATTTCTAATTATGGATTATCTCATCTAGCCTAGGAGATACCAGGGTAGCTCCTAAAATACATTTCTGGTGCTTTACAGATATGGAAGCTTCTCATCCTTCTCACTCTTCTGTTGTACACTTTATGCAAGTCTGTTAGGGAATGGACATTTAAAACACTCAATAGTTTCCGGATTTTCTCCCTCTGTCCTCAGGCACATGAATTTGTGGATTAGGGCATCAGGAAAAAAAAAAAAGTGTATTTGAAAATGTCTTAAACGTTCCTGCCCACAGAATCTAGAGACCACTGGTCACTTCTGAAGAGAGTCAGATAAGTTATTTAGCATCCATATTTAGACACTTAAATTTTAAAAGGTTATGGTTATTCCCTCTCCCACCTTATAAATGGACTACTCCTTCTGTTTTGTGGAGTTACATGAATAAACATAGTTCTCTTCAAAATCCCCCAGTATTATCTTTCCCCCACATCAAATGTGGATGTGGATTATAGGGAAAGGAGGAGAAGTTAACTACAGAGACAAAATTGGTTTACACCAAAAGAGGCCATCAAGTTCACAGCCACTTCAGCATTGCAACTGTTTCTACCCAGAGCACTGCCATGCCTTAAAATCAGAAAGTACTGTCTTCAGAGTCTCCAGTCCCCAGTATTTCTTCCCTTTGGGCAGGGTGTGGGTATTTTGAATTATCTTTGCCTTTGAAATAGCTGAAATAGCAATATTTTGCAAATATTTTGCTTTGCCGGGAGATGTCCTAGACTGGAGATGAAGAACAGTGGACACAAAGATGTGGCTAGGTGAAATTAAAAAGGGGGGAAGTCCTAATGACACTTAGTCATATTTCTTCAGTTTCTACAGCCAGAGTTCTGAAGAATATCAGAAAGCCTAAGTAGCAAATTAAGGGGGAAAAATTATTTTACTCTTGAAGAGTGATTGTATAAATTTACAATCATTAAGGTTTTCAAGACTGCAAAGAAGGTAATGCCTAATTTTCAGAATGTGAAGAAGTGGGGTAAAACAGAAAATGAAAAAAAAAAAACCAATTTCAAGAGAAAAAAGATGTATATGATTTTCTTTTTTCTGCTGTATTTCCAAGATCAGCGTGAAACTAGAAAGTAGTACCATGGACACACAGCACCTGCTGGAAGGAATTTTCACTGAAATCCTCTCAAAGTCACTGAAACCACTGGAGTTCAAGATTTACAGCAGGCACAGTGCAGTGGCAGGTATGCCGGGGTCTCTGGCTGCACTACAGCCCTTCTTCAGCATTATTTGACTCCCAGAGAATGGAGGCCTGAGGGAGAACTCCAGATTTGGCACAGTAAGAACTGAAAGCCTTGAATTCATGTCCCGCTCTGGGGAGCAAAAAAAAGTCTTTATAAACATTCATTAAAAAAAAAAAAAAAAAAAAAAAAAAAAAAAGCCTTTGCAAATCCTTCCAGAAGCAGAAGGATGGCTTTTAATAGCCATGACTTCAGTGGCTGTTGCACACAGCTGTAGTTCTATCCAGCGCTCAGCAAGGAGGCAAAAGTTAAGTGTAAAGAGGTTATTGACCATGTAGTGGGGATTTCAGAAGAGATTTAACTTCTTGAGATGGATTGTGTCTGGCAACTGAAGTATTAACACCTTTATTCCTCCTAAAAATGCAGTACCAGCTATACTGACCCCAGGAGACTAGTGCCTTTCTCTATAAACCCCCTCTGCAGGTCATTAACACACTACTATTCATCACAAAGCTGTTTCATTAATGACTTGTTCAAGAGGGTCAGCACAACTCTGCTCACTGAAAGATCCCTCAAGAATTATCACAGCTGAAGACTTTCAGCATGGAACTGAAGACCTTCCTTAACCCCAGCATTATTATAGGCTGCTTAAATGATTGAACTAAGGGGGGAAAGGGTTTATGAAGTTCTTACATTTTTTATGGGAGACCTATATTGGGACAACTTTCTTTCTTTTAATTAGATTAAACTTCCAAGAAACAGAAGCAAAAGGCACTTTCCTAACCAGATTTTCCTCTCTCCTATTCACCATGCAATTCCACCAATGCAAATTCCTACCAAGTGAAGTTGAGCCCTCCATTTACTCAGCTGTGCATTTTGATCTCTTCCAGTTTCTGTAAGGGAAAACTCAAACCTGAGATAAGCTTCCTAACACCCCAAGTCTCTGGAATTAGGACTGCATGTCTTGGACAGTATGCATTACCTTGTGTATTGCTGCAACTTAATACAAAGAGCACGTATTTTCATTGAAAGAAGGTGTACATTTTCCATAGCTTTTTCTTATTTCACTGGAATCCAGCAACAATGTTGACATAACATTTATTTTTAAAGTGTACAACAGTGTACAATTGCTGGTACTGCACACTCTTATGTTCTACACTCATCAAATCAGAAACAGATAATTTATCACCCATAACTGTTAATTTAGAACTAGTTCTGTGCTATGTTACTGCATTTACCACCCCTTTAATCCAATTAACTTATTCAATGTATTTGTTAATATTGCAGCAGGTAAGAAAAAAGAAGGCAAGAGTACAAATGCAGATTTTTCAGGATTCATATTCTAAAGCCTAGTTCCAATTCAAACACTTGAATCATATTTAATTTATTACAAGTGAATTTTGCTTACTCACAACCCTGGCCAGAAAGGTATATTAGCTCACAAAAGAATCTTGGATTTCCTTTTGCCACTCTTCCAGCTGAACCTGCAGCAGTAGCAGCTACACTTTCAGCCATCAAATGTGTCACATTTCTGAATTGTTTCAGACAGTAATGTCATGAGCTCTTTTTTCTGTGCCTTAGATTTCAGGAAATAAGGTAAGACATCCCTTTCAAACAAGTTGAGAAATTTAACATGCTTCAGAGGCAAATGTAGAAATTAAACTGTTTGTATAATTAAGGCTGGTTGCAACCAGTGTCATTTATCTTAACCTTTCCAACAAAGATTTACAATAACACAAAGCCTTTCAGGGCTATTTAAAAAGTTAAATCTTAGATATTTTTTCATTCATCTGACCCAGGAGGAAAATAAAGCCATTATGGAATGCACATTAATCATCAAATTCAGAAGACTGACATTTGTAGTTGTAGCACATCATGCAGCAAAAACCTGCACAGTAACTTAAAATAAACTGGTAAGCAGCAGTAATGGCTACTTTAAACTACCTTTTCCTCCTGCAAGACACACCAGGCTGCTGTTTCCCTCAGGAACTAGCTGCAGGAAGCAATAGTGGCCGGAGAACCCCAAAGCTCTTCAGGCTTCTGCTATTCCAGCATGTAGTACCACAACTGAGACCACCAATGGGAGTAATAAAAAGGAAAATGCAGAAGTTCAGCAGCACCACAGACTCTGGGGTGGTTCCTCCTTTCCCCAGAAGTTCATGTGTGCCTACAACACAGGGCAGGTGCTACAGCTGTGCCAGTTTCACACCTAACCCCATCAACAGCAAAGGGCGCATGGTGAGAACAAATGATTATACTTCCTGGGAAGGAGAGGAGGAGTAGTAGTCTGACAATAATTTATCAGTAAAAAGAAGTCTGATAACAAAAGGAATTCATCTGAAAAAAGCCATAAGTTTGAAATGTGAACTCCATGTGAAAGGAGTGAAATCCTGTCTTTAACCAGAAATAATCAGCATAAGACCGCAGTTTTGGAAGATGAGGCCTTGGACAGCTTTTCGATTCCCATCTCTGCCTCTAACTCAGCAGCTCACTATGGACAGCTGTGTCCCCCAAGAGCTACCAGGTGAGCATCTCCCACAGGCACTTCCTCACACACCTCAGGCAGAGCCTCACAGATCACCTGAAACTGGTGCTTCAAACTGAGGGTTGACGTGTTTAATGAGGCAGCAGGTTGTGAAAACATGACTTTAAGAAATGATTGGGAGGCCTCTAGCCTCTCTTCCACTCCCTCCTGCTGGTGTACATCTTATTTTCCTTATTCTTCTAGTTCATCAGAGCTGATGTTTTTAGTTTACATGCACTACCCAGCCTACATAAAAGAGCATGACCACAGGGAGCAAAACCAGGGACACCCTCCCCAGCCAGTACATATCAAGGTGGTCCAGCTGGCCAGACTGAACATGCACAGCCCACAGCCCCACTCCCAGGTCCATCCACGCAGACAAAGAGTTGCCCTGATCTCCACTGCCAGCCCAGGGGCTCCACCTGCCATCGGACTGACACTGCTTATACTATACCTACCACAGGCAGATTTTCCTGAACATACCTAGGGAATTTTCACATAAACTTCTCCACTGGCAGTGTACTAGAGAGGAAA